>CAVLEF010000009.1:1200000-1800000 GCA_963661955.1 Leptosia nina | reverse complement strand
GTATTTCTACTATTTCTGAATTCACACGTCTGCATTGAGAACATTCCATGAATCTCGATGACACAGCTTACTTGAGGAAGAGCTAGGCGTGTGTGCGTGATGTTACTTTTAGTGTCTTTAAATATTACTTCCGTCGTACAGCGATGACTATTGATACTGATTTCACTCAACTTAAAGAAAGAAAGATCTTAAAGAAATCTATCTTAAGTTTAGATCTAATATAATACCTACTACGCTACAGTTTTATTTAAACTACAGCGAATAAATAAAAAATAATAGTTTCTCGGGCTAGGGTTTGACTCTAAAACGATTAGCTGTCTCAAAATTTCTTAGTTAAATTTGCTTGCTTAGCTTAAAATTCGTAAAAATTATAGGCAATTTTATTCGACCTATCCGACCGAAACAGTTTGTTTCCACTGAACTCCAAGGCAGGACTTATCTTGTTTGAGGCAAACAAACTGTAAAGTGTAATACTATGCATTTTGACTTCGTAAAAAAGAAATATACGTCCTATAAAAAAAATTACTAACCACTAGAGGCAGGCTATTGACTTATTTACATTTTTGTAGTCTAAAAATGTTCTATAAGAGCACAGAGCCCGAAAATTGTTAACATAATTCTTAAACAAATAATAGTACAAATTCACTTTCGCCTAAGTTAACTGCGCGTTTATTTTCCTCATTGAAAATCATATTTTTATTATTAAGCCACTCTACCTCTGGCAGCCTCATATACACTTAGAAAATAGATCGAGACTAAAAATATTTATACGTTGGCATTATATTAAAGCGTACTGCGAGTAATGAGTGATTAATATCACATCAGACATCACTTAACGGTTCCCATCACGTCTAATACTTGAGGAAGAGCATTACGTATCTAACAATACGGTTTTGCGGGGGAAATGCTATTGTCTTCACAAAAAAGTAGGAACAGAATGAGAGCGTACTTAATTGCTAATTGTACGGCATTAGTTGTGGAGTTAGTGAATACGGCTTTATTGCTTATTTTTCGACCGATTTCAAGCTTCAAAAATGTCATCTTGTTGACAACAACCACATACTAGTATTATTTTATTATTCATCATCATTGGATATGGAAAATATGTTTAATTACTACATTGGCTATGTTTGTGCAATAAAGAGTTATTATTATAGATAAGAAGGTTGGCAGAACAATAAAAATTATATTGTCTGCTTATATCTATTTCATTTTGCTTCTCTAAAACACTAAACGTTTGCTTATTAATTTTCACATTTCGTTCCATAGGCTAAATCGTAACACTTTTAAAAGCGCATACACAAAAAGCTAGAGAATAAGATGGCATCGTGACATCAAACTCTTTTTTCCACTATTATATAAATTTGACATAAAAATCAAGAGTTGAATCGATGTTTTTATGTTAGAAGAGGACAGGCAAGACTGAGGTCCACTTGATGGAAGCTGAAATTCCCAAGCCATATAATATTTCGGCAAGATGTGTTGTCGATTTTGGCGTTGGATTTTTCGAAAATACACAGACTGAAACCTTAACGCGATTAAACTTCACGGGTTTTCCGTCGGCTTCACGGCAATTTCGACATTTAATATATAGACTTTCCAGAAGAAATACTGTGTTATAACAAATGAATTTAATAAATACTGTCTATAGTTTACGCGAGTAGTACACATTTGAATAAAACACTTTAAACGGTTTAAAAGGAGACACAGGAAGAGGTCTCCCCATGACCACGGCTGCTGCAAAGCATCCGAAACGTCGGGCCGAACTTAAAAATCATTTTCAAATAAGTTTAACTAATATATCGCGTTTTAAACCGTTAAAGTGTTTTATTTAAATGATTTGATTAGAAACATGTTAGATCCGGTGGGGTTGAACCCATGACCTGTTTATTGTTAGCGATATATTGCTACTATTAGACCATAGTAAAAACAATGACCTCTGTAGTCTTATTCCGTATACACAACAGTTAAAGAATATTCATAGACTATATGCTCTCTACTATTCTATAGACTATATTTAAAGATTACCCATTTCAATTTTTTAATTGGTTTAGTTTAGTTCATAGTAAATGTACGTAAATGAACCTTGAAGGTGGGAATTAATCGTAATAAATTTCAGAATTTCGCAAGTCAGTTGCGAATGTAGGTTAGCTCTAAATATTTGGAATTGCGACTTGTTCAACGAGTTTTAACATTAGCTTTGAGTGAGACGTTTTTAGTGTCGTTACGAATTCCTATTAGGCTGTTATGTACATTTTGTAAAGTGTAAAATTCTGTTATTTTCTCCTTATTAAAAAGAAAAACTTGAAATACGCAACTTAAAATTGAGGCCGCTAGAGGCGAAGTAGCCACACTGCAATTTTATGATTTAAGTTATTTTCATAGTCTAAAAATGTTTATCTACAACAGCACAGCGACCGAAAATTGTTAGCAAAAGTTTTACACAAATAATTGGCCAAATTTATTTTCGCCTGAGTAAATGGCGCCATGCGTTAATTTTTTTTTATTACTAGGCCACTTTGTCTCTAGCAGCCTCAATTCTCACTGCCCCAATATTGAATCAAGACGTGGGTTACGGTCTGCATAGCATTATGAAGAATGTGGTTTTTCCTAATTTTGACTGGTTTTTGAAATGCAATACTTATTCAATAGACGTATTAAACTTGATACAAGATATAAATCTATGCACTTTTAAATTAACATGGTAACATTATTTATATACTACCGTTAGCACAGCTGTTTATTAAATACTGTCTATAGTTTACGCGAGTAATACACATTTAAATAAAACACTTTAACGGTTTAAAACGCGATATATTAGTTAAACTTATTTGAAAATGATTTTTAACTTCGGCCCGACGTTTCGGATACTTTGCAGCAGCCGTGGTCACGGGGAGACGTGTTAAACAGCTAGCTGTCTATTGCTGTTGATTTCGTGCCTTTTCTATTAAAGATATTTTCAATCGCTCAAATATCCTTTCCAGCTAGACAGTACCAGTATCTTATAAATTACTAAATATTGCTACTTATATCGTATCTACGTGAAATTAAATTTTTTATCGTTCATCATCATCACCAGCTGAACAGTCTCTTGCGGATGCCTCCTCTAATCGCTTCTACCATCACAATCTATGCTGTCGTTCTTGTTGTCAGTTATGAACAATTATGATTTCCATGTCCCTAACTACTCTATTCCATCATTTTTATGTTACCAAAAATAATTTTAGTTATTATATATAGATATAAATAGAGTTACCTGTTTATAGTTACCTATTCCACTAAATATTGTTAAAGTCTTGCATGAAACGATTAATGTTTGACATCTTACAAAATCATTTTACTTCTTTTTAATGTAGATTTTGCAATTTATCTACGAAGCTTAAACTTAAAGCTCACACCACGCACGAGATGAGACTTTTAATTACTGTCACCAAAGAAACTCGTCGTCTTTTGTCTCACATAGCGTCTTGTAATCCAGATTCCGCAGCTTAATGCTCTATTGACATAAAAATAAGGTGCATTTCCCCTCGTTCCAGACGTACGTGACGGAGAACACCGCAGATATAAACTCTAAAGCCATTCTCGAGAGCCTGAACAGCAAGTACTATTTCTACACGAGGACGCGAGGCTTGTTCCGCATCTGTTATCCAAAGGAGCGGCCTCCTTCTGGTGAGTTTTGCAAGGAAGCACCTTGGTACCTATACTATTGTTTATGTATAAGAGTGTCTATTTGTTACACGTTTCGGTGTTTAAACCTTACATACAAGTTGCACTGGTTGAGCGTGTAAATATTTAAACAGGACGTTTAAGGATATGCAGCACAATATTAAGATATCCAAAACACATTTGGTTAAATTTTTATTCCCTTCTAACTAAATAAATCACTGAAATAACTGTAAACCGAATCTAATTCTAAGGAAGATACAATTTAAGGAAGAGACAGCGTAACAGGAAAATAATGAATTAATTATTAATATAAATAGCAATTAACTGCGTAATATGGCCGCGTATATTGTGGGCATGGTATTTTCCATACAGTCAAACCACAATATAAAAAGTACTTATATGAAGTAACTCTGAACCGCGATTCGTTATTATAAAGGTTATGTAGGTTCTAAAATTGGTTATAAAAAGTTAAAAATAGTTTTATTCTTTAAAGAATCGAATTTTGTCGTAACAAACAACTTTTTATTAAGTATCTATTTAACTCTATGTTCTTATTGTAGACAACCGACCTTTCAATTGTTACGTCGTAAAAAACTTTATACCGTATATATCACGATATATATATCTATAATAAATATCTGTTACATTTAGCTAAAGATTAGGAAATATCTAGCTCAATCAAGCTAGATAATTTTAGCTAATTATTATTTATTACGTACATTTTCGTGACTGACTTCTACACGGAAAAGTACTTTATTTTTTACATAACAACGATAATTGTAATATTACACATATTAAACAAAAACTAGCGAAAAGGCCACGTCAAGGTTTAGCTAGTTTATAACAAATTTATTTTAACTATAGCTATTATATACTTGACTTTCAATTTTATTTAAAACTTAGATACTTACGAAACTAAATTCTCAGGGAGTTCGAACTCGATTCAAGGGTAGTTACAGTAATTTATATTAAACTTTTGTGTCTCTAATAATTTTGATTTAAAAATTCCTATATCGTCTAAATCATTTTGTTATTCTGTCATTCCTATTAAGAACTCAAACGACTGTACCAATTTTGATGAAAGTCCTTCTTAATGTGGCTCAGCAGCCTGTCAGTTAGCCCAAAAAATTGTATACCCAATGGTTTAATTACATGCATGTAAATGTTTACTAAATTTTATTAAATTATTGTAATACCGGAATAAATACTTAACTTAATGAAATTGTAAATATATAAATGTTTACTACCTGCTTCAATGTATGAAATTATTTTGAGAGACGAATGAGTACCTAAGATGGTGAAATTCTAAATATATCGTCTTTGTTTCACTTTAAAGCACGTAACATGAAAAATGGTACTTAGAAGAAATATAGCTTGCACATTACCTAGTGTTTAGTTTAATTGCATTTCATGGCAATGATTTAACAACTATTGGAGCGAAAAGTGTTGCTAGATCTTAATGCAATTTGCTGGCGTGTGGCATTTGTTACCGTACGGTATATGTTTCGTGATGCCGATGAGCGTTCTGTTATATCTGTATTAGAAATTCTAGTGTTTATCTGTAGAACTCGAATGCTATTATTATCTGTATTGCTTGAAAAGGCCTAATTATAGCGTACCTGGAAATTGTTAATATAGACAGCGTTTTGATATGTTAGTGTGGATTAAAATGAGCGCATGCTTACATTAGTTGGTTTTTCGATTATTATTTTACATATATAAAGATATTATTATATCTCCTTAATATAACTGATATTAATTTTTTTTGCTACTCGTTTTTCTAGATTAATGAAAGTATTTATTTGCTTTAGCTAATGCTTAAGTTTCAACTTACCCTTATAAAAATAAAATATTTTAAACTTTCTTGAATCTAAAGTAATAGCTGTGATTTGAAACGTAAATTCACATACTATTACGTAGTTAAAATATAGTTAAATTCCATTTCTCCCGAGGGGCATGGGGCAAACACATTTATTTATCCGTTTTACTGAACGGTTTTTACTTACACGATCAGACTTCTGTGCTATGCCCGAACGAAACAATATTGTTACCCCGGAATTCGAACACATGACCTCTCGTATTTAACGCAATGCTAGGCAACACATTTAACCTTTTAGCTCTGTGCCTATATACCTCGAAATGTCTATAATTCCTGAATTCAGTACATATTCTATATTACCACCTTAAAACCTATTTAGAATTGCTAACTTAACACATCTCAGCGAATTCCCGCGCTTTAGCTCAAATTGAGCCTCAACAAAATGAAAATAATTAACTCCGTGAAGAATGAAAGTGGCATTCGACCTTTATAAGAGGCCTCTTCAGTGCGTTTCCGCTGGGTCAAGCAGCCAAGTTGTATTCGAAAGTGCGCCGTAATAATTATACGATGCGTATTCAGTGTACGAGCCTTAACGGGTTTGGTGTCACTTTTCAATACAAGAATTTGGGACGATAGTCTGTGGCGGTTTTATTAAAAGGTCTAGGACGGCCATACACGATGATTGGCATTGCCGAAAACGGTCGAGGAAGTGTTCACGGTCGCAAACTATTGTGCGATACTTTGTGCATATAGATTTATGGAATCACAGAAGTATTTTATTTATAAATAAAACGCTAGTTCAATTAGCGTTTGTTTTGCCGATTCTGTAATTGTGTTATGTTCTGTGAAAACATAATAATTTTCCCCTTAAATTCGACCTTTCCGGAGTTTTTTTTATAATTGAAATACGCGCCATTACTTATATTCAAAATTACATTTGAAAAACTTTAATATTTTTTTACATGTTATTGCACATGATGGCAGTATATACATTACAATTATAACAGTTCAAATCCCGCCCGTTTCGTACTTTTTTCGATTCGAAATCGATTTTTATGAATGTTATGTACATTGTTATTCCAACTTTTCTTTAAGCTGGATATTTTTTTTAAAAAATTGTCTGTGCCTGTAACTTGCGAATATTAGACCATAGAAGTATGGATGAGCTTAGTAAAAATACAAAGGATATCAATTTTAGATAAACACAGTTGGCGGTGCGTGGAGTTATCAGAGTTACATTATTACAGAATTCTCTATACGTGACCAGACTCTCAGTAGAGATAGATCAGGTTTCAATTGATTCTGATAGTGATATTGGAAGCCTGAGACGAGATTGCATAATTAACTATTGAAATAATAGAATAGCAGATATCGTGTTAATAACTATATAATCCTTATTTTTAGCTTAATATTATTTACAATAGGGATATTGACTGTTACGTTATTTGATCCTTTAGAAAGCAAAAAATTATGTTTTTAAAATATCTGGGAACATCGTATTATTTAAATTAAACACTTTAACTGTTTAAATCGCGATATATTAGTTAAACTAACAGATTTTTAACTTACTAACCGTTAGTGTTTTATTCACATGTGTACTACTTGCTTAAACTATAGACAGTATTTAACATCGTATTACCTAAATACATGTAGTCACGACTTCTTGAGCATGAGTAAACTGTTCGTGGAGTAAAGAAAAAAATAACATGAGCTCTACGTACCGCGAAGTACCTCTATGTGGAACCATTACAAAAAAAAAAAAAAAAAAAACAAAAAATTTGTATTAAAATTATATTTATATTGAATGACAGTTAAGATCAAGATTTTTTGGTAACAAATATAGGATCTTATGTTCTGCTAGTACGCCACTGGCTATTAAAGATTTCAACGCGTTTTGTCTCTCAACAAATCAAACATAATCTTGTCTCTTAATTACACTTTGTGGGTTATATGATCTCGAAGTAAATCATAAGAAATTCCTTTAATTCTATGATAATAATAATTGTATTAAAATAGTTTTAACAAAAGACTTAACAGAAACTGCCCTAAATAACATAATATAATAAAGTTCTAATATGTAACTAAATTTTCTACAATTGCTTATTAATTGCAAAAGCAATCAGGACCATGATTCATTTTTTAGAGTACCGGTTTTAGCTCAAAATCTTGTCGGTAAAGCAGTTTCTCATTACTTTGTCGTCGGTAAAGTAGGTTTACGGAATTTAGTATGAATTAACTATTAATTAAAAATGTTACTTGTCTTTAATCGTGACATAATTAAGACAATATGACGAAGCATTTAATTAAATTTGTTAAAGTAAGCAACACCATCGGCTACAATTGTACGGAGGTCGAAACCTTGACCCCGACGCCTATTTAGTAAATATTTAATCAACAATGCAACGGCAGCCATTATTTAAGGTTTGACATTGTGTATTGTTTAAATGTAGGAGGATCTATCGACATTAAAGCAAGAAGGTAAGCTCAAGTTAAAACAGGCTTTGATTTTGATCGTATTTCGAATTTTAATGTCAGTTTATAAAATGGTTAGCGTTGATAGGAATCCCGGGTTCGAATCTCGGAAAATATCGATAGCGGAGCAGGAAGGTGGTTTACGTGTCTGATGTGGTAGACATCCTTTGGTTTGGTGTTTTACTTTGGTTTTTAGCCCATGCGTCCCGATGAGCATGTAAAATAAATATTAACTAATATTACAAACATCTCCATTATTTGATTTCGTAATTCCTGTGTGTCGGAGACCACGTTAAGCCGTGGAGCCAAATTATCGCTACTTATAAAATTCCCCGCACTTGTTAAAGCCGGGGGGAGCAGAAATGAGGTGGGTCTGAGATAAATAAAAAATGTACCAGTAGTCGTACAAACGATAAAACTAATGACATTATTATATACAAATTTGGTACCTCATTCATTGGTAATAAATGTGATAAAAATAACATGCATTATCGATGTATCTATTTTAGTTTTCTCTTTAATACAGTCATCCAAAACGAGCTGTATCAAAATTAATTTGACAGACAAGTCGACCTCGATAATCTGTCTCTGAAACGTTAAGCAAGATATAGTCTGCCTTGCTGCTTGCATTAACCACAGACTAGAGCTATGCAATAAGAACGAAATGAAAACGTGTGAATTGGCTGTGATTGTATCAGGACATGCAAACAGGGTAATATAATCTGTGTATAATTAACATTTATCTATGAAAGTAAACTTGTTTAACTTCTCTTTATAATTCTTCTTTTTTTATTCATATTTATAACTAACGTCAGTCTTGAAAATTTGCGTGAGAAAGTATAAGGTATACTATAAGATATTTAAGTTTGCCTCTCTGCATAATACACGTAACTTATAAATATTTATGTTTAAAAATCCAATATCTGAAATACTTAATATATCTTCCGTTATTTAAGCAATATAATGTTTCTTAATAAAAACAATTGGTATAAAAGAAGTACGCAATTTTTTTCTACAGATCTCATTATTCCAGCCAGTATTATTTTTGTTATTGGTAAAAGTAAATATTTAGAATTTTCTCGACCACGACTCGATCAAAGATTAATGACGTCGATATAATCGCAAATGTCGATTAAGACCTCTCGAATACTTTCTCGATACGGAATCCACGTTTAATATCGTTTACAAGGTGAAATCCGTGCCGCGGAGCCGGTTCCATGTGTTTGAGGAGATGCGCTAATGTAGATATCGTGTTTTTCCATTCGAGTTTGAAAGCAGCTTGAAAGTTCTGTACGCTAGTGGTTACTAGTCGTTTAAAATTGCATCTTACAAATTACAGCACATCGTAGTGCCCCATTTAGAAGTCTCTCAATGCCACTAAAGGCGAAATTACCTGAAAAAGAAACAGTTTTAACAAACAACTTGAAAAGAATTCTGAACTCTGTTTGAGTAGGAAATGAAAACGAAATGGTCTAATTTTAAGGGTGAATCAAGAATAACTTATTTCAATATAGGTTACCTACATTATCTATTCTACAAATTTCCTTTGCTTTTGCCTTGTTTCTGACTAGTGTGTTTTTGGAACCTACCTTTTTTTTTTTAAATGCGTGATAAATGACAGGTCCTAAGCTCGTATATCGGGGCAGTGTGTGTATTTTTAACAAATACTAAAACATGATATACTCTTAACCATTTAATGCGACACGATATTTTGTAACAATTTCCGCACATTTTAAACGATGATAATGACAGTTTGCAACATTCACATCATGGGGTCTTGTGAATATCTTATGTAAGTCGCGAATGCAATCAATATCTGGAGCAGGCTTTCTTGTGAAAGTTTACGTAACTGAGATATCAAGTGATCATTAACAGATGATAGGAATTGTTGCCGTGACAACTGTGAGAATACGCAAGACGTCGTAGGGAGAACTGACGGGGTCGTTGCTAGTATAATCAACGTGGTTCGATTCCCAGCTAGTCCAACGTTTTTTCTTATTTCTCTCTAATCTAATCTAGATATTAAACGGCTGGTAGGAATATAATTTTGTCTGAGGTCACGGGCCACCGTCCTTGATGAAAAAGCCGTTACACTCTGTTCTTTTCTGAATGTTAAAAGACAAACAGATCGACAGCGCATTTTGTTAAGATATTGTATGACTGGGTTTTTTTTACTATCGAGTGAACTCCACGCTTGACCGTCCTCTCTCATAAAATAAATTTCAACTTCATCTAAAAATTTTGATACGAAATGGGTGGTAGAACTATCTAAATTCCGTCCGGATCCGATCCAGGTCACCGTCCACTGATGCAAGCGTAAATACATTTCCGTATCAGCCTGACTTTCTGAATAGCCATAACGAGTCCATAGAGCATCTTTAGATGTTATAGGATATTATACCTTCCCCCTTAAGTGTACCCCCCCTATGCTTACCTGCCAAAAAAAAGCTTAAAAATAAATGTAAATATCTAAGTATCAATAGTTTCAAGCGCACGCGCATCTTTGCCCATATCTAGTGTCGTAACAGCTAGCGTACCGTGAAGTGTTGTGTGATGCCTTGTAACACTAATATACTGGTAGCAATCACGACAGAAGTTAACTAGAAAGTTGAAATTACTACTTCGTGTGACACATGTGACAGTTCTGACAGATATGGATTGATTATTGACACTTTAAACGGAGTTTTAAAGACATGTATGCTATTTCGTATAAGTAGTGCATTTCAATCTATCTATAATCATATAGCTGAAGAGTTTGTCTGTTGAACAAAGAATCAGAGCATTTATTGAGGAAGGTTATTGGTGCGAAGAAAAACAAGGAAATATGGAAAAGATATGGGGAAAATTATTCCTCTTTGAGGGCGTCTTCCGTTGCTTGCACTGCGAAAATGGTTAAAGATACTCAAAAATATGTAAAAAAAGAATGATTCCTCTATAAATAATAAAAAAATGTACTCGACGGTATGTCTATCTTTCAAGATTAACTTGTAGGAACGACGGGACGCAGCCAACGTCGTGGGTAAGACGACTATAATTCGATAGAGTTGAAGAGATGGTTTGCTAGAACAAAATTTGACGCCCAAAATAACTATTCTACGCGGACGAAGTATTATTAGTATAAATGCTACGTTATACATATACTTATGTGGATCGAAAATTGTCTGTACTTAGCGCAAGTAATTGTCATTTAAATAAAATAATTGTAACGTTTCAAACGCGAAGTAAATTAAGTAATATTTATCGCGTTTAAAACCGTTTTTAAATCTTTACATAGGAAGAAGGAATGTTGTATATTAAGCTTAGTTTTATTCATAACGTTCAGAGTTTGTCCTTGTGTTTATCCTTAAGCTATAAATAACGCATATCATCATAAATATGGCAAACAATAAGTCTGGAGTGACATCACTTGCTTAAGTGATTATTATAGTAGATAATAACAGACGGTGAACGTAATAATTATAAGACCTTGTATCTTAATACCGCCAACTACAAGAATTTGAAGAATCTTTTGAATGAGTAGGATTGAATGTCTAAAGATGCCATGGGCTGGGGAAAGGGTTCGAATAAATTTAGTTCAAGCTTTTTATTATTTAACTTATTATTATATATTATATTTTAAACCTAATTAAAACCGGTAAAGAAACCGCCTTACAGTTAATGCATACGTTTTAGCTAAAGCTAAAGCAAATATTTCTAACTAAAGTAGACGGTTTAATTAATAATTTGTGTGGAAAAGGTCGCTTCTATATGAGACTCTTCTCTGTTTTGAAAAATTGTTCATACATCTGTGCCCTGTTTAAGTTAGTGGATGAGGTTATCTGGGCTCGAATCTAGATCCATTTACTCTTATCAAGATTATTGCAATGGGGTATGGTGTTAATAAATGCCATCAATTTTATAATAACTTACTGACGTTACTACCGTTACTACCTCGACCGTCTCTGTTTAACGTTCGTTATGCGTGAGAGGTCCTGGGTTCGAATCCCAGGGGAACAAAAAAAGTTGTTCCGGTCGGGTGGGGCATAAAAGTCTGATCAACTACTTGCCTGTTAAAAAGAACGATCAGTGAAACGGACGCAGAAATGTGTTCGTCCCACACCCCACGAGGGGTAAGCGGGATTTCACTTACTTTTTAGTGATGTTTTTAAGTTATTAAAAAAAAACACTTACGGTTTAAAACGCGATATATTAGTTAAACTTATTTGAAAATGATTTAAACTAATGTATCGCGTTTTAAACCGTTAAGTTTTTATTTAATGTGTCCTACTCGGTAAGAGTAAGTAGTATTTGAGTAGAAAGGAGTTAGTAGTAAGTATTTAGTCTACGAGGAAATCGTCAGATTCCTTAGTAGTTAATAGATACGTGTTTATAACTAGACAAAACATTAATAATATTCATAATTAGACCGTATAAAGACTACTTTTTACTTAGTAAAAGTATGATAATGTGAGTGAACGAAGCTAATTAGTGCTTAAAATCATATTCAGCGTAGATTTAATGTCGCAGTGTTGCAAGAATAAAATATTTAGAATTCGCAGGTGTTCATTGTTTGTCTCAGAATGGATTCATTAAGTAGGAATTCTCTTTGTTGCTTACATAATTTGTTGATTCATTTTATTGTTTTAAATACACAAGAAAATGTGGCCTGTTATTGTATGTGTACATAACTTTTAGTTATTACCATTTATTTTATGGATTCAAATACAAACAATATGCCGATGATAATAATTGAATAGGTAGGTCAAACGCCGAAATAGGGCGACGGCGCATATGGTCAAGATGTTATATGGCTGGGACATTTAACCTTCAAGTGAACCATGGGGGTTCTTGTCTGCTCTATCAAAGAAATGGCAGATATATTTAGTCCGATGGATCTTCTTGATATCATCAATTTTGTGGAGAGCTAAAATTGAATCTTTCTAAGAATTTAAATATTCAACACTTTCAAACATAAAAAAGTATAATCATACACAATAAGTACAAAGGCGAAATAGTTGTTGTAAGTATTGTATTTTTAATATTGTACTTGTTCATACCTTAGAGAATTACTTACGCTTACGCCCTAATAATACAATATAGAGGATATTATATTGATGATTTAAAACGTCTGATAAAATATGAACGCAATCTAATTTATGAATGTTGGCAACACTCGTTTCTTTAGTGTCTCTCTCACTTGTTGTGTGCATTTTCGTTGTAACGTGTATTTAAATCCCAAGCATTTATTCAATTATTGTTACAAACCACTTAATATTTAATAACATACGATATCGAGGTAACGCTACTTTCAGCATTTAAGGCATATTTATAGTTTTACTTTACAGAAAAAAAAACATGCTATTACATAGTTAGTCGTTATTTCATAACTTGTTAAAATTATAGTACGGCAAATAGTTAAACCACTTAGATACGTTACCTAAGATAAAGAAGTAAATCCCAAACGAAAGCCTCAGCACAATAGGTCGTCTTTATAAGCACGAAAACAATAGGTTTCCTGCTTATACCTCGATGCGAAAAACAGACTTGGCGTTCGTAGCAGACCTACTTTGTAACTTTATTATGTCTCCAGAAGAATGATATGAGAACTATATCCCTATATATAACCGTAGCATTGTTTAAGCATGAGAGGTACTGATTTTGAACCCGGTATAAAAATGCAGGAGTCTACTAAAATGAAATAAAATTACTTTTGAAAACTTTTTATTTTTTCACATGTTATTGCACATGAAGGCACTATATAATTTAAAAATAGAAAATAAATTGAAAAAAACTCGGTAGCTCAATTGGTAGACCAACAGCACGGAACGCTGACGATGTCGGTTCAAGTTCTGCCCGAGTCGAATTATTTGTTCAATTTATTTTCAATTTTTTAATTATAAAATTATTTTTCATTTAGAGTTAGTAATATATTACAAAACAAAAATTACCATTATCTATATGTTTGGGAAAATTGTGATCGTAAAGTGACGCAGCGACCCAAAGTGGGTTTTAGACCTTGGTCTCCAGACTTCAGATTCAGAGATTTAAGAAATATTATTATTTAGTTTCGTAATTTTCGTGTCATGTCTATCATACTCCATCGGGAAATGCACTAAGTAGTAAATCTTTACCTGCTTTACTCGTAAATCCACATTCATTGTGCCAAATAAGTTAAGTCACTTGTTAGGCCCTTTTAAAATATAGGAAAGCAGCGAAAGTGGCAACACCACTAATTGGCGGGAAAAGTTGGAACGCGGCCGCCATGTTGTTTTCTTTCCTGCCATTTTCTTTAAATAAAAAGCTTCTAACAACTGTTATAGATACAACTAGTTAGATATTATTGGTAAGTTTCTGTTATTTTCCGAGCTTATGTGGAACTTTAGAAAATTAAATATAGTTAAAGAACGGTTGTTAAATTATATAAACTAATCTACTACTTCCTTTAAATCAAAATGATCTGCTACGTGTTCGTGGATGACATAGAAATAAATTATGCAGGCATTTATATTATGTGAAAAACTAATTAAGCAACAAATATCAATGGATAGCTTGTTGAAGACAAATCGTTATGTTATACGCAAATTTTAAGATACATTTACTTAAAAAAAAAAAAAAAAAAAACGCCGGGGCGGGGCCCCCCCCCCCCCCCCCCCCCCCCCAAAAAAAAAAAAAAACCGGGCCAAAAAAAAAAAAAAAACCTTTAAAACCAAAAACTACTCGCGAAAACTAAAGACAACTTGTTTTTGTATAAGAAGCAAAAAAAAATTGAAAATAATAATTCTATACTGGACGTTATTTTGGTTATGTAAGGACAAATTCAATATGCGAACTCTAACGATACGTTTTGAACAAGCAGATTAAAAATATCATAAGTATTTAAAAGGAAAAATTGAAATATTTTTCCCTGGCTTTAATATGAGTTATTATTATTATTTCTCAAAACAAAAATTTTAACCCCAAAAAAATACAAAATATAAAAAAACATTTTAACAAGGTATCGTCAAAAATCAAGTTTTTGTTTATCGATACAAATATAATTACCACATTATCTTGTTTCGTTTAAACGTTCAAAATCTTAATAGTGCAAAATCCTACTTTATCTTTCGCCGTAATGGTGTCACTTCTTACCAGCAATTAGCATACATTAAAAAACCTCGCGTCATTACCATAGGAGAAAATAAGGGACTAAAGAGGTCAAGTTGCTTGTAAACCATCGTATCGCATCGTATTTTAGATTCAGCTTAGACCGAGATATAGTATTTTTTAAGGTAGATCTAAATTCTAACTTGGCTTTTTTTGATATAGAAGAAAAGCGTGAGGTTCGGTTGTATTTAGATGAAATACCCTAGCCGTATAACATCTCAGCTAGATGCGGTGTTATTGGATATTCGGAAATCCGCAAAATACAACGAAGACACGATGTTCTAAATATATTATTTTTATTTAGAAAATTAATCTTTTTAGTATTTGATCCTAAATTAAATCTACAAAGTTTTTTTAATAACTATATTAATAACCTAATTTACAAATAAATTTATTGGCCAAATTACCTAAAGGCGTGCCTGTACGGACATAAATTCGCCAAATCCATTCACCACGTTTCAAACTAGCCATTACCTGTGGCCATGGTTTTAATGGTGTCGCGAGCGTAAGTACAGATTAATTATGCTCAAATACTTTATAATCTGTAGCTCTAATGGTACTAGGTAAAAGGGCCATTGTTAGATTAGACTATTTCTTTCAGCCTTAACAGGATTACCTTTGTCTTTGGTATTCGGAACAACGTTTCTAGGCCAGATTTAAATCAGATGAACAAGTGATTAACGGTATATTACACCACTTGCCTAAGCGTGGTACAAGGACAAGTATTTGCAACTTTCTCCAAACGATCGTGGCATTGGTGATAGTGTATGCGACATTTGTGATACTTGACGGCGACGCATACAAGTAAATATTAGTACTACTTTACACTTTGTTACAGCGAACCAACTGCTCATACTGGATCTAATAAGAAAATTGAAACGCTCAACATATTTTTAAACTTATAGTAAAGTAAATATTTGAGCAAACATATTTGTAAAATGTAAATATAATATAAAGATTTTCAATTTATATAATGTAATCATATACAATATCATGTGAAAAATACATAACGTAATACAACCTACTTCGTTATTATACGTCGAAGGTCCACGGGGATTCAGATAAGTTCTGTAAATACACTGTTATTGTTAGCTTTTAAATCAGTTTTAACGATTTGAAACGTGAAATATATACATATAACATATTTTTTATTTAACTACGGTCCGAAACGTCAGACCGTATATAGATAGAAAATACTATAGTTGTTATATATAGCTTGTCTATTGTGTACTATCACTAAGGGCTTACATTCCATTCTAAGTGGGTTGAACAATAGGTGATTTATATCTAGATATACATTTATGGAACGGTATTGGTTGATAAAGAAACATACAAGAGAAGTTCATGTTTGTCTGTCCTCCTCTAACATATATATTTTTTTAAAGCTGAAAAAATCTTTGGTAAGAAATTTTAGGGCCTTAAAACTGATTCGGTCCTAAATGTCATGCGCATTAATTTGCAATTGACAGCTAATTGTTGATAGCCTTGTGGCCTTTAGGCGGCGTGACGTCATGAGTGACACATAGCCTGTTTAACGAGTTAACAGATAACGAAACATATTGTAGCTTTATTTACCATAGATTATATAAAAACTTGTCAAAAGATAGCGCCTAAGCTTTTACTACAGATCTTCCTAATCTGCTGTATTGATTCGTCTGATTAAAACTAAGAACTCAAGTAAGGCAAGTCTTTGATATGAATATACGCCAATGCGCAAATTCAGCCAATATAAGTAATGCGTAGCTACATAAAAGTTTCTATCGATGTACCTTCAATGCAAGATAAATGAAATGTATTACGGTAGCGTTTTGAACAATAATTGTACCACTGCGGGAACAAATCTATCTCATAAGAGAGATATTTGTTGGGCTTTAAAAACTCTCCCCACTGAATCAGTTATGTTTATCAGGACAAATACTTACTCTCTGGGGCAGTTGATGCAACATCCTACTTACAAAATCCTTGTTGATACTAGAGTTTTACCCTGGATTTTGTGGTTTCTAATCGAATGTACTAAGATCACTAGATCAAAGACGCAGTCCGTATTTTTGGATCACTAAAATCCTTCATTCTTCATCGGTGTGTTGTAACGAACTCTTTAAAAGTAAAATAACGTTTAACTTAATGTAATTAAAATTAAAACGTTACGGATGTATAACATCCGTTTTACACTAGAATGCTTTAATGCTAAATTAAATTATGTAAAAACCAGCTAATGCTTAGATTTCTTTTTCTTATCTACGCCTTTCAGCTCTGTGTATTAATCATATTACGAAGTAGAAATAATATGCATACAGTAACAATACTTACGACTTACTCTAGACTTTTAACGGTTTCAAATACGGTTTCTACAAAGTGCAAAGCGTCCGAAACGTCGGACCGTAGTTAAATTAGATGTTAATTAAATATATTCTTCCTTTTAAACAGTTAAAAATGTTATTTAAATGTGTACTACTCGAGTAAATTACAGACAATACTTACGTAGGAAACAAAAAGTTTACTTCTAGAGGTACTAAGCGCGAATCTCGGGGAATTATTATAAATACTTTCGGTCGAGCAGGCACACAAGATGTTGTTTGTTGTTGTTTTCCCCGTTTATCACACGAGAAATATACTTTGTATAGTCCTTGAACTTGTTGGAATTTTCATTTATATGCTAGATCGTTTAAAAATGATATCTGCAATGCGGCCTTAACAAATATTACTATAAATCATGATGTTTAACATTCCTCGAAATTCTGTGTCAGACGGATATAACGCGTACGGAATATGACTCAATAATTTGGAATTCATAAATAAATGCAATATTTATTATAGCTTACTTGTTTATGAGAAGAGATGCAACGATGATTAAGCATTTATGCGTATAAATCTTGCTTCTCTTTGATAGAAGAGTACAATACATTAATAAAAATCTATGAAGGGGTTTGAAAGTTTCGTCTGTTTTTCAACTTGTTTGTTACTTAATTAGTTCATTTATAGTATAGCTATATAGTAGGGTAAGATAGTTAGGTCATTTAGAGTATAGGTATACCTACAACACATATAACACAACCTCACAATATATAACTATACCCTATAGGGTATAGTTATATATTGTGAGGGTGTTCCGTGGCATATATGTGCAAACCGCTGCGCGGTTTCCATGCCCGGATATTTGTACAAACATAATATGAAAGATATGAAAGAAATGAAGAATAGAAAGAAGAATGAATAAATGAAGATATAAAAAGGTAGTCTAGTTTACAAGGCCTTACTTAACCTTTTTTTAATGAACTTTAAGCCATTATTTAATGCTATAATATAGCTAGAAGTAGCTAAATAGTAGCTTAACGTCCCGTTGAGCACGAAACGTCTTGGTTTCGAATCACGGAAAAAAAATAGTTTAGTTGGGCTAGACACAACAATTTTCTATAAATAATCAATCAGTTTAGACATAACAATGTATACGCCGATAAACAGATTTTTATATACAAAGCAATTCAACATTCATACAGCACTTATTAGATCGCGTAGCTAACATAGTAATATTCTTCACATGTACCACTTAATATTGGACACACGATATATAATGGACATGAGCTTACATTTCATCATTATTCGCAACCTTAGCTTGCAACACTCATTGACAAAGAACTGACTTTTAAATGTTGCAATATGTTTGATTATACAAATTTGTTTAATCGCCACAATGCTTGCAACATTCGGGCTTTGAACTTCGTATAATATCTATACTAATACATAAAGCTAAAGTGTTTGTTTGTTTGAACTAATCGCTAATCTCAGGAACGACTGGTTCGAATCGAAAAATATTTTTTGTGTTTGGGTAGCATTTATCGGGGTAGTTTTAAAATCGGTTGCGCTTGACTAATAGACACAAAGAAACAGCGAGAAATGTGGAATAACGGGAAAATTATTCATATTTGTGTGTGAAAACGGTTGAAGACACCCAAAAATATTTATGAAAGAATAATTAATCTTTAAGTTACCTAAAAAAATGTCCGCGACACTGTCTCCAAGCGGACAAACTCGCTGGCTCAAATAGTTAAAAATACAATTTTAGGAAAATTGTAGATGTGTATAGTTACTGTAAACATTTTATACAGCTTAGTACTTAGATCGAGAAAGTTATTTTTTATTTAGGACCTTTTTCCAGTCATGCACCTACATTTACGCCTTATCTTTAAGTATTAATGTTTCTAATGGCATCAAACCCAGAACCTCAAGATCGAAATCCCAAGAAGGATGTTCGACCATGATAAGTAAAAAAAACGCTTTATATATTGGCAAAGCATCGAACCCCATCTTCATTCATCGTAAATTCTTTCTATGAACATTTGAAACAATGTAATTTCAACCACAACACATTTGAATAGAGTATAATTTGTGAATTACCTCTTCCAGTCGAGATTTACCTGTCGCCAGTGGAGACACACTGCAGCAACGTGGACTACTTCATACCAGATGAGAACAATGAGACCAGGGGACTTTCCGATGACGCAATGAACAGGTAACGTTTTATTGTTCACAAAATATTCACAGGAGATTAGTTATAATTAAATTTTATCAGTACTTTTAAGGTTGTGCCTTTGAGACCCTTAAAGATGTGGTGATATTTAATTCAAGGCATTAACAATGAAAAAAACAACAGTAATGGCGAAATAAATTAACTAATAACGTTCAGGTTTTACCCGTTCAAAAAAAAACTCAAGTATTGCGCTACATGGCTATGTGTTAAACATTTGTTGAATGATTATTTATCCGTCATACCATATAAGAAAGAAATACAAACAATAGGAGTTGTATAAATGTAAACCGCTACTAGATGGCGCTAAGCACCAGCGAGATCGTTGTTAGATCGCGCTAACTAAATATTTCTTTACAGCTTTGTCCACAATTTATTCCTCACGAAATCAAATACTAATTATGTTGTTTTATTATTAAAGTATACCTTTTCTGTAATTAAAGTATATCTCTAGTTTGTTCAGGAATAATGGGCGGTATTGCTAAAGCGATCTCTTCTAGGCAACCTAGAATAAAAAATATAGCTTAACTTTAGCTTTTTATATGATAATGCAGTAATCACACCATACCATACATCATACGTCGGACGGAATTTCCATATTTACCAATTTAAATTTAATTTTTAAACATTGTTTTAACTACATTACGTCGAAACCTCGGGTCGTAGTTAAAATCATTTTCAAATAAGTTTTACTCATATATATCGCGATTTAAACCGTTAAAGTGTTTTATTTAAATGTGTACAAGTACTACTCGCGCAAACTACAGACAGTATTTATTGAAATTGCTATTTAGATTTCTATGCAAACTCTTAATAAGATCTTAAAACAATAAAACTTCAATTCTAGACTCCACATGGCGCGATCAACAGTTGCTCTATTCATGGTTGGGTTCCTGTCACTCTTCATCGCCTTCTGGACTGGAGTCGTCGGCTGCTGGAAGAGAAGTCCAGGGAACATCACAGCTACGGCCATATTAATGCTTGTGACATGTAAGTTGAATTGTATTATTATTTATCGTTTTATTACGAAATAAATGTAAACGAAAAGTTGAAATTACATTGCGCGTGAGGTGGATTATTATCACTACGTCTAGGACATGTTAGCTCAATTGATTCGAATACAGCTTCGAACGCTGTGGACGCCGGTTCGAGTCGTGCTTGTGTCGTAAATTTTTGTTCAATCTATAATCGATTTTTAACCCTCCCGAGCTGTCTGTGATTATAAAACGAATGACAAGTTTTAAATCCACAGAACACTAGCATGGTTATCATTATGCATATTAATTCAAAAGTCGTCTCCACCTACCATAAACTTACAACTTTCTTTCATTACCTATTTGGAACAATAAATTAGTCGTGACTAACTGTTACCGTCGCTCACATTAGCAAGGAAAAGAAACAATTGACTGTTCTTTTCTGTCGTTTACGAGCGTTGTACCCATTTAAAGTTTTAGCGGTTTAAAACGCGAAATGTATTAGTTATTTATACATAACATGCAGCACGGGCGCTCTGCAACCCGAAACGTCGGGCCGTAGTTAAAATAAATTGTAAATATGTCAACTAATACATTTCGCGTTCTAAACTGTTACATGTGTCTTATTGTTCTCTATTATTTTTTTGAAACTATTTTTAATGTGTACTATTTCTTATGTACACAAAAACAAATATAGCTAGAAACTGTGGCTCAAAATTAAATATATAGATGAGGAGACGATGTCGGAATTTGTTATTAATATTATTTCAATATTAACCTAATTTTTATAGTTAATAATATTTGTAATACGAATGATTATATTATTTAATATTTTTTAGGTTTATTAGCGGCAGGGGCAATGGCGCTTTGGCATGGAGTCGAGTTTTATGAAAAGGAAAAAGTCGTCGGAGAAGAATATTATCAGCAGTGGCCTAACGTAAGAAAACTTACTTGATATTGAGTACTGGTATTGTAAGGAGACCTTCGTGCTTCTCTCACTACAATATGATTTTAAACCTACTGATTTTATCAAATGTAAAATTATTCTTAATTTTGGAAAGTAAACATTAAATAATAACAATACAAGAACTCTTCTAGGTCTTTAAGTCCACAGAGCGTTAAATATCCTTTTAAAAAGAGGTTTTAACATTATGTTAATTCATTGTATAATCTATAGTAGGCAAGATATTTTATATGTGCTTCCCATCGATAATACAATAAATACTCTTTGCTTACCAATTATAGTCGTCAATTGTTTGTGTGACGTCAGTCGTTTATGAGTAAAGCATATATACAACAACAGGTATTGAAAGACAACTCTTCCATATGGTATGATTGGTCCTATATCCTGGCCTGGATGTCCGTCGGTGTTTCCTTCGGGAGCTCTGTTATTTTCTTCTCGGCAGCCGTTTGCTTGAGCAAAGAGAAACGGCGCGAGCAGCAGAATAACGTGCAGTACATAATGCCAGGTTAGACCGCCATTTTGAGAGGCGCCATCTTGTGGGGTGGTATAACGCTTGGCGGTTTAGCGGTTTAATTTCTTTTCAGTGTTAGATTAAGTGTATATTCTTTATCGACAAAACTTATACAAATCCTCACATACGAATACTTCTATGTATATTATATATATATATTTGTTTACAATGATGTATCCATTAATATAATAACTTATACTTATTATTTTATAGAAGCTATGTATTTACTCATATTTTGTACAACACATATATCTATTTAATGAAACACTGTTATACAAAAACTGAAAAAAAAAACAATGGTCTGTAGTTTTTAAGTGTTAATCGTATATTTAAGAAATACTAACGTAAATGCTTTCTTTCTTTTCATGTTTCTTCCGAAACGTGCGTTTTGGCGACTGATCTGCGACCAAATAATCGCTCTAATCGCTACATTTCTTAATATCTGGTTTACGCCATGCGATACTAACTTGCTTACTAATCGACACGGGTTTGTACATAAATCTGAACTCGTATCTTACAACATTTGATAACACCACAACTCTATTGTTATATACAATTTCTGGCAACACTCTAATATTCTACTATGTACATGATTCCAACAATAAAAAAAAACAAACAAAAATATATACACTAAAACCGGTATAATAATAATTATACATCTACCGTCATTCGATATACACCACAACCGGTATAAACCAGATATTACGAGATAATAGTCGCATCTGGTACGACTGGTCTTACGTCGTGGCGTGGTGCGGCGTCGGTCTGGCTCTGGTGTCCGCCATTTTGTTTTCATCGGCGGCCATTTGCTTGAGAGGCGAACGAGAGAGGGAAGAAGCGCTTAATATGCAGTACCTTATGCCGGGTAATGCTTTCATATAACATCGGTTTAACTCATCCATCAGATTTAACAGCTATGAAAGGGAGTTTCAAAATAAATTATAATAAACATAATAAGAATAATTCTAGAAAATAACGTAACAGTCTAAAGGATAGAAGATTGTTATATGTACATATACATATTCTTGGTGATTTATTATGGGTGCATGCATTTTTTTCTTTTAAATACTTTTAGACTTTAAGTATAGTTTAGGCATACTTTGTAAAATGTATTGATGTTTTAAATCAATATTAAATTATTTAAAATTAATCATCAGTTCAAACTTTAATATTCATTTTGGTTTGAAGGGCAAATAATTAAACATTTTAACCCTATAGTATAAATAATAATCTATTATCTTAAAATCCGCAGTGTACCCCCAGAAACAGCAGTACGCCTACGCAGGGTACCCACCACCTCAAGCCTACCCTGGACCCTACTACCACGGTTCCCAGTACGGGCCCTACAACTACTGAGCATGCGACCAGATGAGGGACGTCGTGGCGGCGCACTTCGCCAACCCCCCTGCCCCGCAGGCACCCGCGCGCAATCCCCCCTCAAACAACCAATCGACATCATCCCTAGAAACGTACAACTCCCACCGCAAAGTAAGACGGCCAAGACTCGGCGAAAGAAAGGTCTACAGACCGATCAGACGACATACGCTTTCGCGTATCGATGAGACCTCCCCGGATACTTTCCGGGGGAAAAGCATCCAGAACTCAACAGATTTCTCATCGACACGACCCATGCTGAGGTCGAGGTCCAATATTTCCGCGGACACTAGCCGAAGCGTGCCCATCTGCAACCTGAGTCAGGAGATAGAGAACCAAGTCGAGAGTCCCCAATACGCTGACCCTAAGTATGACTCCGGCTCGTCCTACGAAGGTCGTCCAGCTTCCATGACCGATCTACCGATAATGGTTCCTATGGACCCGGTCACCGGGGCGTACATCCCGTACCCCGAGTACGCGTATTATCAGGACGACAGTTGCAGACTAAGCCGCCTCAAGTGGAAGTGTAAGAAGAAGCAGACGAAGAACAACCTGTTTCTAGCGTTCATGTATTAGCGCGGTTGTTTGCATACATTGATGGTTATGAGTTTCGAAAGAACGCCGTTTCAGTGTATGACGCCACACCCATAGCACATCCTAACACTTAGACTGTCAAAACAATCATACACTGCTTTTCTCATGGGTGGCCCGAATCTGGTCAAAGGATCGACTAACTACTATTGGCACATTTTATTTTGGGCGAAGCTGATGTCTTTTTAAAATATTTGGAAAAAGGTGGACGCGACGCCCTCTGCAGCACGGCTTTACGAAACTCTTAACTCGGACGAAACTTTTTTTTTTTCGAACAAATTTTCCGCATACGAATTTTAGATATGTAACAGTTTTGAATGTTTGGAGTATGTCGACGTTAACTCCGCCATAAGTGTAACAAAATCGGTAGTTTTAGTTTTTGTAATTTCGTCACAAGAATGAATGAGGAATTTCCGATTCCCAAACAAATGCTCATGATAAGTTTATGTACGATTATTAGAATAAACATATCGTTAAGTGTAGTTGATTATGGTTATTACCCTTATCTTATAGTCGGGTAGGTAAAATATAATATCTTGTAATATATTATTATTTTATCGCCCACTTCGAATATTTATGCAACATGACTGAAAAAGATACGTCCCTTTTTGACATAATATATTAAAGTACATTTCCAACTTTATAATGTTTTATATATTTTGTAATGTCAGTAGTCAATGCATAGTTTAAGTGTAAGAGGACCACACTGTAAATTAATCAATTTAGAATGTATAATTATCGGATTTAGATTATTTTCCACTTAATTGTATTTAATATTTTGGAAATAAAAGAAAAACAATGGACGTGTTATTTTACTTCAAGTAAACACCAACAAAATGTTTATGTGTACTTATTTCGGTAGTCAGAAATATTTGGTAGATAGGCGATAAATAGAAACAATATTTATAGTATAATATATTTTGTACAAAAATTATCAATATATGGCCGTAATGGATGGAATTATTCATTTAACATCACATACAATGAGGCATGAATTTAAAAACTTTATCACAACACTGTAAATATAAAAATAAAAAAGTGCACAAAACAAACTCACGTGAACATTCAAGTTTTTTTAAACTATCGATAATTTTCTGACAACGTGCATAAGGCCACATAGTACGTCGTATTTTTTAAGAACAATTACCTCCAAGTGAGGGTAGTCTTACATAATATAAAACTATAAAAGTTATATCTTAAATAAGAAAGGCGATGATATACTTTTATGTATTGTCTCCGAGTTTGATACCTAACCAGAAGGAGTTGTATTTTGTATGAAAATAATTAGATTTGGGTTTTCCTCTAAACAGTAGACTTTTTGGATTTCAGCGTTTCGTTATTAATGTCGTTATTATAGGTCCTACCTCAGCCTTATTTCAGTTATACAGAAGTTGAATTATTGTCTCTGGTCACATAGAGAAATCGTATTGAAATGTTTTATATTTAAAATCTCAGTGTCTCTGGTCCCTCAAAAAACCTGGCAACTACCTACATCTTTTTAAACTACATTATCCATCAAATTGCCGTGTCTATCATGGGCCCGGGGTGCGATAGAGCTTGCTTGCGTTCCTGAACAGCGGTTACGAGTTTCCTGTATGGACCAAGAGGAAGACCTAGGGATTTAAGATCGCTTTCAGTCAACAGCATCAAAGCGTCCAAGTCTATCTGTTCTTCGCGGAATTTGTGCGTGTACTGTGATAGGCCCCAAGCTGTAAGGAAGCGTTCGAGCGACGCGTAACCTGTTTCTTCTGGTTCGCCTTCTTCGTCAGATGTGATGGTTGAGCTGCCTGCAAAAAATACTTTTTTTTTTAGATAACTTAGCACGTTTTGTATTACACACAAGAATTAATATTACAGTCAAGCTGACTAATAATTAAGTTCAGGTAAATATTCATACTTAGAAGGTATTTTTCATTCAATATTTGTCATATTTTAATTGAGATTATGAGGCGTGATAGGTATACGGACACAGTAGGTCAATTGGTTAAAGCAACAGCTGCTAAAGAACGTTGTGGATATCGGTTCAAGATCTGCTCGTGCCATATATTTTTTTCAAACACGATTTTTTCCGTGACTTGTGACAATCCACTACCTGAATATTAATGACAGTACCTGATTGTGCCGAATTCCACTCGGCCGGCTGATAAGCGTGTCTCGCCGCCAGAGACCCAGCAGACCCGATTGACACGTCTTCACCACCTGGCAGAGCGCTCAAAGTGGCTGTTATAGACCGTCTGAAAATTATAATGACTAAATCAAGGCATTATATACATAAATATAAGATTTTAGAAAATAAGTTCTATAGCTTTGGGGTATATAGTCTTATAAACTGCTCGCGCTCTCTCTCCCTTCCATTTTACCTAAAAGCAACGCTGCCGAAGCCGGGTCTGTCAAAAATGCTGGCAGGTTCTTGTAGTAACACTTCTTGGCCGATTCCGCTGTCCTCGTTTTGCGCTGCTAGGAAATCTGGTTGACTTGCTGATCTGGACATAAAAATGTATTCGTTATAATATGGAGATGTCTTGATTGTATTTTCCTTACTGACTACTGATATTATAATATTGTTTAAACGCGCTAATCTCAGAAACTACTTAGTCGAATCGAAAAATTATTGTTTTGGATAGGCCAGCACTGCGAAAACGGTCAAAGAAACCAACGTAGGCCGGATTAGCTAGTGAATATATATTATTACAAATATCTTATGTAGCTAATTATGAATGTCATTTAGTTTATATAATAAATTTTGTCACCTGGTAAGAGTTGCTTTCGGCGTTGGTTCAGGGTCCGTGAAGACCTGAGCGAGGTTTCCACGCTGCTGGGGTCCGGCGCCGAAGGTACCCACATACATCACTTCAGAGTCGCGACGTACCCCGCTCAGTGATGTGACAGAACGACGACCAGTCACCTCAACTTCACCAACCTGTTGGAAACATTTTGATAACATTAAAATTAAAGGTAATAATTCTGGTGGTGTCCACGATTACGGTAAAGCATTGAAATTAATTATTTCGGTTCGTAGTGAATATAATTGGCGGTTAAGCCTGTTAAGAATTATGTAACAAAATATATTCCAGGTTTGTCTATATTTACGGGAGCAGTACACATTTAAGCTTACAGCCACCGCGGATGTGTTAAAGCATTCGTAAACTCGGGTCGTAGTTAAAATAAAAATAATTTCACGAATATATTATAACATTTAATTAATATTATGTTCCGTTATATTAAAACGTATTAAGCTTTCATATTTACCTTAAAATCATCGTTAACATTATTCTTCCTCAATGTTCCGTTCTTTATTTTTGTTGCTAGGGCCTTCTTGTAGACAGCGCCACGACCGCGAGCACCCGAATTGACAGTCCCTACCAGCGCGCTGTAGGTGGGACGCGGTTGTTCGTCAAGAAGGTTACCTAGAATTAAATAGGATTATAAGTATTTCCATATGCCTTCATAGCTTATGCCATAGTTAAGTAAGACGTAGACTGAGTTAAAGTAGGAGATCAAATACAAGGATTTAAAAAAATGCATTATTTATTTCACTCATGCTGGAATTATTATTCAGTAATGATGTGTGGGTTTTCAATAAATAAATTAAATATATTTATTTTTTAATTATAATCTTCATTGCAACAAAAAAGTATATATCAGATCTAAATTCAAAAATTTTTAAGATACATTATTCTAACCAGTTATATGTGTGGCCTTATGCTATAGAGCGATTTTCCAGGAAATATTTTTTCGTTAAAAATATATAAATTAAATTTCTATGAAACAGGAACAGAAATATTTACATCCTGTTAGAGAAACAGGATTTTATACCAAAATTGCGGTGGAGTAAACTTTGACGGCTTTTAATTTAATTTTTTTTATTATTATCATATCAACAAAACAACATTTACTTATATAAGTACATTCCTTACTGAAGAAAATACCAATATACCATATAGCCATGTACTATGTAAAATTCCGCCTCTGTAGCCAAATGGCTAACGTATTGCCTAGCTTTGCGTTATGCGCGAGAGGTCCTGGGTTCGAATCCCAGGGGAACAAAAAAGTTGTTCCGGTCTGGTAGAGCACAGAAGTCTGATCAACTATTTGCCTGTTAAAAAGAATGGATCAGTAAAACCGACACATAAATGTGTTCGCCCCATGCCCCACGAGGGGGGAAACGGGATTTCACTTTAGTACAATTAATAATAAAACACTATATTTATTATGAATTGCCTGCCATAATATATCAAATGTATATTTTCCATCGAATTCAAATTTGTATTTTCAATTCATAAAGGAAATTCCCTTGCCTTGGCTTGTAGACCTGGTCATCTTCTGTTTGAGAGCCATCAATACATTGCTCGGTCTGTGCGGCATGGTAGCCACATCCTCAACGTAACTGTGCTCCCACTCTTTCGTCAACTTCTTCAATTCCTTCTCAGCCAGTACTTCAGCTTTGCTTTGTCTCTTTTGGTATTGCTTCTGTAACTTCTCGTGGTCTTTCTTCGCTTTCTCCTTCAGTGATTTTGATTTCTTCCTGAAAGTTGTTGTGATTTGGTATTATTAATTTTGTTCGTTTTTTATTAACGGATATTTTAGAAATAGTTTTTCTTGCAATAGACTTGTAGCTAGTTAGACATATTAATAACTTTTGTGTTTTCTATTATTTTATTTGAAATTCTACATACAAGGAACTAGCTGGAAAAGTGCCATTAACTTTATTCACGTGTAATAGTTAATTTGGGCAACAAAATTTGTTTTCGCAAAAGTTCTCCACATCTGTATAAATTACCAGCTGTTACCCACGACGTCGCTGTCGTTCGCGTCCAGTCTTTCTTGCACGTTAATCTTATAAGATGGCCATTTTTTTAGATCATAAAAGAGGAATAATTTCATACAATTTTTATCTTAAACCGTATTGATTGGTGCAGCATGATATTTTAAGGCCTTCCTCGATAAATAGTCTAACCAATCCAAAATTAATGTTTCAATTCGACCCAGTAAGTCATGAGATTAGCGAGTTCAAACAAACAAACTTTTCATCTTTTAATATTAGTATAGATAATACACCGTACTTGTCATTATTCTCCAATTTTCCCGTCGCCTGATCCAAGAACCTTAAGATCTCATCCCTGCCATTGATAGCAGCCAATTCTTGAGCTGTGTGGCCATCCACATCCATGGCATACACGTTAGCACCGAAATTAACCAGAAAGGTCACGCATTCTTTATGACCTCTTGCAGCTGCTAAATGCAATGCTGTGTTCCCGAAATAGTCGCATTTATCTGGTTCTCCTCTGGAATGAAGAAACATTAGGTTATACAAACAAAATATTAAATTATATACTGTCTTTAATTTACTCGAGTACTAACACATTAAAAATAAAACACTTTAACGGTTTAAAATGCGATATGTTAGTTAAATTTATTTGAAAATGATTTTAACTTCGGCCCGACGTTTCGGATGCTTTGCAGCAGCCGTGGTCACCCTTTGGGGAGACCTTTTTCAAATAAGTTTAACTAATATATCGCGTTTTAAACCGTTAAAGTGTTTTATTTAAATAGTTAACTTATATTTACTACAACCCGACGTCTCGGAGCTTTGGAGCAGTGGTCACATTATTGTGAAAAAAAAAAAAAAGGGGGGGGGGGGGGGGGGAAAAAAACCCCCCCCAAAAAAAAAAAAAAAAGGGGGGGTTTTATTTTTTTTTTTTTGGGGGGGGGGGCCCCCCCCAGAAGGAAAAAAAAACACGAAAAATTTGCCAAAATTCCTACCACCAGTTTGATATCCAGATCGAAGTCTAGCATGTTTCAGAAAATTATAAATTGATTAGAAAAGTGTTGCTCCCGGTGGGGATCGAACTCGCGACTCCTTGACTATTAGCCATTGCTATCATAACGCCAACGGGCCTGACAAAGAGCCCAAACTAAACCACAAACGAAACCAGTTACATCAATATAAATGTGCTACTAGTATGAATAGAAATAAATGGGTGTACTTCCGAAAAGCGCATACCGCCGATCGATCTGAAATTTGGTATACTTATGTATTTTGACCTCCTAATCACGAATAACATAACGAAAATTGGCGCAAACGCCGTTTTGAATATGAAAATCGAAAAAAACCTCTTTACGTTCAATGTGCCTAATCACGCATTTCTAACCAATGTAGACTATTTGAGCTTTTCCCGAAAAGGGTGTGTGTATGTGTTTGTGTGTAACCATTTTTTACCCATAGCGATCCAAGTTCGTCAAAGTGTTGGAGGTTGCATGGCCGAAAGGCGCAGACTATTCGCGTTATCTACAATGCACCACGTGGAGGTTGTCTGTCTAGCATTCCTGGCCCTGATAAGGGCCGTTTTGTGTGTGTGTGTGTGTGTGTGTGTGTGTGTGTGAGTGTGATTTTCATTGATTCATCAATAACCTAAACTTTGCATATGTCCGCTATACAATTTCAACTCTGTGGTGATTTTCCACTGTGGTACATGAATGTGGTCCGCTATAGTAGTTGCATTTTCCATTTACTTTCGGCTGTCAGATACAAACTGCGTATATTTTTCTTTATATTAGTCGAAGTCCGAGAATGTTTTTTACTGTAATAGTCGGCCTATGGAAATATTTGCCGTTTTTGTCGATAGACTTGAGATCTAATTCCGCTATAGTAGCCTAATTCTAGAGTGGTTTTTTGTTCTCCTAAACGACCTGGGAATATTTCCCGCTGTAGTAATTCCATTTCGTGAAAATTTTTTGATTAGGCACACTGAACGAAAAGAGGTTTTTTTCATATTCAAAATGGCGTTTGCGCCAATTTTCATTATGATATTCGTGATTAGGAGGTCAAAATACATAAGTATACCAAATTTCAGATCGATCGGCGGTATGCGCTTTTCGGAAGTTTATCCAAATAAATTAATAACTGTAAAAAACAGAAGACGAAATACTAGAACAAGTTATCAAGTAAGTGTCTGGGAATGAAATGGGATGATAAGAAAATAATGTATTATTTACCGTTGGCGTTTCCCTAATCTAAAATCTACATTTGCCCATATTTATTTATTGTTAAACGTTATTTGTAAAGAATTTTATCATTTCCATAATTATACGGATATTTTATGGTCCTACAATATAAACGATAAAGCCAATAATCAATCTATAAATATTAAATCTACCTTCATATAAATACCTAAGGCAATGATGATTTGCCAAATATTTTAAATGCATGAATTTCTACTTATTAGAGTCGAAATATTTAATAAATCTCATTATTTGGTTGATGTTTAATCTTTGTGAGGTCAAGAGTTCGATCTCTGGTTGCACAACAGGCTACGAGGCCATTTTCAAACGAAGTCTTCTCTTTGAAAATGGCCATCTTGGAAACAAATTTGGACGGCATGAATTCGCGTCGTGGATTTCTGTCCCAGGCGTGGAAAACGTTTGCAGTGCTGATAATAATTTTATGTATTTATAGCTAAGTTTCATTGCAATCTTTAGAGATCTATTCATCCGAAAATAGTGTAATACAAGTTACAAATCCATATCTTTAGTATTTAAATAAAATAAAATAAAAAATTGGTTATTTTAGTTTTGTCATATTAATCGTATCTCAATTAAAGCAATCTACATAAATACCTAAGTCTACAAAAGTAAGTCTAATAAAACTACGTAACAAAAATATCTTAGAACAATCTTTAAAGATAACAATTCAAATGGTGTAAATTTTATCAAATATAGACATCTAAGATTCTTTTACAATACTTGATCTAATCAATATATGTTTTTAGCAAGAATGAATATTCGGGCAAACCTTAAAGAAGACTGAGAAAGAAATAGGTTCACAGAAGATTTATAATTTAAATATGTGACGCGGTAGCTAAGAGAAATATATAATAGTAAACTAAACTATATAATATATAACGCGAGAGGTGCATGTATCTATATGTTGAAAAATAATCGGTGTGTCGAGAAGTAGCTCAATTTGTTAGAGCTACATTTTACAATCCAAATTCGATTTTTAATTTATTATATTCAACGACTAAACTGTGAGATTTAATCTATGATGTTTAAATTGTGACAATTATTTGTGGAACAAATTTCAAAACCTTGTTACAAGATAACAAACACATTAAGTGTAATTTGCGCAGAGCTATCGTTTTCAGCACTTTGCGATTAGATCGTTTCTGATAATCCATATAATACTTTGTGGACTTCCCTTGAAAGCGAAATAAGAGTTTTTAACTACGACTGCGTCAACTACAGATTATAATTAATATTTCAGAGTCGAAAACCCTTAGAAGCATTATATATTATATTTGCTCTAAAAGAATTTTAGGTACTAATCAAATAAGTAGAACCGTACAAACATACACATCAATTTTATAATAGTATAATAGTTGTACTTTGATAACTTACTCTGCCTCAAAAAGTTACACCGTCATTTATTGTTGTCGTTGGTGTAAATTATACTGTCTGTATTTGAACTAAAATGTGGGTAGATTTAAAAAATAATAAAACAGAAATCGATAGCATTCTAGTTCGAATCGATGGTCTAATGGTAGCAATGTACTACTAATAATCAACGGGTCCAACATTTTGCCAGTCAAATTTATAATTGTTCTTAGACATGTTAGACTTCGTCTGGAATTCTGGATTAACAGTGGTAGGAATATCGAAATTCCGACCGGGTCACGAACCACTATCCTTAAATAAAGCCAAAATAGGTCGACGGCTTATCTTGTTGTTTAGATGCTATAGGCTGGGGTATGTCATCTACCATGCTTGTTTGTCTTCCTTTATCATAAATCAGTATCTCTAAGCCAATTTTTCATCCAGGACGAAAAATTGGCTTTTGTCATGTTAAAATCTGAAAGTATCCTCACCCCCTCCCGCAGAGCAGCCTCAAGGCTTCGATGTGTCCCTCGAAGGCAGCCCAAAGAGTGGGGGTCATACCAGACTCGTCCTTGTTGTTGCATTCTTTACGTGTCGCCTCCCTCAATACTTCTAGCAGACCGTCCTTAGCGGCTCTGCAAGAAAACATTGTACATTAATATACAAGCATTTGTTAAGATAATTCTATACTAATATTATAAACTGAAGAGTTAGTTGAACATGCTAATGTAAGGAACTTCTGGTTCAAATTGGAAAATATTTTTTTGTTAATAGATCATTCTGTAAAACATCAGGTTGTGACCAATAGGAACGTAACAGGTTAAAATGTAAAAACAAACGGGGGAAATGGCTATTTGAAGGCTTACGTTACGTGCGCTGCGAAGACAAGTAACAAAAGATGTATTGAAAAATGAATCCTCTTTAAATGATCTAAAAATATCCGCGATTATGTCTATCTTTTAAGATTGACTCGCAAGAACGACGGGACGCGCAGGACGTCGTGGGTAACGACTATAATCTATAAAGATGAGGAGACAAAAAACAAATTTTAACGCCCAAAATACCTATTCTATGCGGATGAAGTCGCGGGCATAGCTGGTGAAATATATGCCAGGTTTATAAAGAAATATGCCTATTTGACTCATAGAGAGTACAGTATTTTTTTATTATTACTATCGATAACATACGTTACAATATAAGTTGACGTGTCATTCTTCACTTCACGTAAGCTAAAGGTGTGTACTTACGTTCATACAATTATTTTATCTATATATAGGTATTGTTTTATAACTAAAGATATCGGCCGTTTCTTTGCTGTAGAGTTAATAAAGTACGTTGTTTATTAAAATGCGAAATAGGTTGGTTTCCATGTTTATAACACCGACTGCAAGAACGACGGGACGCGGCCGACGTCGTGGTATGTAAAATTCTGTTTCCCCCTCGTGGGGCATGGGGCGAACACATTTCTGTGTCCGTTTCACTGATCCGTTCTTTAACAGGCAAGTAGTTGATGAGACTTCTGCGCCCTGCCTGGCCGAAACAATTTTTTTTGTTTCCCTGGGATTCGAAACCTCTCGCGCATAACGCAATGCTAGGCAATACGTCTAACCATTTGGCTACAGAGGAGGTATCGACGTCGACGCCCGACGTCGTGGGCAATAGCTCAAACCTATAAACATGAAGAGGTCTGCAAAAACAAATCTCGATGCCCAAAATAACGGACGAAGTCGCTGACACAGCTAGTGTAATATATTGCACAGTTACCGTTTTGTTCCCTTTGATGTTACCGCGTCACTAAGAAATAGCGAAATTCCGATGTTAACGACACCAAATGCGCATACAAAACGGCGGAAGCGTTTATCTAAAATGAAGCATGGAATTCAACAATAACTTTCACCCGCCATGTGAATTGGAGTCAAGTTAGCTTCATTAGCGAACTACGACGCGTGTGAACGTGTGATGAGATCGAGAGGAAGGTCATAGACGATTTCGTTTTCTGCCATTCAATACAGACCTTGTTTTACATCTTTGTTATTAATAATCGATTTTAAATTTAAAAAAATATGACATGGACAGTGCTTGAAGCGGCATCCATAGCGTTCCGTGCCGTTGCTTTAACTAATTGAGCTGCCGCTACCGTAATTGGTAGAACAGCAGCACGTTTTTTAAATGGATAACTATAGTGGAAAAGTTTTCCAATCTTTGTCATTTCCATTAGTTAGTTAACGTAAACGATAATAGCTATTTATGATATATTAATTATTAGCTGTACCAGCGACGTCATCCGCGTAGAATAATTATTTTGGGCATCCAAATTTGTTTTTGCAAAACTATTCATCTTTATAAATTCAAACTGCTATCCGTCATCGACATCGGGCGCGTCCCGTCGCTCACTACCCGTCGTTCTTGCAAGTTAATATTCAAAGATAGACATAGCGTGTCGCGGACATTTTTCAGATCATGTTAAGAGGAATCACTCTTTCATTCATATTTTTCGGGTATCTTGAACGGTTTTTGCAGCATGCGCCTCGGAAAACTCACTTTTCTCGCTGTATTTTCGCTTGTATTAGTCACAAGGCAAGGCAATGTTTTATAGCCTCTAGCCTTCCTCGCTAAATGCTCTAACCAACACAAAAGAAAAATAATTTTTCAATTCGAACCTCTAGTAGTTCCTGAGATTAGCGCGTTTAAACAAACTAACACTTCAACTCTTCAGCTTTATATATTAGTATAGATAAGTAGTTGTATTAAAAAAATAGTTAATTCGATTACACTCACTTGGAAAGCGTCAAAAACGTCAGCTCGTAAACAATGATTATATTTTTCATGTTTTAAACTATTAAAAGAGTTTTTCAAGTATGTTACAAATGGCGGTCGATAGTGTTGAAGGTAGAAAGAAAAATACATTTTTTAAAGTAGCAGAAGAATTCATTGCAACGCAGAATAAATTAAAATTATTAGGCGATTAGATCATGATACAAATGTCCACTTAATTTACTATTACTATTTTTTATATGACTAATGTACATAATATATACCTCCTACATACACATAATTTGAACTATTTAAGATTTTTTGTGTGTCGGTAGATGAGCATGAGAGGAACCACGCATCACGGTTAGTATTTTTGAATAAACACTGCGTCCTTGTCTATTGACCTTTTCAACTGCTACTTTTTTACTACCCAGCTTTTAATTGACGGTAACATATTGCAAACAATTAATTTACTACTTCAAAGAAAAATTTCTTGAAGACTCGCTCCAATAAATTACCATTGAAATAATACTAAGAAAACTATGTGTAGTTTACGCGAATGGAACAAATTAAATAACACACTGAAGTGTTGATACAAATTAAATTGTAATACTTTGTTTCGTTTTAATACTTCGGGTACAACCCTTAAAGTAATTTTGTGTTTAATTTAATTTTAAATTTAGAATTATTAGTATATTCTAAATTTAAAATAATCGCACCTTTGTAATTATTATTATTATTTTAAAATTAAAAAAAAAGTTGACTGCAATATTATTTAATATCGACATACTTACGTCGGTAAAACTAGAATTTGGTATCGCACTTAATAATATGAATAAAATGACCAGTTAATGAACTTGAATTTATAATAGAGAGGCCGTTTACCCAAAGCCATGCATGAACTTTGTCAACCGTGTCTCCTGCGGCGTACTGTGAACTATGCGTAGAAACTAGCTTTGCGCCGCGGTGTTACCCGCTTTTGTTTAATTATCTAGGGGCATCTGTATTCCATTTAAATGAAATGACTGAACCGAAAATTGCAAGCATTAATATACATTGTATTTGGTTAAGTCTATTTTGATTAGATATTAGCTGTGCTTTTTACAACCACTAGTTTTGTCACCCAATTTATGTTATTAATAGATTTTTAAAAGTGGATACTAAATTAATTCATACTTTTATTCAGTAGATAGTTACTTAATTTAATGTACATAATATCAGTTTAAATGTTTCATTAAACAACTTTTAAATTTAAAATAATCTTACGTTAATGTTTAGCTAGATGAACCATTTTCGAAACAGCCAGAGCAATTTTAATAAAATTTGGTTGGTTCATCATATCTCTCTAATAATGGTATTACAATGATCTAGTACTTGCATTAATAAACAATATTGTTGACGCTTTATTCGACGCCCGTATGCACCTAATTACCTGCAACTCCACGCTTCAGCTACTTTTGCATGTTAGGGAAACACATTTTCACGCGATTTTCAGACTTAATAAACAGTTTTAAAAGCCAATTTGCTATATACGTACAATTATCGATTATCTTAGCCAGGTGGAGAAACGTGGTTAGGAAACAGTTGATTCTTGATACGTGAACTATTATTATTTATTGGCTAAATGTGCTTAGCCGAAATAAGTCGACAGCATCTAGCAAGTCACATCAAATAAATCCCATTTTTGTTCCTCCTCCTTTATTAATTTATATTTAAAAAGGTAAAATATAAATTTGTTTTTATCGTCTGTCAGAACTTTAAATTGTCTATTTTTTATTCGCAATTGTTACTAGTGGTAGTTTAACTAAATACCGCCATTTTAGGGAAGTGATAATAAAGAACCCTAGAAAATATATCATGAAAAAAATACATTTTTTTTCTATGTTTTCTACCCTAAATCTCTAGTCTTCAAAGATACCCCGGATGTAATCGATTCGTGCAACGGCCACATAAATGAGTCTGTTTAATGTGGAAGAAAATGTAATTCAACTTTTATCTCGTCATGTCGGTTAATTGTAGCTTGTAAGCGATATTGCGTGTCATTATACAGATTATCCGGCGCTTACGCGAAGCCTGTCTGCAGGTAGTGGCTATTCTTAAACCTTGTTCAGAAAGTAGCGAAAGAAAGTTACTAGGGCGTGAGACTCATTAGAAGATTTTCTTGAAGTTTCGAAATGTTTTTATGCGTAAATATTGAGTAATGGGAAATTCAGGCGTTCCGTATTATTATAATAATTATAATGAATGTTAAAGACCCACCACGCCACAGTGTAACTCAAATTATAAAACTGCTGAGTTTGTTTGCTTGTATGTGCTAGTCTCATGAACTACTGATTCAATATAATTTTTGTTTTGCTTGATCCATTTATCGAGGAATGCTTTATACTGTGAAATATCAGGTTTCAAGCCAAAAGGGACGAAGAAACAGTAGGCAATGTAGAAAAAGGGGAATAATTATTAATTCTTGAGGGTTTCCAATGCGTGCGCTGCGACAAAGGTTCCAGATACCCAAAAATATATTTAAAGGAAAGAATTCTTTAAATCATCTAAATAGATGCCCGCGACAGTATATGTCTTTTTTTTAAGATTAACTCACGAACTTGACTACAAATTTCATAAGCAAAATTTTGATCGACTATAAAACTCGCAATCTAAAGCTGTCTTTACTAACCTACTGTTTAGGTACAAGAAATCAATTAGACAGCAATCCTTTATGTATGTACTAGCACGTGGTCTGTTAGAATGTCTGTAGACTGTAGTTTACGCGAGATCACTTAAATAAAACACTTCACACTTTAAACCGCGTAATACATTACTTATTTTAGCTAATATAGGTATTTGGCGTTTTAAACCGTAAAAAGAAAGCTACGCTATCTGCTGTCTAAGTCTTTTCTTTCTTTGCCCTTGAAGAGCGTAACTCTATACTAAACTCACAAAAGATTTCTTAACTTTTTTTTCGCTTTTTTTCTGCGTCCCTAGATACTTTTGTAGTATAGCCATAAGTAGTTTGCAAAATCGGTTCAGTTGTTTACTGAAATATTGCTCTTATGACTTAAAAGGTTCAGATGTGAGTAACTATGATATTAGACTTGAAAAAATAGATTTGAAAAAGGTATTTTAGAGGTTTTTTAAATATGCTGAAGCATTTTTTGAATAACACTAGAAGAGGCACATCCATCCAAGAAATCCATACAATTTGGTTGAGCTATTTTGCTATTAATGTCTAAAATTTTTCGCTAAAAAATTTACAGGCAGAAACTGTCGTCTAATTTTGTCCTTTTTCTATTGGAAAGTAAGACATTTATTGTAAATTAATTTGATTTAAAAAATGTACAACATTTGATAGTTTCAAATTCAATTAGAATTGATATAATACGTAGGTATTAATCTCATTATCTAGCACAATCTTATCGATGCAAAATTATTGAGTGATAAAAATTTACTTACTTGTGAAATCTATCCGTAGTCATGTTGTATAATTTCCGCTTATTCGAACTACTTATTTAAACTGAGTGAAAAAGTTTGTTCAACTCATTTTCTACGAATTCGCCGGAATACCGCGAAATTGATAATGCTAGAAAGTTTAAGCTTTGTCACACTTTACACTTCAATACGTTTATTATGATTTAAGTTAATTCCTCAATAATAACACAAAAATCACACAGTCAACACCAATACTATTGCGTCAATAAATTTCCCTTGTTTGGTCGATAAATAAAATTAAGCAAGCACTTCTATTGTTTCATTCTACGTTTACGGTCGTCGACACGGCGAGGTGTCTGGTTCGAGTCGTGTGAAAAAAAACAAGAGTATTCGTCTTCGCTACGGTAAAATGTTTATCGTGAATGTAGGCGCGATTTAGATAAGCCATAGAGTAGATAAAATGTAGAGTTGGTGTTGCTTTCAGCGTCATCTGTTAGATTTTAGTTACACTGCGTTCAAAATAAACAACTCTGTTAGAGATGATTGCTTAACGTAGTTTGGCTACTCCCCATTAGATGACACTACTAGTATAAAAAAATAAGTATCTCCAAACAACATTAATTACGCATTTTTTTCGGGTAATTCTACCGGCGTTATTTCTTTTTTGTCATTTTTTTCAGTTCGCACGTAATACCTTATTGAAAAGTCTAAGATAGAACTTAACATTACTTCGCGCTATTACTTAAGGTATTTTTTTTTACAATTTGAATATAAATTATTAAAATAATGATGATTTATTAAAATAAATGGTGATATTTTAATTTTCCGCAAGGTTCACCTGTTTCAGTATCCACATGACATACATATGTAGAAAAGTAAAGAAATGGATTTATAATAAAAGTTAAGTCGATTAATATTTACGGCCCAACCGGCCCTGTTTTAAAATAATCATGAGGGAAACTTATAACATAATAAATAGCTTCAGTCAGGAGAAAAATCTAATTATTGTATTCATCATATCAGATTACGTCGATAAGAATTCGATTATGTCTAAGAAAATTGGCCCAAATGACCAAATGGCCAAATCCAAATTAATTTTTAATAAGTGAACATGTATATTGAAAGAGGTTTGTAATAATTAGTAGTAGTTAGTAGTAGAAGTAATTATTATTTTGAACATCCTTCTAGTCCTTCAACTTATATATTTATTGCTTCAATTAAATCAAGCTCGGGTTTGAATTGTTTTTTTTGTGTTGGTTAGAGCATTTATCGAGGAAGGCTATAGGTTATAAATTCATAACACATCGCCCTGTGACTAACACAAGCGAAGATCCAGCGAGAAATGTGAAAAAGATTGGAAAAATTATCCATCATTATGTTTTTACGAGGCGATTACCTACTGCAAAAAAGGTTCAAGATATCCAAAAAATATGTAACATAGGATGATTCCTGTTTAAATGACCAAAAAAAATGTCCAATACGCTATATGTCTGTCTATTAATATTAACTTAACAAGAACGACAGTACTGGACTGCGACTGACGTGGTGGGTAACAGCCTAAGTTTATAAAGAAGGGGTTTGCAAAAAGGAATTTGGAAGCCCAAAATCACGATTCTGGCGGACGAAGTCGCTGACACAGCTAGTACATAAAACAAGTACACGTACCCATAACATTTACTCAAGATATATGAATTAGGTAGACTAACAATTTTTTTATTATAAACGCGCGAACATTATCAATAAATCTATCAATATATAAAATGCAGCGATACAAAACAATAAATCCATCATCGCGGCTTAACCAATCCATTAAGATACATTTTAATTTAACCACGTTATCACCGTGCAAATATTAGTCCATTATGTGTATTATCATCTAATGTATTTTACGTGTAGTGTGATGGAATTAAGCGGCAATCTAGATAATTTTGTGAATTAAGTGATCACTTATTAAGCAAACGCTTTACAATATAAACAGGCATTATTAAAAGCTGTTATTGATTTTCACGTTAAATTCAATCTATATTAAATTTTATAAGGTATTACTAAATATTGCCAAAATTAACTCAAACGTATTTATCACTAGCTGAGACAGCGTGTTCGTATAAAATAGTTTTGTGGGGATTCAAATTTGTTTTTGCAAACCCCTTCATCTTTATAAATGTAATCTGTTAACCTGCGACGTCGGTCGTATTCTGTCGTTCTTACAAGCTAACCTTAAATATTGCATATAGTGTCGAGGACATTTTTTTTGATCATTTAAAGAAAAATCATTCTTTCATACATATTTTTCGGGATCTGGAACCGTTTTCGCATACGCATCGGAACTGAAGGATGAATAATTGCCCTCGTTTTATCCACATTACCCGTTGTTTCTTCGCTTAGCCTTATTAATCTAATCAGCACAAAAATGTTTAGCCTTCAATTCGAAATAGTAGCTCTAATCGCGTTTAACACAAAAAGGGATTTTTCAACTCTAAATAGTAGTTCCTTATATATAGCTCTATAAATAAACTTCTAGATTTATATATTAGTATAGAAATTTAATAATTCCTAGGTATAAACGAATCTTAGTTAAAAATATATTAGCGAGTACCGTTCGTGTTAATTTATTTTAAAACTTTTCCAATAATTTAAGCAATAGTTTTTTTGGCTGTATATGTGTACTGTTCAAGTGACTGCCCTATTCTTGTTTGAATAAACATGTTTCAATAAAAATAAATATGAAACCGTGTAGAGTAAATAAATGTTCAATTTTGGGAGCCTAATTAAAAAGCTTACTTTGTGAATACTAACTCATTTGAAATAATTCATCCGAAAACATTGGAATCGAGTATCAATCGAATCCTATTACAATTCGCATCTCATATCTCGATTAGACGACGTGATTTATGCTCCCCGAACACGTCACAAATCTAATTAGCACGAACGTACTCGATAATACCACGGGACATTGTAATAAGCCCATAATCCGATAGAGATGAACGCCATATGCCGCCCGTATCTTTTTTATGCCCGTTTATCGCCCGCTAATATAATAATCACGTGCCCGACAATAACGGCACGTCAAATAAAATCTACCTTAGCAATATTCCGTGCTAAACGGCAATATTGTTACGTGTTTTGTCAAAATACAAGCGAATCTACAATTTGGACGCGCCGTGTAGAGGTCGAAATAGTTTGCGCGGCAAAAAGGTTGAATTCGTTTTTTGTTTCGAAAATCGAACGCAACGTACAAATTGGGTGAAGTTCGGCGCGCGCGGGAAAGCAATATGTTTTTATTTCTTTTTAATTTCCGGCCAGTTTTAATGGCGTCGAAATCAATATAATGGTGGAGCGGCGAGCGCCATTTTAGTATTTTGTGGTTTTGCTCATTTAACGTCATTGAGCTTAACCGAGCGGAGTAATGAATGTCATTATAGTGTTTACCTTATTATCATTTACATTCAATCAAAGCTTTTCGAACGGAGCTTTGTGTTGAATCAATGAGCGGGTTTCTTGCTTTCATTACGTAGGTACTTTGTTTTTACAATTGTCTGCTTATATTTTTTCTATTTATTTATTAGGAGATAGAATCAAAGAAATACAATTTGGTAATTAGGAGTAAGAGTAATACATTAGTGGAAACTTCTAGAAGAAGCCAGATATAAACAATTTGTTGTTGTTGTAGTAAAATATTAAAATCTTTGATCTCCTAATGTCCTTCGCCCTTTGGACACTACTATTTATTAGTCTTTAGTAAGATAAACTAAAACGTTTGGAACATAACTTATAACTGACGGGTCATTGCTTCGATCCCCACAGACACCAACATGCTTCTAATTAATTTATTACTTTATTAAATCGGACACTTACTAAGTACTATCCACAGATGATAAAGCAGCAAAGTTTATCGTGTTTCTATTTCAGTTAGTGGACTTTCAAATATATTATGGGTCAGGTATAAATAGGCCAATAGCGTATCTTTTTGTGGTGTTATAGGTATGTAATTCACCTTCCGTACCTGCGCCTAATGCTCTTATGTCGCCCTATAGTAAAAAAGGTCTTAATTCCTTTCCTACATGACATTTTTGATAGTAACCGTAGGCAAGTTACTATCGAGTATCGCTTCTTATTAAAATTCAGTTCACTCTCGAGCGATGGTCTGGCTGATTGCTTCTCGCCCTTGGCATTAGCTTTTACATTTTTCAGTAAATAAAGAATAAATATTTTAAGGGAAGCCCTACTGACAACATGTCACTTCCAGTCTGATGACACTTAAAAACTTCAGACACGTAAACTCAGAATAGATGAATTTTTATACGCGCCTTATGACATTTTCATCTCTATGGTTTCTTGTAATAAAACTTGAGAAGACTGTGTCTATATTATGAAAAGTCTTGTCTACCAATGCTAACATTTTTTAAACGACTACGCAATAATATTCTTTGTAAAATTTTCACCGATGCCGACTTAAGACGGGAAAAGCTGTCCGTAGCGCAAATGCTTGTACTGTAATTTTAATATCAAATGATACATATATAGAATAACTTTTTAAACAACTGATACTTATGTTAAACACTGAGTAAATATGTCTTCTTGCTAAACTAAAACTTCCAAGATACGGTGTCGACGTTTATATAAATTAGATAAGTACTCGGTTGTCATTTTAAAATTAGTTTTTACACCAATATCAATTGACCTTCTTTTTTTTCCCAATGTCGATGTTTTCGAACACATAGAAAGAGGAAATGTTAGGCGCAAGCTAACGGGGCATTAGACCGGCTCCCCGTGCACTGGCTTACTGTGAAGATAATAACAAAAATATATTATCGGTACTTTTTACCATTAGGTAAGTCATCAAGGCGGTCATATAGAATAACTTTAGGTATAGTTTTATACTATATTGTCTGTAATTTATTCGAGTATAACACATTAAAAAACACTATCTATAGTTTACGCGAGTAGTACACATTTAAATAAAACACTTTAACACACGAAATAACTATATGAGTTAACTCATAACGATATATAAAACTAATGATAATAAGTTAACTAATATATTTCGCGTTATGAAGCGTTAAAACTGTTTTAATTAAATAGCTTTAAAAATAAGTAAAATTCATGTCGTCTATAAAATAAGAGCTAGTAAGTCAATGTACACAGTGGTATGAAATTCCATCTGTCCAGGTAAAACCGTAGCAAGTAGCTAGTGTAAGTGGTACTTGGCAAGTCATCGCACTATCGAGAGCTTCCGCCACTCAGCGTGTTTGTATTGTCACAATAATGCCATTAACGTCGATTAATAATCCCATCGATTAGTGTCGATCCGTTTCTATTTGAAACGGTAACTTTTATACTTTATATGCAGTAGGATATTTAACACTTAAAATAGCTTGTATTCTTTAGTGGCTTAGTTGAAGACAATGTACCTAATGCATTTTAATACAAATTTTCGAAGAGTTAAAATATATTTATAAGGAATTGTTGAATTAATTTGTGATGTAGATTGTTTCCACTTCAGTGTGAGATATTTCTTGAATACTGTCTTTATAGTAGTAATATTAACGAATATAATAAGGTTTGTAATTAACAAGAAGTTTTATGAAAATATTATTTGTCAGGAATGGATAACGTAAAAAAAGCCATGGGAATCATGGCTCTTTTATGTAATCGGATGCAAATATTTAGATAGTGGAGTCAGGACTTCATAGAGATGTGCTTTCTTACAAGTCTTAGGTACTTAATAAGCACACAATTAAAAAACGTAAGCTAAACAATACAATTTTGAAAATGAATAAAAGTTCCAATTATTTTATAGTTTTACTTGCATATTATATACTGACATTTTACTATAGACAAAATAATGATTCACATGCATCCTTGAATAAAATATCACGTTTGCAATACAAATATTATCTAGCTAAAGTAATTATTTGGGCATCTCTATACCATAATGGTGTCGCTTCCGGTGAGGCCGCCATTAGTGGCTATTTCCTGCCTATGTCCGGTTGCTAACAGCGCCACGTTACGGACTTTTCTTGCAACTATGTATTTCGGGGCAGTTGGTAATATTATGGTGATTTTTATTAATTGAACTTAGCAATAATGACATGAAAATTTAACTTCTACTTACTTATCTTTTTGGAATTTACTTAAGAAATTACTAATAGAAACATCGAACATGCTATCTAATTTGATTGTTTTATTCCATAAGATATTTGGCTATTCTTAAAAGTTACAGGTGGTAAGAGACTCGTCACCCACGACTGGGTGACTAGGGACTCTCTATCTGCACCATGTATACGGAATCATAATATAGAATGTTTGATTCTTTGATATAACAAGAATTTATTGCACTTGTAGTAAACAGGTAAACAAGGATATAACTACAGTTTAAAGTAGGACTTGGATACATTTGATTAGGTTTAAATTTCAAAAAAAAAACAACGCAATAAATAACTCTAGTTGACAGTTTTCATCCGCGTAGAGTTCCTGCACTTGAGTAAGTTCAACGATAAATCCTCTTACAGTTCAAGTGAAAATACTTTTTCGAATTACACAGATAAACGACCCGACGCAAGCGATACGATAATATTATATTCAACGGAAGTTCTACTCTGTTTTATTAGGGGTACGTAGCTATAATAAAATTAAATATAATATCGTAAAAATATATGTATTTTCACACTTGAAACTTATATTTGTTGAAGATTAGTTCACAGTGAAGATGCTGTTAAAAACAAGTGTTTATTGATTTTTCTAAAAAGTAAGTCCGGAAGATATAAATTCTATATGTAAAGAAGAATAAGACTTAAAAACACACCCTCAAAATATTCCTACACATTCATATATTTATACCAAACATTTAATAAATCTTCGGTACCCACTAAACGAATTTTTATTATAAAAGAGGAATGTAGCTTGTAGTGATCGAAATACCAAATGTATTTTAAATCAACGCATTGTTTGCTGCTTTCAAAATATTGTGTCACGTTACGAAGCACTGTAAAAATATACCACAAACATCGTATCGTAATCGTATCGGTTGATATAAATGGATCGCCTACAAACTCCTAACGAGTTTCAAATAGGAAAATCTACTCAGAGACTAAGTTCGCCGCTCGCCTCAACGGTGCTGTTTTTTCCAATTTGTGCACTCCACAGATCTTCAGCGTTCCTTTATTTTCTAATCCCAACTTAGATTGAGACGTTGAGCTTCGTATAATTGTTATTTACTTTAAAATAACTCTAAGCCAGTTCTAAAATCAAGGAGATTTTCACAAAATAATCAATTTGTTTTTATTTATCAAACTTAAGTTGAAATCGAAATATAGTATATTACACCTTTAAATAATGAAAATTCGAAGAACCTTAGCTTCTTCTTAAAATAAAATGAAGTTTATAATTGTTAACCCTTGATTACTAGACAGTAAATCAAAAGATTTTAAAAAGATTTTTTATTATTATGAATAGAGCCATAGATAAGTACCTAAGAACATAATATGTAAAGGAGTGCCTATATTATGCATATTTAGCATTTTAAATAGTATAAGCGCCTTTATATAGGTAAGCAGTATTTATTCCTTCTAATGATTATCAGAAAATATCTTGAAAATTGAAACGTTTTCATATTATATTTTTATAATTAAGACTAGGATCGATTTAATTTAACCTAAAAGAGGTTTATGTAATACTTTATATACTTTGTTAAACTTTAGATGAAACTGCGATCCGATGTTTCGGATGCTTTGCTGCAGACATGGTTACGGCCTTTTACAGTTCTCGTTTAAAGTGTACAATATTTAAATGTGTATTACTTCGCTTTAACTATATACAGTATCTAAAAACGGTTTATTTCGTAAATATTTATGTAAAAAAAGCGATTACAATCAAATGTGTGATTATTAAGACAATCCGATCTGTCCCCACAGATGTCACCATTGTTCTTCAAAACAGTTATGAGACAATAATGAATGTGTGAAATCCGACGTCAGTAGGTGCACAGATTAAAAAATCATCCAGGATAATAAAACGCTTATCGTCTGTGAGATCTGACGCCGCTGCCTAGCGAATGGAAAAAGTAAAAAGGCGGGAATTTGATTCATAATGGCTTCGAATATGGCGGCACTGATTGCGATCTTGGAGGGAGATAAGAGCGGGGTGGCTAGCTTTGTCTTGCTTGATGACTGCAAGGCAAATACATCTGCTAGGTAATTATAACTATTTACTATGCGGTTAACGGAAATGAGTGCGCGATTCGAGAATCAAGGTGTTTAGCGCCATATTAACTTTTTCTTGTGTTCGACGAATATGGAGTACGGTAATTCTCTACGTATAGATGACTAGATGCGGCCTGGTACTTTAGTTATATTTAAATAATGAACTATACAGTCTTTAAAAACTATGGTTGACTTAAATTTGTATCTCAATATCGCGTACAGTTAGTTGGACAGTAAATCGTAGTGTTATCAAAAATAATAAATACGTTGGTATGGATTTTACGAAATAAGTGTAAATTAAGTCAGTTTTACGGTAAAAAACTCTTTTTTGTAATTTTGATTACTACTTGATTGGTTTCATTTACTTTTTGATGGAAATGAGATGTCTTTTCGTTGCATCAACTAAATCTAGTAGGAGCAAGAGATTTTTTTCGGTATAAAAGATCGTCTAGATGTTATTTCAACCGTGAAATAAAAAAGCTAACACCGGTTAGCAACAAAACCTTACAAATTTATCAATAGCACTTAAGGTGCTATAAAGAATGAATAAATAAATATATATCTCTATAGTATTCCAAACTTTTGTATTTATTGACTTAAAATTGTAGATAAAGTAAAAATATATTGGTATACTCTATGCTGTGACCTTATATACGTTAATTACTAATAACGTGTAAATCAAAATCTAAATTTACTCTGCGTTATTGCATATCGATCTCACTTCCCTATCAACGGTTGATCAGCGTTTCTACGTATTCAGTTAAAATTCATAAAATCCAAACAAAAAAGGCAATTCCATTTAAAACAACACGATTCCAATACGCGGGAAAAAAGGATTCGCTGAAACGCGGAGGGCGGGAAAATAAAATAAGGCGCCATCGTCTATTTGTGTGCTAGTTTATTTTTCTTTTCTACTAGACCATAGAGTTTATATTTCAAACGATAGTACGGTACACAAATTCGATTGTGCGTAGGTATTTGAATACAATACGAAGCGTAATAAAATAAACTGGCCGCAATAATTTTTATTGTAAGAAGGGTCCTCGAATTATCATTTAGATGGGGTAGGCCGCAATATGGCGCGAATTTGGCATTAGGGCAAAAAATAGATCGAAAACGCGACGATTGAGTTAAAGTTAGGGATGAGCTTGGATTACACGTATTTTATTATGGGATTAGTGATGTGCTGGTTTGGGATTGAGTGATCGAATACATCGATGAATCGAATTATATTATTGGAATAATTTAGTATAGACTTCAGTCTCTATGGCGTTTATTTATGTTTTCAGCCATGTGTAGCTTGTTGAGGCCACAAAATATCTTACTTCGTAATAGGAGTGATGTTTTGTTGTTGTTGTTTTATATACGTTTTATTAATTGGTGTTTTTTTATCCATTAATTGGTATGAATATTTCATTTCGATACTATTGCAAATTCGTGACAAGTGCACATGAATACAGATATTAAATTTTAATCTAAACGTCGTCACCAACAAGAATTAATGATGATCTCCCCACAAAGACTATTCCCCTGAAATGCATTTGATTTTTGAAGTGCGCTGTGGACACATACATGAGCGGAGCGATAAGCGACCAGCGGTGTAATAACTTCATCTTAGTACATTATTAAATACTTATTCATATTTCGTATGACAGAGGAGGACACTCGATGGAACTTATCATCATAATATTTTTCAATTTTAAATTCTTTCTATCATTTGCTAAAATTATAATTATATATATATATATATATATATATATTATATATATATTAATTTAATTTGTGCTAAAATGTTTGAATTTGACAATAAATCTTACTTATATGCAATCACATCATCGATCTGTGGACAACGAACGCTTTGATTGAATCGCTCTTACTATGGACAGTCCCTTGTAAAATTGCCGGGTGATTCCACCAGCATCGTTGGGGGACGGCAAATGGAAAGAGAATCAGCGTTGATAAATGATTTCGCAACAAATGTTATTTTGATCTTTAGCGATATCGTCGGATTTGTTTTGGGGGCGCGCGACTACAATGCGCTGTCGGTCTTTTCATTGCATCGAGGATCAACTTGTTAGCACTTTGTTAATGCCGTTTATGAGGAGCTACTTATTTGTAACCGCTGCAAAAACATTGTGTGTAGCAGGGAGATATATTAGTAGCTCTTTTTTTTATTGGTACAAATAATGTTTATGTCAAAGATACTAGTGTCATGATTTATATTTTAACACTTTTTTAAATACGACGCACTCTTTTGCTTGCAGACGCAAGATCAAACGCAAGACCGAGACTCCGCTGGTGGGATGGAGTTTTAGAGGAGATCAGGGCCCGCAAGGTGCTGTACAGCCATTGATTATGACGACGTTTAGAGACTTTGATTTTGTAACGTGTTCTTTCTGAATAAAAAATATATACTTACTAATGCTTTATTTAATAGGAATTTATCTTCTAGGAAATAGAAACTGCAATATGTAGTTGTTACGATGAACTATTCGAACCCCCGGATCTTGCGACGGCATTTCCCTGGAAAAGTTATACACAATGAGAATGGTACTGAAAACAAAAGTCCTCTTTCTTGAATTATATTAAGACCCAAAACTTAAAATAGATGAAGAAAAATACAAATGTAATTTTTGCAACCACTTTTAATGGACTTTCATGTAGCCGAAGGAGGTTGAAATTATTTAACTTTAGAAAGTAATTATTATACTTAATACAAGATTTATATATAACATAGCGACGTTAAGTTTTTTTCGTATTAAGCTTGGAAAAGATGTATTTTGAGTATGTAGTTACCAATTTATGGGCTATCCAAGCTACCGTCGTATTTTCCAGTCGTGGACCCATAAGTGGATTCATTTGTCCAATGTATATTGTCACCCAACTAAAACAGAATAACATAAATTACAATACAGACATAACATATTGATGGTAGGTGAAATACCGCAGCCTATAGCATTTAAGCAAAATGCGCTGTCGTCCTATTTTGGCTTTTAACATTCGGAAATCCACAGACTGAAATCGAAACGTGATCAAACTTCGCGGCTTTTTCGTTGGTGACCCGGACGGAATTTCGATACTCCTACCACCCGTTTAGTATCCAGATTTCCAGACGAAGTCCACCATGTAAAAATTAGAAACATATTGGACATGGAAGGGATCTAACCGTTGGTTATTAGCCGTACATAGCTTTACACCGTCATACAGCCGTAGATTTGGCGTATGTATCTCAGGGCAAAAATAAGAGATATCACTAAAACTACAAATGCATCGACCTTGGCTGAAAAACTGAAATGCCTAGCAAAAGGTGGGCTTCAAGGGTTACCCAGTGGAAGGCACCTCCGGGTAAGAGGAGAAGGGGGAAATCCCTAACACACTGGGAAGACGACTTAAAAAGAACTGCTGGCATAGACTGGTGCTAAATAGCACGAGACCGAGATAAATGGTTATCTTTGGAGGAGGCATATACCGGGGTTCTTGCTAATTTCTAAGTTTTTTGAATAATATATATACATAAGTTTAAATTACTAACATATCCTAAGCTTAGGTACTAACAAATATCTGTTTAAAATGTATCAAAAATAATGTAAAAGGCAAGAAATAAATGCTCATTATTATATCAGGGCGCCCGACAGTAGTAATAACTTAAAAGATAAATATTGTAGCTAAATTAACGCTATAAAGGGTTACTTAACGAAGGGGTCCCTTCCATTTGAAATATGTATTGATGAAAAGCGAGTTAACAAAATGATACTAACGTTACAGGTTACTGAATACCGCACAAGTTAAAATTTCGTTTTTTTTCTACTACTCAATGTCGTTCATATACTCACAATATCCACATGCAAAACACTGTCAACATGATGCAGCACTGAACTATTCTGAAAAAATAATAATTAAAAATTACTGCTTAAGAATTTGAATTCTCAGGAACATACGTACACTATCCGGCGGCTTATACAAATACTAGCTGATCTGGCAAATGGTTTTACTGTAGTATGTACTACATTTTACAGCTCTGAAAGACGAATATTTCCATTTTTCGCGGTTTGATGTCTTGAGTGTTATAACCTAAATCCTTTCTGGATCACTGGTCCAAACTAGACAATTTTTTTTCAATTCGAACCAGTAGTTCTCAAAATTAGCTTGATCAAACAAGCTCTCTAGCTTTATAATATTAGTATAGATTTCGAATAGATATAATAAACACAATTTGAAACACGTTACAATCGAAGCTATGACTCGTTGATTATGAGCCATACATTGCTACCATTAGGCCGACGCGCCGGTCAATCTTACATTGCCCTGTTTGCTTATCCCTATTAGCTATAATTATTGTTACCCTCTATTTGGTCCCTTTTTAACCAAAAACGGAAGTATTAGGAACGCAGCACCAAATACTCCAGTCAGCGCCAGGGCCGGAATGAATTCAGGGTCCGGATCCTCTGCGCCAGCGCTACTCTCCGTCGTAGTTCCCCTGAGGTACGGGTTGTCGACGTCATAGTCGATATCTCGTTTATATTTTTGCGCTGCGTCGGAATCTACATAGTAAGGGTCCCAGTAGGAAAAATCATCGGGGTTGTAGCTTTTATAACCTGTGAGTATTCAAATTATACCTAAATAATATATAAACGGATTCGGATGATGATTCGAATGATATAATTCGGATGCTTTGCAAATGCCGTGGTCACGGGAGACCAGACGGTGTCTCTAATGTCAAACTAAAATCGCTACGCCATCGTAAGTTTAACTAATGTATTTAGTGTTTTAAACCGTTAAAGTGTTTAAAATATTATAATATTTATTAAAAATCTAAACTAATTTCGATCCTCGCGTTTTAATATGTTCAGGCATAGGAAATAGGTAGACCACGAAAAAACAATATACAAGTAATTAGTACTTTTTTATAATTAAGCATTAATTATTAATTTTGTGAAAACATGTAATTATTAACATTGGTCGATTCTTGTGGACATAATGACTATAACGTGTCTAAAAATAAATCAACAAAAGCTAACCTCGGTCTTTGTGTTTTTCGTGTCTAGGCATTGTTCAAACTGTGACAATCCTTACAAATATATATGTAACTGTAATCCTATTATATATAGTAATAAATACTTAGATTTAATTTAAACTTATCGTCATTTAAGATCAAATGTCATCGTTTGACACAATAAAAGTCAAATGTATCGATGTAAAAAGGGTGCACGGTGCGATAAAACTATTTTTATTTATGTAGACTACAGGACCTGACCTGGCTGGACTAGAGTAGGGGAGGAAGACCTGGGAATAAATTCTAGAGAAACGATTGCTTTCAGGGCAGGACACTTCTGGTCAACTACTTGCCTGTAAAGAAAACCGACGATAGTAACGGACACAGAAATGTGTTCGCTCCATACTCCAGAAAGAAACGTTCACTATTTAAGATCAAAGCTATTTTTTGCGTACGCGCAAAGGACAGAATCAGAATCGAATTGAGCGGATACCTAAGTGAGTAAAGAAATTTTTACATAAAGTATTAACATTGTACTATATACATAGTCTATACTTTATAGAGTACCTATCATAAGGGTTGTACATTAAGACTAGTATCTAAGTTGTTCCCGATAAGGGTTACCACACTCTACAATTATAAATAGTCAGGGTTGCCTATCTAAAATTTAAAGTCTAGCAGTTTATCGCAGGAAAAATCGTCTATTTCGAAATACCTGAGGCTGTATCGGCCCTCGATCACTGATATCGAGAGAGCATGCGCGCGCGCCCCATAATGACTCAATTACCCGCTTAGAGGGGGCGTGGCGCACTATGTCTTCATTACAAGCACGATCGCTAACTATGGAACTGGTACTTTCGTTATTTATCGATCTCGTTAATATAACTATCACCTTATCGTGAGAATAAGTATGACCGCTTTCGGATTAAAGCCCCTCTGGTTTGTTGAGGCTGCGCCGCCGCGCGGTTTGTGTTTATTTACGTAATTTTATTCGTAGATTGATAGATTGTTGAGATAGTTATTATAAAATTATTGTAAAATGCCTGGAAGTCGTAGCTGCTTAGTAAGGCAGCTTTTTATTTATAATTTTAATTTATATATATAGTCAATTAATATATAAGATTTTTTTTATAGTTTCGTGCTGTGGTATGTGTTATAAATATAAAGCTGTAAATAAATAAATAAAAACTTATTGCTCTCATGTATTTTGGCTGATGTAGAAGGATTAAAAAAACAACTGATAGCAAGAATTCAGATAGAGGCCATGTTCTGCAAGCATATAAGAGGACTTCTTTCAGTTGTAAGCAGTAAGTTTAGTAAAACTTCAAACAGCTTTCAATCAACATAATATGTTATATTTATCATTAATGCGTAAAATATGTACGTATTTATACTAGATATGAGAAATGAAGATGAGGTTTAGAAAAATTAAATAAATTCATGATTTAATTTATTTAATTTTTCTAAACCTTCGTTCGAACTCAAGTAATATCAAGTGTTTCTTTGTGGCCACAGAATAAAAAAGATCATAAAAGAGAAGACTTTGGCAAAGATTGTGTATCGTATGATATACTTTTTAATTTATTTATTCTTTAGACAACTAACATAAAGTAAGTATTTTGTACACTAATAATATTTTAAATGTATATTGGTGCTAGTAGAATAAATGCCTATAATATATTATTTAATTACAATTGATTTTAGCTATAGCCCGACGATTCTCGTAACCACGAGGCTAATATATAATTTAGTCTTACTTATTTAATGTCTGCGTTTGTTTTTTATGTTATAATTTACGTTTAAACAATTTAACATATTTCAGCGCTCATCCATTCTAAATCAGCGCGTGTTATATCCAGGGAAATACACAACTATTATTGGTAATATTATACTCGTGATAGCCGTACGCCATATTTCTAACGTCTAGTTTATACCTTATCTCCTTCCATCGCATCTGACCTCATAGGTCATGAATTGAATCTTATAGCTATTATTTTATAGTAAAGATTCGTTCTACATTTTTTTTTATAATTAATGGAAAAACGTATTATAGTTTTAATTAGAAAAAGACTGATTTGCACAGACTATATAATATCTTATTAATGAAAGGTTTTTCTGATGGGCTCTCTGGTGGAGTATGGCTATACCAACTCATGGGCCTCCCAGGTCCAACATAAGCTTTTATAATTTATAATTTTTCTTAAACATGTTGTACTCCATCTGGAAATCAGAATATTCAAATGGGAAGTAGGAATATAGAAATTCCGTCCGGGTCACGAACCTCCGTCCACAGATGAAAAAGCCGTTTAATCGTGTTTCGGTTTTAGTCTGTGGTTTTCCAAACATCCAAAGCTAAAATAGGTCGATAGCGCATGTTGTATTTCACCTACCATCAAGTAAACCTCAGGCTTTTCTGTCCTCTCACACATAAAACAAGGTTAAAAACTGGCAACATACAGACAACGTTTTTTTACAGTGATAAAATCAATATTAAAAATGGAGGGAAAAGCTCACCATAGACGCGTAGTGCTTTCGCATTGATACTAATGGATAAGTAAATGGCGGGAAAGATTTTGACAGCTGTCATTTTTGCGATGGATCCGGGTCAAGCGGGTGTCCGAACTTCAATTTCCGGTCGATTCGAGATGGGGAAGAAAGGTCGTGAACGTGATTTGAATTTCAATGTTGATGCTGTGCTATATAGATTGTTTTTATTTTAATACTTAAAAGTGAAGGCATAATATGTTATAAATTAACTAGATGATCCGGCAAATGTAGTTTGTTGTTTGTACGATTAATATTATAACGTTCGTACAACTATCCATTTCGAGCAAATTTGATTACTTACTATAAAAAAGGTTTTTACAAGTTAATCTAAAAACATAGACATACAGTCTCACGGACAATGTTTAGATCATTTAAAAAGGGAATCATTCTTTCATACATATTTTAACAACGTTTTCGGAGCGTACGCAACGGTTACTCACAAAAAAGAATAAATTTTCCCGTTTGTTATACATTTCCCACAGTTACTTCGCTCCTATTGATTATAGCGTGATGTATAGCCTAAAGCCTTCATCGATAAATGCTCTAACTACACAAACATATTGTTAATTCGCACCAATAGCTCCTGAGATTAGCGCGTTCAAACTAACAAACAAACTTTTCAGCTTAATAGATTCGTATAGATAGATGTAGCCACTCTGTTGATTAAGTCTATTCACCTTCACCATTTCTGTATATACGCTTCACCTTTTATATTAATAATGAGACTAAATTACATCATGAGTCCAATTTCACTCCTTGCCACTAAGACAGGTAAATTGGTGACCCGAGAAATACTGGCAAAATAGACACAAATAAAAATGGTTACAATATGAAATTTGTGTACGTAGTCTCCGAACTTGCTCCGTTTTTTATTACTGTTTTAAGTGCAATGTGTAGAATAAACATGAGTAGTGTTGTCGTCCATCTATCTTAATAAGACCTTAAAAGTATAAACAATACTGCAGTAGGAGTCATTCGGATGCAGAAACTCAGCAGCCAACGGAATAAAAATAAATCACGTTGGATTTATGTTGATACCGCGTCGCGATGTTCTGCCCGGATGCACAGACTACAGAGTATATTCTGTATTGCATCTAGCTTACCTATATGACCACAGATTCAAATTCGAAGAGCATTGTATCTACAGGTTTCTACTACAGATTACTTATTCAATGCAAAACACTCAAACTCTTTTATGTCAAACGGAATAAGCGTATTGTTTATTTAGGACGTAATAAATGTCTATTTCGTTGATATTCTTTTACGGGCAAATCGATCAGAATACTTGCTCTGAATTCTGAATTACAAAATCGCTATGCAAACCGTTGCACATTAAGCCATGGAAGCATTGAAAGTAATAAATGCTTTTAGTCGATTAGGGCATATAAGTCTGCTACTAATTTTTCGATAAACAGTCTGCTTATGTCCTATAAAAGGCAGGTAATTCTGTGAGCCTAATGGTAGCAATGTATTGCTATAATATAAAAACATCGTTCCCCACCGGCCCAACATGTTTCTAATCATTTTATATTTTTTCTGAAACATGTAACTTTGTCAGGAAAATCTGGTTACGAAATGAGTAGAAATATTAATATTCCGTCTGGGCCACGAACCTCCGTCCACAGAGGAAGAATCTGTGAAGTTTAATCGAGTTTCGGTTTCAGGTAGTGGCGTAGCTATTGTAGAGCCAGGTTGTGCTGCAGGACCCTGGGACTTAGGGAACCTCAAACCTTTAATCTTATAGATTCTTTCTTTTTTTGTCCATCTAGCTATGCTACTGGTTTTTAGTCTGTGGATTATGGGTGTCATCATCTCTGTCTCTCTCTGACTCTCTTTCTCTTTTAAAAAATGGGTCACACTGCTATAGCTAGCAGATAGTTAGTACTGATAATGACAATTTGAGCATCTCGTTAAGATTACCACACCTAGACGTTCAATAGCTTTGTGGCTGTCTTCGTAAACAATTCAAGAACAACATTAATACTGTCTTCGCGCACAATGGGGAACTGTGGCCACAAATCATTACAACGAGCGTCTTGTTTAAAGCTAGACTTGTGTTATGTTTAATTATGTATGCTTTGTTTTATGTAGCTTTTGACTTAAGTTTCTCTTAGATTACGTTTTGCTAGTAGAAGATTTTTTAAATACTTAATGGTAGGTAAAATAAAGTTATATAACATCCAAACAAGATGCATTATCGATCTGTTTTGACTTTGGATATTTTGGAAATCAAAAGTCTGAAAAAAAAAATGAAATTAAACTTCACGGCTTTTTCATCTGTGGACGGTGATTCGTCGTTTGGATGATATTCATACCACCCATTACATGTTACAGAAAAATTATAAATAGATTTGAAACATGTTGGGGATCGCACTTATGAACAGTTGAGTATTAACCATACGTTGCTACCTCGGTAAATCATTATATTTTCAGCAATCTACAAGAACAGACTGATACTAGACGTAAGAAAATGGATTTAGAAAAACAATTTTCAGTAAATTAACCCGTACGCATCGACAACTTGCTGACATTACACTCATTCAAAATAGGTACCGTTGAAAAAACACTTTTAACGGTTAGAAAGGCGAAATGAATTAGTTAACTTGTATACAAGTTATACTCTAGGTATATATGTAAATATACATATTAACATGACGGATGAAGACGGCACGTAGTTCTCAAATAAGATAAACTAATTTGAAATGTAGGGTAAGTCTTAAATTTTTTTAATTTTCAGACCCGTATTATTTCTATTACCCCAGAAAATGATTGAACCTCATTCGAAATTGCGTCCAAAAAGATTTTAATAATATTCAATAACCGAGTTATCTGAAGCGGCAACTTTAAAATAGGAGACAAAGTAATTTATTGGGTGTTATTTGATAACCCAACCTGATACGTAAAACTTTGACTAGTTTTAAGTGTGTTAACATGATAAAATACGGCCAAGTGCGAGACTTACTCACGAACAAAAGGTTCCGTAGCATTGATTAGCTATACAAAATTAATGCTGCAATCTCTTTTATGTATTTATTAAAAGTATGTATGATTTAAAAAAAAAACACCTTAGGTCTCTCCGTTGTCACGGCTGCTGCAAAGCATTGGAAACGTACGGTACGTTAAGATAGTTTGTAAATAAGTAAAATGTATTACGCGTTTTAAACCGTTAAAGTGTTTTTAAATGTGAACTAATCTCGTGAACTACAGATAGTATTCAGTAAACCAGTCATAACTGATCATGTTTGAGATGACGCAAAGATAAGAAAGAAATTGCGTTATTGAAATTTAAAGATATTATTGAATTAAAAAAAAATGCCGCCTATGTAACCCATAGCTTACCTACTTAAAATTTTATTATTATACAGACTAAAATCCCGTGGCGCGATGATACTTTCGGTTCGCTAAGACTTAGAATCAGGCACAGATTATTTGCCTATAGACAAGAGCGAGATATAAACAAAAATCTCTTTAGCCAATGGTTTCCTATTGGATAAACGGGATTTTTTCCTGAAATTTGATCGTCAAAGTGTGACATGGTGTGACAAGGGGTGGGAGGGGTCCTAAGTTTCGTGACATCACATTTTAAAATCTAATGTATCTAGAGGTACTAATTGCGGCGTGATTTGAAATTTTCATTAAATTAAAAAATATTTCCAACTCTATCGAATAACGAAATAAAACGAATTTCGGAACTGCCGTTTTAATTTAATAATTCGTCATCGATGTGAAATTGCAAAACATTACATGCACACTAGAGAGGGGGGTCTCAGAAATGTGTCCACCTGTGACAAGGACGGGGGAGGGGGCCTTAAAAAATCATGAAATTCGTGTGACGTACTTCATGGATGACCCCTTACCATGATTGTTTGATTACATATTCCAAATTTGTCTATCCTCCTCCATAAAAAAAAAACATAACGTTTCTTTCGCAGTCGAGTGAAAAACGATAATAAAACAATCGATCAATAATTACGACACCAAGCAGCAAATTAATACAAGACCGTATCGCAAAACCTTTGCCCTGTACATGTTTTGGTTGTTATTACGAGATGTTTTTATCGCCGACGAGCTTAATTATTTCATATTCGCGTCCTTTTGTTATTGATTTTGCATATTTTTATACACTCACACCTAATTATCAATTTCTTACGTACCTACTGTGAAGTCAAAAGCGCCGCGGTGTCAACGGAATAATAATTTCTCGATTATCAATGACATTGTTTGTCATTAAATGACCTTTTGTCTTTTCGGTACGAATGACCGGCGTTAAGATAACGCTTCTCCATCGCTCACTTACCGAGCATAGATGGCGGTGGTGTATCGAAAGAAGAACTGATTGCAACAGAATTTCATTAGCTCAATGCATATTATTTACAATATGGCTGCATAACCATTATTGTATTATGAAATTTATTAACATTCAACAATATTGTGATTTTAAAACAATGACGTTTAAAATTTTGATAAACCACAGAGTACATAAATAAAACAATTTGAATGGTTATCCGTGACAACGATTGCTTATAAGAATCTGAAAAATTTATCAACTAATAATTTCAATGTGTAATTAAAAAAAACCTAAAATAATGATTGATTTAAATAGAGTAGGTATACAGAGTAGATATGATATTATACATTTTAATTGAATAAAATGCGAAGGTATAATAAATACTAATACATATTAGGTAAGTATATAGTTCTAAATAAAAACCAAATCTCTATTATTCGTGTACTTGCCTGTATCTATCTAAACATAAAATTACTTATCCTTAAACATACCTACTATTTTATAATCGTCGATTTAATCGCAATGAACATACGAAAAGCGTAAATAAAAAGAAATTTCAAGCGATAAATTGGAAATCCCGAACAATAAAATCTAATATCTCTCGCAGTCTCTTATATTAAAACTATTGGCTTATTTCACAGCGATGTATCACGTTTATGGGCCATTCCGACGTTATATTTCGGCAATTTCTTGAATTATTGCACTCGGTAAGGTCTCAAGGCACTGCGCAGTATATTGCTCCTCGCGGAACCACCATTGTCTCGCGATAATGTATAACGAACGATGTCGGAACTCCGAGGCTATTACCGAAAAAGTAAGTACGATAAACAGACATTGGATTTTAAAAATCGAAGAAAATATTAGTTACAAAAGGACCCACAACAGGGGGATCGGTTCTGAAATAACCGCGACTGTAACAATACAATTGGTAGATTTCGTTTTTAGTATATTCGAATGTCTGTCAGAATCAATATCTCAATTTTGAATGCAAATTATTAATCTGGAATAATCAAAAAAAAAAAAAATAGCTCAAAACAGTTTACTTTTTGCAGGCAACTTTTAGTGTTGCAATTTGATTTTAAGTTTCAAACCAGACTCAACCATAGACAAAATGACGGTATTCCATGTCACATTTTTGTTATACTATGTTTTATAGTAACTTCTATCACCACTCACCTTTTTTGTCACGAGACGGAAACGTAGTCGAATATAATACACGACAGTAGATCCGTCTCAAATTTTCATCTAAATTGGTTCAGGCGTTCTTGAGCTATAAATTCAAATTAAACACTTGTTATTTTTAAAACAGTTACAGTAAACTTATAACTACTTAATTGCATAAACAATAATAGATAAAGAATAAATAGACGATGTATGCTTGTCACACTCAATAGCGCTGGTTTTCCGTCTCGCCCAGGAGAGAAGAAGAATGAAGTTTATAAAATGAATTATAATAAAGTCTACGATTGATAGTAAATCATAACATATACATAATCATACTCTCGTTATAAGACCGACTAAGACATCTGCTTTCCAAGGAGGTCGCTTGAAGTAGGTAGTATATATATACCTAATCCTAATACCTAATACCTAAGATATACCTAATACCTAAGTCATTTAATAATACGGGCTTACAATCAACGGGTCGTAACTTCGATCCCCACCGGGTCCAATATTCTTCCAAATGAATTTATAATTATCCTGAAACATGTTGGACTTCGTCTTTAGGAATAACGAAATTCTGTCCGAGTCACGAACCACTGTCTACAGATGAAGCCGTGTAGCTTAATCGCGTTTCGGCTGCAGTCTGTGGATTGAAAGCCAAAATAGGTCGATAGCACATCTGGTGTAGACGTTATATGGCTGGGGTATTTCAACTACCATCAAGTGAATCTCTACTGGGAAGCAGTAAAGCACGTGATATCATTAAGATGATCCTCTTATAACAAATTGGGTAATAAATGTTTTATATATAAACAGCGTTATGCAGACTAATACCACCCAAACAATTATCTCGCGAAGCGAAATCTCAACGAGCACAGTCTCTCTGCAGCCATTATTTTTCACTAGTACGGAGCGTCCTATCGCCGGGGCCCGGGCCTATATAAATCGTGCATGTCCATCGCCCACGGCGCTTTTGATCTGGCATCCGCTTAAGTTATGTGTCCCTGGTGGCCAGAGTTCTGATGCTGATACATGTTGTTTGTATGTGCCGATGCTCCATTTAATTGCTAAGTATTGTCTGTAGTTTATACAAATAATAAACTTAACGGTTTAAAACGCGACCGTCACCGTGAGTTCATTCCGTATTGATCCAGGCAGCTTCTGCAAGGCGTTGAGTAGTTAGGATTCGAGAGTTCTGGCTCACTCGTCGGGACTCGTCGCTGGGGGACCCCCCCCCTGGCTGGCTGGGGTCTCAAAGTCTCAAATCGCGCCCTCTGAAATGTAGCACGGCGCCGCGTCTATTTGGGAAGATTGATATCAGCGCCATCTATTGACAGTTTTCGAAAAACTATCTACCTTACCGAGCCGTGGGTCACAACTCAAGAACCCTAACTGACACGGTTATCTCCTTTTTAAATATTTATAAACCGCATATTGCAAGGAAACAATATCGCGTTTTAGGATAATCTAAATAAAATAATTAAAGATTGTGTACACATTTATTATTTCATAATATTTTCAAAAACACCGACTTTTACTTGTATATCATTCCATTCCCGATTATGTTCATCAAAAAACATTATATAATCGTCAAGACTCTTTCCATGAACTTTAAAAAATATATAAAACAAACAGTACTCCCCACATACTGATGACCAATCGTCTTGCAAAACTCTTTTATTGTAGTTCCACATAGTACAGTTACGGTTCAGGAACAATCTGTGTGAACCTGAAGGTGCTCGGCCGAAAGAGTCAAAGTATTCACCGTGTCTGCTTTTATCTACGTGTATTGCTACCCAATGGGAACCTGGCTGTGTATCTGGGTCTAGATTGCTTATTAAATAAATAGGTAATTCCATATGAATGGGTAATCTGTTCGCGGCAAAAACATTGTTATGTAATACTGGATTTATTTTTGATAAGCAGTCCTGAAGCTGTAAGGTATTCATTTTTAAATTCCGTAGCTCTACAGTTCCGGATTGATCATAAAGTAATGGTGTGATTACGGAAATGCTATCCATTTATATAACATAAATGTAATAATAATAACACAGTTTGCAAACATCAATACTTTATTAAAAGTCTTATTATACTTAATCTAATACATTTGAGTCTTAACTACTATAGTCTACGATTACATTACGATTTTTATCAATTTCAATGACATTATCAAACTCAGCATATACAATACAATTTATAGTTTCCGAAAGCGAGGATTCAAAACGAACTTCCAATCTCACACTACCATTTCTTATGAGGTTCCAGTGACTGGCGGAACTAGCTGATAAATCAGCAGTTAAATCAAAAGCCAGAAGACAGTAACCTTTAGAATATTGATCTCTAGATATACCATTCCCTTCGTTAAGAAAATGAATACCCGTTCCTGAGAACAGAGTATGATAAGCCGTCGTAAAAATGTTGTTCTCGAACGACGGCTGTAACGCCTTCGAAGGTATTTGCTGGCCATCCACGTATAAACAAAATGAACTGAGGTCGTAGTTTTCAAAATTAAATGGGTTCTTTGTGAGACAGCCGTTAAAAGCTGTGTTATTTACAAAACCAACTATACATCGTTTTGGTAATTGTCCCAAAAAGAAAAGCAAATAAATAAGTAATTACACTTACTTGTCATTAATGTTATTTGTTTGATAAACTAACGAGACATCTTTTATTCCTTGGGATATATAAGAAGGCAGGAGCTCTTTAGAAAACAGTTGAAATATTTCGTGTGTGAATAAGGTTTCTGTTTTAAATAATTTTGGATAGGAAGAAATGGAGGTAAGTTTCACTCGTATTCCTTAAAAAGTTAATAAAGTTCTTTAATTGTTTTGCTAATATTTGAAACTAATTTTAAAGTTTTTTCTAGCCTTCTAATCTCGAAGAAAACACTTTCAAGCAATATTATTACCCCATGCTACTATCTGATGATGAAACTAGTAACGAATTAATTATCGAGAGGAAAGCTGTGAAAAGAAAATCTACCCAAGATGAAAATTTTGATGAAATTTTCAATTTTTCGAGCCCAAGTAAGAAAAAGCCAACAGAGTGTTCATCGGTTTCACGGGCTCAACCTAATGGATGTGTTGCATTTATAACAACGAATCAAAATGATATATTAACAGCCACTTACTTACTTAAAATCGAATTGTATGACTTGAAAGCAATATCAAATATACCTAAAAATCAGCAATGGAAACATGCTAAAATAAGGACTAAATATGCCAAAGATACAAGCTCTCATTTAAATACGGTAAAACAAGTTATATATAACATAAGTAAGGAAATATCATCGTTGGATTCTTGTAAAAAAACAGTTTTCAACAACAACTGGAATTGTTAACTGATATTGATCAAATCGCTTTTATTAAAGCAGGGATAAGAGGTGGCATATCTCAGTGCAGCAACAGATATGCTAAATCTAATAATAAATATTTAGAAAATTGACATGAACATTATTCATTACAGAAATTTAAAACAATATTTAAAAATGGGTATTAAACTAATCAAAATTCATAGGATATTAAAGTTTCGTCAAAGTCCCTTGAAAGTTGAAAAATACATTGATTTAAACACTAATTTAAGAAGCGTTGTGGTTTCCGATAGGTTTAGATCAATCAAACGTACCGTCTTTACTCAAAAACTAAATAAAACTTGTTTGTCTTATGATGAAATTTGTAATTTAGTAGTTGTAAGGAATTGTAAATAATAGATAAGTAATGATTGTTTGTAAATTGTTTAGACATAAATTTGTTAACGATAAAAAAATATATAGAGATCTAACAAAGAGTTTAATTTATTTCCTTTTAAACTTCTGATTAAGCATGTCGTGCAAAATGTTTCACTTTACACATCCTTTTACTGCTATAGTTGCAGGCCCGAGTGGTTGCGGTAAAACAAATTTTGTTACAAATTTTATTCAAAATATGAAACATCTTTGCAATAAAAATTTCGCCCAAATTACATGGTGCTTTGATGAAATGCAACCGATATATAACTTAGAAAATGTCAATTACTGTCAAGGTATTCCAGATTTGAACATGTTTGATGGTAGGGAGCCAAATCTAGTAATATTAGATGACCTTATGAGAGAAACTGATGGTAGGATTGTAGATATATTCACCAAAGGAAGTCATCACAGGAACTTAAGTGTTTTTTATATTACGCAAAATTTATTTCATCAAGGAAAAGGACAAAGAGATATTTCGTTGAACTCAAGTTACATCATCTATTTTAAAAATCCCAGAGATAAAACACAGATTAGGTACTTGGCACGTCAGGTATCTCCAGAAAATCCTAAGTTTATTGAAGAAGCCTACAGGGATGCCACTAAAGAAGCTTATGGGTACTTGATGATTGATTTAAAACAAAATACCGCTGATTTATGTCGAATAAAAACAAATATATTCTCTTTATCACATGAGTTTTGTCATGTGTACGTGCCAACGAAGGGGTTTAAATATGCTAAGAACCAGGAAATTCCCGTCATTTACAAATAATGCATCGAAGTTTAAGCACGCATAAAGATTTGCTCTCGGCTCTTCATAAATTAAAACCAAAGTATAGAATAGCACTTTTAAAATCCTGTGACAAAGAAGAAATAAATTGTATTTGTGAATGTATTTATAACGTGTTGCAAGGAAAAATACCCATTGAGCATAAAGATAAGAAAAAATTAAGTAAATATAAATCTGTTCTTCGTAAGATAGTTCGCAAATGCTCGGATAAAGTACGGAAAAATATCATAATTCAAAAAGGTGGTGCATTTTTACCGATAATACTTGGTTCTATTTTGAGTGCATTGCTTGGAATTATAGTAAAATAAATTACAAGATGGAACATGCTAAGAGAATGGTTCTCATTGAACCACATTTAATAGAAAAAATAAATAGTTGCAATACATCAGACAATCCAACTTCTCGATTGGATGCAGAAATGAAAAAAATATTAAGTAGCAAACTTGATGATAGAAAAAAATGTATTTTGTATTTACAAGTTCTTCAAAGATACTTACATTTTAATGAAGAAAATCGTCGCCCCATTGAAGTGCCAGTAATTTTTCAAAATGATAATATTACAAAAGCAGATATAAAGGATGAAACACAAGATCCTGCTCCAGTGTTACAAATACCGGAGAAAGAAACACAGGATACAGCACCTACAAAATATCCTATTTACAATCAAAGTCAAATTTTAAGTTTGATTCCAAAAAGTTACTGCAAAAAGGGTGAATCAATTTTAAATATATTATCACTAAGTAAGAACAAAGTGAATTGGAATGAAGATAATGGTTTAGTGATGATAGATGGAAAAACAATTCCGGGTAGTAATATTGTGGATTTAATTAATGATTTGCTAAGACCTTTGAAAAATAATAACCCGATTGGTTGGGAGGACTTTGCGACTGCTTTGAAAGACTTAAAAATTCCACTCACGTATTTGGGAAATGCACAACGCATTGATTTCATAAAAAATCTAACGTTAAAAGATTTAGACGAGTTGTCAACCGACGAGGAATATTCTACTCCTACTACAACTAAAATAAGTCGTAAGAAATTTTCCTGGGAGAAATGGAATCCATACTAAACACAAATAATTTAAATTCCATAAATGAAATATATTATGATCCATCTCACCCAGCAGGATTTAGTAGTGTAGATACATTAACAAAAGCAATGAAAGGTAAAATGACAAAAGCTGATGTTAAGGGCTGGCTGCAGTCTCAAGAAACTTATACTCTTCATAAACCGATACAAAAACGATTTCCACGAAACAAATATATTTTATCAAACTTTAATGAACTTTGGCAAGCAGATTTAAGCGATATGAGAACTTATTCCAAACACAATGATGGCTATAATTACATACTTTGTGTTATTGATGTATTTTCTAAGTATGCATATGCAAGACCTATGAAAATTAAAAATTCTGAAACTATTAAAAATTGTTTTGAGTCTATATTTGAAGAAGCAAATGCTACTCCTACTCATCTACAATCTGACAAGGGCACAGAGTTCGTTTCAAAGTATGTACGCAAATATTTAAACACTAGGAATATTAATTACTATACAACAAACAACCTCGATATCAAAGCAAGTATTGTGGAGAGGTTTCAAAGGACACTAAAAACAAAAATGTGGCGTTACTTTACCCACAAGAACACCTACAGATATATAGATATTTTACAGGATTTATTGTACGCTTATAATAACAGTTATCACACCAGTATAAAAATGTGTCCGAGAGACGTTAACTCTAGTAATATTAAAACTGTTTGGGACAACTTATACGGGAAGTCAATAGATGTATTAACTGCTAAAGTACCGAAATTTAATATAGGTGATTACGTTAGAATAACTAAATATAAACATGTATTCGCAAAAGGTTATGAATCGAATTGGAGTGATGAAATATTTGTTGTGTCATCTGTAGTTCACCGGTCACCATGGATTGTATATACATTGAGAGATTTACAAAACGAACCAATCAAAGGCACGTTTTATGAGAAAGAATTACAAAAGGTGTCATATAACCCCACTTTAAGTTTTAAAATTGATAAAATAATACGCTCTCGTGGATCAGGGGACAGAAAAGAAGTGTTTGTCAAGTGGAAAGGATATCCACATAAATTTAATAGTTGGATTTTGGCTTCGTCGATAAATACATTTTAAATATGAAAGAAAGTTTTTATCTAACTTTGCTTAGTAATAGTTCTAAGGAATATTTTCCGGATAATTTAACTACTCGCTTTTCAACTAAATTACCAAAATCAATAGTACTTGAAGGAACATGGCATGTGGGAATTGTCGAGTTTCAATATCCTTGTACTATGTATACAGTTCAAGAACACGAAAATATTGTTTATATTACAAAGATAGTAAAGATGCCAAATGAATCTGAATCTTCAATAGTACATTACAAAGCACACATTCCTGCTACAAATTATGACAACATTAATCACATTGTAAGTGCATTAAATAATATAAAAGAAAATATCAGGTTTCGATATGATGACCTGTCAAAACTTGTTAATGTTACTATCATAGATGAAAACATAAAAAGGTTATCGTTATCGCCTCAATTATCTCTACAACTTGGCTATGAACCCTACAGAAATTTAGTTGAAAAAGGCATAGGAAAATGTCCGGCTAATTTGCATTTAGGACTTCCTCCACAATTATTTGTTTACTGCGATATTATCGAACCACAAATAGTTGGTGACGTCATGACTCCTTTATTAAGAGTAATACCGCTTGATCCATCAAAATATATATATGGAGCAAACAAAATGCATATATTCACACCACCTCATTATTTACCAGTAATGAGAAGAGAGTTTGACACAATCGAAATAGATATAAGATCAAGTACCGGACAAGCAATACCATTTCAGTTTGGAACAGTGTGTGTGAAACTTCATTTTAAAAAAATATAATAATGTATAATCAAAACTTTCTTTGTCCATATCAAAATTATTACTCACATCAAGCTGGATCAGGAATCGGTGTCATATACAAAGGTGTTCCATATCAGCGCGGTCACGGTATTGGAAGCTTTTTAGGAGGATTATTTAGGACGGTCTTGCCATTGCTATCTAGTGGAGCTCGTGTTGTTGGCAAAGAGGCCTTAAATGCAGGTGTCGGTTTATTATCTGATTTGGTTAGTTCTCGTCCAATGGAGGAATCTATAAAAACAAGATTAAAAGAGGTGGGAACTAATTTAAAAAGAAAAGCTGATGCTAAAATCGATCGCATCAACATGTCTGGCTCTGGCTATATAACAAAGAGAAAAAGGCGATCTGCAGTCATTTCACCAACAACTTCTAAAGTGAAAGCTTCCAAGCCATTAAAGTGCGATAAATTACAAATGAAAGATATATTTACAAAATAATTTAAAATGTCATTTTTACACAGCCATTCTTGTGAGTGCATAAAGTCAGAATTAGATTTATTTGCCTTACCTTCAACTCAAACAAGTATTGAAAGTGGAATATGGATTCATTATAAACCAATTTCATCTCTTGCCGACGATGGGCCGATAGAATTTCAAGTACCAGGCGCTGGGGACGATTACATTGATTTATCACATACGATGATACACATAAAAGCTAAAATTATTAACCAGGATCTATCCAAATTGATATCATCAACTATGGTGGCTCCTGTCAATAACTGGATGCATTCGCTTTTTAATCAATTGGATGTTTATTTGAATCAAAAACTTGTCTCACCCCCAAACAATACATATGCGTATCGCTCCTATATAGAAACTTTATTGAACTATGGTCCTGCAGCTAAGGAATCCCATTTAACATGCGGCCTTTGGTATGAAGATACTTGCGGAAAAATGAATTCAACTGATAATGATAACAAGGGTTTTGTTAAGAGACAGGCCTTTGTATCAGAGAGCAAAGAAGTGGAAATGATTGGACATTTACACGGCGATTTGTTTAATCAAGAAAAGTTTTTAATAAATGGAGTTGAAATGTCAATAAAATTAGTCAGATCTAGAGAAACGTTTAATTTAATGGCCGCTTCTAATGATCTAAAATTGAAAATATGTATCACAGACGCTTCACTTATTATTCGTAGAGCTCGAATAAATCCAACAGTTTTACTTGCACACCAAAAAGTCTTGTCAACTACAACGGCTAAATACCCCATAACCCGAGCAGAAGTAAAAGTTCTAACAATACCAGCAGGAGTTCAGGGAAAGAGTCTCGATAATATATTTCTAGGTCAAGTACCAAAACGATGTATAGTTGGTTTTGTAAATAACACAGCTTTTAACGGCTGTCTCACAAAGAACCCATTTAATTTTGAAAACTACGACCTCAGTTCATTTTGTTTATACGTGGATGGCCAGCAAATACCTTCGAAGGCGTTACAGCCGTCGTTCGAGAACAACATTTTTACGACGGCTTATCATACTCTGTTCTCAGGAACGGGTATTCATTTTCTTAACGAAGGGAATGGTATATCTAGAGATCAATATTCTAAAGGTTACTGTCTTCTGGCTTTTGATTTAACTGCTGATTTATCAGCTAGTTCCGCCAGTCACTGGAACCTCATAAGAAATGGTAGTGTGAGATTGGAAGTTCGTTTTGAATCCTCGCTTTCGGAAACTATAAATTGTATTGTATATGCTGAGTTTGATAATGTCATTGAAATTGATAAAAATCGTAATGTAATCGTAGACTATAGTAGTTAAGACTCAAATGTATTAGATTAAGTATAATAAGACTTTTAATAAAGTATTGATGTTTGCAAACTGTGTTATTATTATTACATTTATGTTATATAAATGGATAGCATTTCCGTAATCACACCATTACTTTATGATCAATCCGGAACTGTAGAGCTACGGAATTTAAAAATGAATACCTTACAGCTTCAGGACTGCTTATCAAAAATAAATCCAGTATTACATAACAATGTTTTTGCCGCGAACAGATTACCCATTCATATGGAATTACCTATTTATTTAATAAGCAATCTAGACCCAGATACACAGCCAGGTTCCCATTGGGTAGCAATACACGTAGATAAAAGCAGACACGGTGAATACTTTGACTCTTTCGGCCGAGCACCTTCAGGTTCACACAGATTGTTCCTGAACCGTAACTGTACTATGTGGAACTACAATAAAAGAGTTTTGCAAGACGATTGGTCATCAGTATGTGGGGAGTACTGTTTGTTTTATATATTTTTTAAAGTTCATGGAAAGAGTCTTGACGATTATATAATGTTTTTTGATGAACATAATCGGGAATGGAATGATATACAAGTAAAAGTCGGTGTTTTTGAAAATATTATGAAATAATAAATGTGTACACAATCTTTAATTATTTTATTTAGATTATCCTAAAACGCGATATTGTTTCCTTGCAATATGCGGTTTATAAATATTTAAAAAGGAGATAACCGTGTCAGTTAGGGTTCTTGAGTTGTGACCCACGGCTCGGTAAGGTAGATAGTTTTTCGAAAACTGTCAATAGATGGCGCTGATATCAATCTTCCCAAATAGACGCGGCGCCGTGCTACATTTCAGAGGGGGGGTCCCCCAGCGAATCCACTGCGATCGCGATTTGAGACTTTGAGACCCCAGCCAGCCAGGGGGGGGGTCCCCCAGCGACGAGTCCCGACGAGTGAGCCAGAACTCTCGAATCCTAACTACTGCGTTGCGAGCAGTGCACAGATAAAACCCGTTTAACGGTTTAAAACGCGTAATATATTACTTACCGCCGCCGTTAGTTAATTCTGTAACGGTCCAGCCGCTTTCTTCAAACACCCACTGCAATATAGGTGGCGCTAGCGTAGCAGATTTCACTTTGAAATTTGTCCCTTAATCACAACTGTTGCAAAATGTATTACTATTAATGGAAACTGTTTAAGTAAAAAAATACGGTTCAAAACGCGATGTATTTTAGTTAAACTTATTTGTTACTTATTTATTACTTAACTAATATACAACGCGTTTTAAACCGTTAAAGTATTTTACTTAAATGTGTACTACTCGCTAAAACAGACAGTACTACAGTAATTTGTTAGTAATATGTTATTTTTAAATGTTTGTGTAGGACTCTATAATGACATTTTTATGTGGTCTTAGTCACTCGGATCTTTCTTTAAACCATTTATAATTATCTGTTTTACAACAGACGTGGCAGTATAGCACACATTACCAATCTTGGTTTTGGTGTTAGTGTATTCAGATAAAATATAATTATTCAAATGTCCACAATTTCATATTGTATCAAACTCGCGAGAAAGAACGTAATGTTTATACGCTTATTATACTTATGTATGAGTTCTTTAATAGTCCAGAATCTAATTAATATAACTTAATTGATCGGCTGTCGTTCTTAGACTCTAAATGGAAGTGCGATAACCCGCGAGTGTGATGGAAGCGATATCGGTACATTTCTTTGACATCTGCGCAATGAGAGTTTCAAGCATTATTTTGAACGAATTTAAACAGATTATAATGCGAACTCTATTACGATACGACGTTACTGCTGCTAGCAGCAGTAATGTAAGTAATAAGTAATCAGTTATCAGTTCCAGTCGCAGTTTAATTACTTTTCGTCGTGACGTGATCGCGTTTTAATCAGTTAAAATACTTACTTATACTAACATTATAGGCAAAATATGATTTTTTTAATGTTAACGTTCTTCATTTGCTTTTCAGTTTATGACAACCTTTATGAAAGACTTTGCCAATAGCTTTGTACATATCGAATGAAATCTAATTTAGGTATATCAGCGTATTTAAATAAAATACTTTAACGGTTTAAAACGTGAAATATGTAACTTTAACTTATTTGAAGATTACTTTAACTAATATATTTCGCGTTTTAAACCGTTGAAGTGTTTTATTTAAATGTGTACTACTCACTAAAAAGAATCTCACTGATAACTAATAGGAACTAATAAGAATAAGGAATACTTATTCTTAAATTATGTTTCACAAAAGACATTCTGATAGTGTTGCATAACGCCATCCCTGAACATAATTGGTCGATAAAGTATAGTGATTTGTGCGATCGATAGTAAAGTTAATTATTAGAGCTCATTGAATAACATTTGTTATCTCATTCTGTATCGTTCATTCATTACGACCCACATAATATTCTTGGAAAATATCTTGAGGTCTTTGTCAATCGGATCTATAAGCAATCTATAACAAAAAGCTATATAACAAAGTATTATTATCAAGGAAAGAATTAACTGGTTTGCCAACATTGAGAAAAAAACTGAAGTAATAGATCTAACGAATAACAGAGATGGATAGGCCTATACCTTACAAAAGAAAAATATAAAGAACAGCCATAGAATTGTGTGAAGACGAAATAATTGCTGAAAGTAGGTACATATGGCAGGAAATAATAAGAAATATACTTAGAAGAGTACAGGATTTTGTGACGTCGATTATGACTAAAAGACCGTGGTTCTTGTTGTATATTATAAACTAGTCTAGAAAATATAAGTATTTTCTGTAGTCACATTAAAATTTAACAGAATTTATTTGTTAATTAATTTTTAACTACGACCCGATGTAAAGGATGCTTTTCAGCAGCCGTTATCGCGTTAACAATTTTTTTTAAATAAAAATCGATTATAAATCGAAAAAATTTTACGACTCGGGCAGGACTTGAACCGGCATTCTCAGCGATCCGTGTTGTGCGTGTGTGTGCCATGTGAAAAATATAATATTGTTTTTTTACACTTAAAAATTAATTATCAAATATATTTCGCGATTAAAAGCGTTTAATGCAATGAATTATTATAATAAATAAACGATAGAAATTAGTTTTAAAGTCAATAATTGCAATATTGCTCGTTATATATTATATTATAAACAAGTAATTTAAAAAACACCTTGTCTAATTGGTAATTTCCTTTAACGAAACAATAAAAAATGGAAAATCGATTACTTCTTGTCAAAAATAATTTGCTTCGTGTTGTGGGCACAGGATAATAAAGACATAAATAAAAGTTATTTATTTATAGCGGTAAAGGCTATGCATTCAATATGAAGGTGTGAAAGAGATGTAATGAGTCAATAAGGAATTATTTAAAGGAGCAAGTACATTTTATATTAATTAATTAAAATTAGTTATTCTACTATTAATAATACGATACGACAAGTAAAAGTATGTTTTAATAAATCGTGCGAATAAAAGGACTTACTTTAAAAATCAAAGTTTATTTTATTCATTCAATTAAATTATTAATATGACTAAGTTATACATATTAAATTACGTAGCTATTTAAAATATTTTTTTTTACGTCACGGGCGGGTTTTTGAGCCTGCATCCGTAGCATTCTCGAACAGATTTTTAATTTGTATAATGACAACATGCTCAAACATATTATAGTTTTCAAACATTACGAATACTAATATACTTTAGTTGAAAAACCATCACCCTGCATTGGAGTAGTGTGGTGGGTTTAACCTGTTAAGCGCTCTCCTATAATTAAGTATATAAACTTACTAACTTCCATCCATCTTCAACATCGTGTCGACTTGTGAAAAGAAGTAACTTAATTTTCTTGTACAGTGTAAAATGGTGCTTAAAAAATGGTTGCAGGCCATTGTCAAATTTCTTGATATAAAACGAGACAAATATATTATTTTACAGATGAAGAAGCGAGATAAAGATAAAGGATCACTTTATAAATTTGCATGATATCTATAGATCTTTGTTAATTGAGAAACGTCAGGGTTTTCACTTGTGATCTGTGGTATTTAATAATGTATATTGCCTAGGCTGGGCGTAATTCTCCTCTCACATAAGAGAATGTGTTAATAGTTTCGACCCACCACCACACTGCTTCATTACCATGCCTAAATTATCTATATTAGTATTTTCAAGCTAAAGACTTTGTTTGTTTGAACGCGTAATCTCAGGAACTACTAGTTTGAATTGAAAAGGCAGTAGCAGTATATTTATTTTAAATTTTACCGTTTAAACCCTATATGGCAAAAAAAATTATTGCCAGATTTGTGGGCTATATACCGTAACCGCTTAACAAACAAGGCATTTAAAACGCCTTTGAAATATTTTAAATAAATAGTGATACCATTCCTCGTACTAGGATTCGAACTCGAGACTTAGTGTCGCGTGCAATAACTTCTCCACCAATGAAAACGTTCTTAGCTAGGTATCAAATAGCTATAGGTACCAAACATATGCTTCTATGTGTTATAATAAGATTTGCTGCTGGTATCTAACTTAAGTTAAACCTTTCTTGAAAGTTAGCAACCCTTACGGTATGCGCCAGCGCACGTGTTAATTAAGGTCTGATTAATGATCGCTACCGCATATTAACATCAAGCCGGCTGACATTTACAGGTCATACTGTTCTTTTTTTAATTTTAAGGGAGGGTTATAATAACCTGTCTGTAACTGTGTATGTATTACGTAGTTTAAATTATAACGTGTATTAGATAAAGATGTTTCGTAACAAACCAAATACCTAGTTTGTTGTAAAGTAGCAAATCCTACTTTACCCCAAACTTTTTATTACTACCAATTATAATTAATAATAAACATACTTATAATTGATTTAGTTTTAAAACATTACAGTGAACTGTTTTAAAATAATTATATATATATTATTGTCAATAAAAAACAAGTAATCAAAAGTATGTATTTTTTTTTCTTAAATGGATTTTTGTTATTTATTCTTTCTGACGTTGGATCAGACCTAAAAACCTGATTAATTAAAAAAAACTTACTCTCAGCTCTTGTAGGTACCTACTGTGTGATCTTTCATTAATTATTGTAGGTATGTCTGAAGTTTATGCGAATGGTGCACATTTAAATAAAACACTATAACGATTTACAACGCGTTATATATTAGTTAAACTTATTTAAAATTATTTTAAATACGGCCAGATGATTCGGCTGCTTTGCAGCAGCCGTGGCCATGGGGTCTGCAAAAGGGTCAGTCTCCCCCCAAGTTTAACTAATATATATCGCGTTTTAAACCGTTAAATTGTTTGATTAAAATTGTTGTATCCATACACTGCAACAACGTCTTATATGTAAGTTATGATTTTATTAGTTTTTCTTCTATTGGATATTCTTTTATCATCAATTGGTTTTATAATCAGTGGAAGGGCCACAGAAATGTGTCCGGTTTCAAAAATAAGTATGTAAACTTCGTCAGCCTTAACATTCAATAAACATTTTAACGACAATATTATCAATTCACCCATATTCACATATTTGATTCGCCGCCGTGTGAAAGAAAACAATAGCATTTATTTCTCTTGTAATAAGGTTGTTTTAAGCAGAGTATAATCAAATGGTCTAATTTGCCTATTATTAGTTGTAGTCAAGACCTTTTGCTTCCGTTCCATTGACACAGCGTCTTTGAGTGTGCCGATCTTATTGATAGATATCTCCTTTGAAGTCAACGCGTGGTGAATCACGAATCGGATTTCAGTTCTTGAACTTTTGACCTGATCACAGATAATCAATGTTTCTAGTATTATCTGTGCTTAGGAATACTAACTGCCTCTCGCCAAATGTTTAAACTTGTTGTTAAGTATTGTTTGTTGAGGTCGAATCCTTTTATCGGTCGGGCAGGCCACAGAAGTCTTATCAACACTTGCCTTCTAATAGAACTGACCAGAAATGTAGGTAGTCTTTCCCCACAGGGGATAACGGGATTTTGCTAGTTGTGTATTGTATACAGTATGATTAGTTATAACTAAGAGTAAAATTAACAATTTAATTATACAAATTTTAAAATGTTTTAAATTTATTTAAATTGTTTTAATTGGAATTTAATTGTCTGATTTGTAAAGTGATTTTTTCAATATTTAGTGCAAAATGTAATATATATTTAATAATAATAATAATAAAACACTTTATTGCACAAACAAATAAAATACAGATATAGTAAAACTAAAATAATTAAAAAATAATTATTTAATTAGGTCCCAATAATTTTTAAACCACAATGTGTCGCTAAATGCTAAATATTTAACGATGAAGCCCGTTAAAAGTATTTTTATTTATTTCTACCTCGTAAACCGTATTTTAAACACCATTTTTTACAAAAAATATCGTAATTGTACTTTATATACTTTTACACATCTAAAAGATAAGAATTCGGCGGTACATTTTTACTTACTACTAAGTCGCGTTTCGGCTGTAGTCTATGGATTTCAAATGTCCAAAATAGCTCACGCTTATCTCTCTTCATCTGGCATAAGATATATTATGCTAAAATATCTAATTCTAACAAATAATAAATACCCTTGCTGTAATAAAGGTTAACGTTACATCAATGAAAACATAAAAAATACGTTTTTACTTCCTCTTTACATCGTTTGAAAAATGCGTGGTAGTTGAAAATAAATCAATTCGACAGAACCAGAAAATGACACAGAGGAATGTGTTACACTTTACGATTAGTAACGGTTAAATAAATTTTAAATCAATTTGTACAATTCCGATGTAGTCTATTGTTGATTTGTAGCCAACAGGTGTAGGGTGACGATAGTTTTATATTTGAGTGTGAAGAAATGTTTAATTTGAGTCATCTTTTACAGACGAGCATGAGAATCAATTGATGATATGTACGTCTTTTCTTGCTAGGCGCGTTATTGAACTATTTTGGCTTTGGACAGTCAGAACACTACGTTTTGTTTAAACTAACACTTTAATGGGTCCCGTTGTATCTTAAAAAAAGAATCAAACACCCTCTTGTCTCATCGTTCGCGTCCCGTCGTTCTTGCGAGTTAATGAATTAAAGATAGACATATGTATATGTATAGTCGCGGACTTTTATTTTATTATTTAAAGAAGAATAACTCTTTCAAGTTTTGGCAATTTTTACAACATAACAGCAGCCGGCAACAGAAGCCCTCAAAGAATAATTTTGGCCTGTTCTTTTAATATTCCCCTCTGTTTCTTTGCTTCTATTGCTGGCAACCTAATGTTATATATTCGAGACGAATAATTATTTTATCAATTCGAAATAATAGACCCTGAGATTAGCGCAAACAAACAAACTTTTCATTTTTATTATATTAGTATAGATTATGCTTTGCTGTTATTATTATGTTGCTTACACTAAATCATTTTATTAATCATACAATTCACAATTTTCTATGGTGTTTTGAGACGCACTTTTTTTTTAAATGTCCGCAATCTCCAGAAACCATAGTCATACAATTAAGGATCATTGTCATTAGGGTGACCACATGCCGTGTCAAGGATCAGACTCGGCTGGGCGTCATTATGTGTAACATTAATAGTTATAATATAAAATTCTGTATCGATGACGCAGTACTAAATACGAAGAAGATTTGACTCCTCGCGGAGATTGTTAAGTGGACTAATTGTTACACTAATGATACGCGTTTTAATATTTTTTTTTCTTTATAAGTGGCCAAAACTATTAAAGATAGGCTCAAAGTAAGACTTAGTAAGTAATAATTATCTGTAGAAAGGTAATATTTTAAAAGCAAAGATTCTTTTTTAGAATGATACGTCAGTGTTTGTCTCTAACTTAAACTTAATAATGTTTAATATTTTAATCATAATTATTACACTATAATTATCGTTTTCGCTTCGTTATGCAGTGCGAAACGTAACATTCTTTAAATTCGTGGAATGAGTTTTCTTTTATAAATGAATGCACCACTGAATTCAATAAATACTTTACTGATGGTTCAATAGGCAATGTCCGATTAAGAGAAGGAAATCGAAAACGGACCGTTTCCAAGAAAACACGAGGAATGTGCGTCACTAATCGGTTACACCACTCTTATCGATACAATTACACTCGCGGGCATTTTTGCCTATTCACTTTTGACCAGAAATATCCTTGAAAGCTTATGATTTTAAACTCTATGTGAAAACTGATACAAGGTCATGACCACAAAGATTGAATGTCAATTAAGGCCGAAAAAAGCTGTTAATAATGGTTGGTAAAAGAAAGAGATGTAGATAAAACAAACGATGACATGATGATGATAAACAAAAGACAGGAATAGGAGGACCTCTTTAGAGGGGGCCTTAGTCCACAGACAAGCTGTTTAACAAAAGTAAGCAGTTGCCGAACATTTTAATACAAATTAGAATTTACATTTAGTTTTTAGCAAGTAGTCGTGTATTTAGTTATTATTGTAAAATAATAATTATTAAACTTAGTATTAGTATTAAAAAAAACACAAATTTAAATTATATACGGTTTAAAACGCGATATATTAGTTAAACTTATTTGAAAATGTTTTTAACTTCGGCCCAACGGATGTTTTGCAGCCATAGACAAATCACAGATTAATGAAATTTTGCTTAATTAATTTTGGTTGAAAAATTAAAATAATATTGGCCTAATCGTTACAAATGAATATTCATTGCATTCCTGGTATGATTGATTAATTGAGTTTAACAATTCTTTAAATAAAACACTTTAACGGTTTAAAACGCGATATATTAATTAAACTTATTTCAAAATGTTATATTTAAATGTTAATACTCGCGTAAACTATAGACAGTATTTAACAATTCTTTCTAACTTTTTTCTAGTTTTTTAATGTCAGACTCGAATTCATTTATTTCTTTACTAGGAAGAGGTTTAACTATGTATTTGATCGGGAGTGTACGAAGCGACGTTCGAACGGAAATGATCAGTACAAGAATGACGATTGAAATTGAATGATATCACCAAAGATCGAATTGAATGATCGACTGAAAAAAATAATTATTGACGCTCCACGGTCGGGTCGCTCCTTAGGTTCGATCGCTAGCTGTGAAAAATCAATATGGATAGTGATTTTTGGGTGGTGTGGAAAAACCCATTGGGTTTTTTTTTATTTTTTTTTCCCTTTTTTTTTTTTGGCAGGCATGCATGGAAACTCAAATACCCTAGCCATATAACATCTAAATGCATCTTGCGATGTCGAGCTGTTTTGGCTCACGAAATATTAATTTTTGATATTATAATAATTATAGAAAAATACCTACTTAATATGTGATCCTGTATACACCAGATGGATTATGTAACCATTTAAATAATCAGAAGATCGCGAACTAGGCATGTTAGTAATGAATTTTCTACCCTTTTCAGTAGTTTATAGATGTATTCATAAATACAGCTATATTAAAAATATGATTATATTACAAGGAATGAATCGATTAGTGATGACTATTGTGCACCTTTATGTTTAATAAGAAACAATTCGTTTTTATCATTCGTTGATCCATTAATATTCAGTTCTACAATTTGGTAAGTAGAATGTTGCTTCACTTCGATAATAAGACTTGGCTTTAAAATTTTGTTGTCGGTCCATAAAAAAACACTCACTTGTAAACAATAGATACATAGGTATATTTTTTGTGCCATTTATATTTGTTATCTTTCAATTTTATATCTTAGTTAATATTATTATTACCTGGTCGTGATCAATAGTCGATATTTTTAAAGTATCGATATCGATATTTAAAGTTTAGCTCATCGATTTAAAATTAGGTGTATCAGTGGAGAATGACATTTGGAATCGGTAGCTGATAAACAGCAGGGGGTGGTTGCCAAGATATTTTTTTGCCCCTTGTTTAACCAAACTGCTCGACGCGGCCCAATGCACAAAGAAATGCAGAGCAGAATGGGTATTCGATATAACTTTTCATGTAATAATGTTAATAAATCACAAAAAAAAAAAAATTCTATTAATACGCCGTTAGTAACAAATGTATGATATATTCCAAACAAGAAAAATAAATGTATTCAAAACTTAAAAGAAAATAACAAATGAAAACTACTTCATTACTATTATTTCTATTCTAGCACAAATAAGATACGAATAAGATATTCAAAAATGTATGCGATTTATTAGGAAGAATGTTAAAGAATTATTGAAGTAGGTACCTACCCTATGTTTTTCTTCCATGTAGTAACTAATCAATAAATTGTGAGCGGAAAATCGCGCCAAAATTAAATTGTGATACAAATGTAGGCTTCTATCATTTTAACCGAGATAAATAACTAATTATTGTGGTTCAAAAATTTCGTCTTATTAACTGATTTTACGGACTAAATTTGTAGTTTTTATCAAAAAAGAGAGATTCGTACGCACGAAAAATAAACATATTTTTTTACATAAAATATATTGAGTTGGAAGTACTAAAAAATATTAGAACAAACATGTGCCGATGGTGGCAATTTCACACTTTATTACTGTAAGTATTAAAGCTAATTCTACCGGTCGACACGCGCCAAATTTGCTTTTCCCACAAAAACCACCCTTATCTGTTAACCTCAAACGAAATTCAACTCTATTATAATCACAATAAATACAATAATGATGTAATATCTCGATACTGAATCAAAAATATGCATTCATACATATTATAGAGGAATGTAAGTGTTGCGTGAAACAAAATACAGACTAAAATTGTTCAAGAGTATGGCAGGCATTTCCCGCCTAATTCTGACAGCTCCAATGCTAGATGCACAGATAAAAATTGCATACAGATTCCGCGGACCATAGATCACAGAGTAATGCGGTCACGCTCTATGGTATTAAGTGTCAGTTATCGTCTCCACGGGGCTTAAGGCGGGTATTATATTTTTATGTTTGTGTTCCCCTTGCAATAACGCTGAAGTGAGGTTTACTTGGATTGAATACGGCATTATAATGAAATGATTCATATTTAAGTGAGTCCTCCCCTCTGATGTAATTTGATGGTGTCGGAGTTCGGAAGCAATGTTTCTTATTAAAGTGATGTTTTGACTTTTTGTTTTATTGCGTCGCACCTTTTTCAACTTTTACCAGGTGTAAATCTTCATTGTGATAATATATTTCGATGGGTTCATTATTCATTCTTAAGTGTTCTTTGGTCGTATGCCTTCGGATGCATCGATTTGTATAAAACAATTAAAAGCAATTTATAATAAATAAAGGGTCTATTTCGTTAATGTTACTTTCGTCAAAAAAAAACTTGAAAGAAGATTTTGGTTATAAGTAGACACAAAGTAGCTGGTAATTATAAATCACATCGAATGGCAAACTTCTTACTTAAATTATCGATAGAAAGATAGCATTTTAAAAACTGCGTAAATTTCTTTAGGTATATTTATAATCAAACATATTTACCTACTTCATATTATAAAGCTTTTCGTTAGCATTATTCTCCATTACCCAAAAACAAGTAAACATCGTAGGTTTGGTTCCCAGCGCCACCTAATCCAAGCTAAGCTATACCGATGATAACAAGATAAGGCAACTATCATCTAATGTCCCAGTAATGGAGGATCACGTGACGGGCACGTGGCGGCCACGGCTCCTTGTTTGTGCCCGGGGAATTACCGGGATTAGCACTTTATACGAGACAACTGCGATTCGGTTTTAATTACTGATTGAAGCCCTTGATATCGAGATTTATTGGAATAATGTGCTTTGAAATGTGACTTTGGTCTGGGGATTCTATCAAGACGTAGTGTTATAGGAATAATAATTCATAGTTTTAATGCATTGGTCACTTAAATTTAATTAGCTTAGGATACAGACATCAAAAGGGATCGCACATTTAACAGCAACGTAAGTGCCGAACGAAGTTCTAGATTTCTTGCACTTCGCAGATTCACTTGAAAAAATGCTGCGCGTACGGTGCTGACTATGGATGAATATGCGATTACCTTTATGAATCCCTAAGTTCTTTGCTTAACTATATAAAAAAATCGAAACAAAACACTATGTATTTATTTGACAACTGACTTTAACTCATTGCAATGTTAACTATAAATAACACATTAAATTGTTGTTAAGAGAAAAATTAGACATACAGACTGAGAATATGTTTCGTCGACGATTAAAAAAAAGTCTTGTGTAATTTTCCACAATTTATAATGTATTCATTCATTTACGTCCTTGTATTCTGTAAAATAAGTGTTCATATACATGAAACAAAATAGCAAAAGTGCCTAAAATAAATAACGCTTTGTCGTCGAAACAAAAATGCCATCCCAATAAGATTAAAGAGATAGACGGATTGAACACAATTTTGATAGTCGATGACTAAACGAAATAGTGTGGACGGCATTCAACAACAATGCTATTCATTTATTTTTCTACATAGGAAAAAGGTATTATGTTTAAATGTATGTTAGTTATTTAATTGTATGATTGTGTTTATTATATTTCTTTGTTACCTTAACCAAATTTTATTAAATACGAAGTACACTAGTAAAGACAGCATTTTAATTTTTTTCGAATTGTTTAACAAATTATGAATTAAATGAATTGAAAGGGTAAAATCTGGTTTACGGTGTAGTAAATAGAAGGAATGATACAATATTATGTACTATTATGTAGTTTCAATTATAAGCTGTTGAGTGTTTGTACAATTAGCGAAATTAAGTTAAAAATTAAAAATATAGACTTGTAAAATAATACAAGGTGTACCTAATAAAAAAATGACATAATTATTCTAAACATTAGGTATACTAAAAATAGAAAATAGTGTAATACAACGCAGACGGCTGTAGAAATATTTAAGCTGCTGGTCATGTTTTGCATAACGCCTTCAAACCAATCCATATGGACTACGGTAAGTGGACAACAGTAAACATAGTCAGCGGGTGCTGATTCAATTCTGTTTTATGTACGTGTATCTCTACTGAAAATATCTTGTGTTAAACCTATGTTTGATAGGTTTGACAATGAAAGAAATAGTGTAAGAAACTAATACCTATTAATAATATTTGCAAAGTCTTTCGAATAAATCACAGTAAACGTATGTAAAAAGAGTATATAAAGGTCATAGTGAGTACACACACGTTACAATAAAATACTTTTAACGGTTTAAAACGCGAAATAAGTATATATGAGTTACACAAAGCTGCTGCAAAGCATCTAAAATGTCGAGTGAAAATAAATTAAAAATGTTATTCATATATAATAATTAATTTTAATCATAAATAATGTTAGTGTAGCAGGGCTCTAATTTTCGGTAAAAAATCAGTGAAATAGGTACAAAATTTGTGTCGGCCCCATGCCCCATACCGGGGTAACAGGGTTTCAATATGAAACGTGTCATATAACATAAAACTTGATAACGTTTCAACACTCGTAATAAACTAACACATGTTTCAATTATTCTTATCAGTTATCTCTAGTTTAGTCGCATTTGTCATATGTTTAGAGTTTCAGACTAAATATGGCGACTCTTTGCATACTTTCATAGTAGATAGTAGGTATAAGTTTGAGATCGTTGGAAATATATATTTCTTATATGTTAAAGAAAATAGTGATACAAAATAATCTAAATTCGATACTGAATAAGTATCAGACCTCTTTGGACGTTTGACGGACGGACTTTTCGATATTCCACACATTTCATATCGATATTTTCAGACGGAGTTCGTTCCAGGGAAATTATACATTTATTACAAACATGTTAAATCCGGTGGGAATCGAACTCACAGCGCGTTGATGCACGATATGTACATTTTGTCGATTCATATGTAATTACTTTTAAAAATATAAAGAAAAATATCTAGAAACGTCGGGTCATTATAACTATACGTCAATATTTAGATGCGGGTTTTTTAAATAAACAGAATAATTTAAATAAAACGCTTTAACGGTTTAAAACGCGATATATTAGTTAAACTTATTTGAAGATGATTTTTAACTTCGGCCCGATGTTTCGGAAGCTTTGCAGCAGCCGTGGCACGGCGTAACTGCGTAAACTAATGACAGTATTCAAACAGAATAATTCAAGGACCAAAGGGTTTTCATATACAACGTTCACAGTTTTTCCGTAGTATATTTAGTACCAGCATCGCACCCGAGCTAAGCCGGGACGGGTCGCTAGTAAATAACAATAAATAGATTTTCAAGGCTTATATAAACATCACAATATTGGTGGCTCTCAGTCAGTATTTCCTACGTATTTCCACTGTCCAAAATTGAACAATTCAAAATACAACGGCACATTGTAATGTTATCATTTGCGGGTTAAAAATATGAATCATTTAACACGTTATCTCTTGCATTGAAGCGCAATCGAGAGCGGCTCCTATTGTAATTGTCATCTGCCAAAATATTGGGGACACGTCGACAGGGGGGTTCTACGAGGGGTGTTATCTGGCAGATTTTAATTGTAGGTATTGTATAGGTGCCGTTGATTCTAATCGAATTATGATGAAAGAAACGTGGCGAATGGTGTAATCTTCATGATTACACCATTGATACAAATTATTTTTATAAATTTGTATATATGATACAAAATTTAAAATGTTCATACATACATTAGGTTGTTATGTAATTTTTCTATTTTGTATATCATTGTTTTTTTTTACTTATCAAATGTTATGCCCTATCTTTTCAAGTTTTTCTACATCACTAGATGTCACCCGTTGTAATATTTTAAAATAAAAAATAATTGTAGGAAATAAAATGTGACCTAAAGAAAGTTCGTAAAAGAAACAGATTAGGAAAAAAACGTAAGCCAAAGGGCTCTTTCAATATCTATGTAAAAGTGAAATAAATATCTCGTTTTAAAGGCTCTTCCTAAAACCCGAATAACAGTACGAAGTGAAACGGACTCAGAGAAAAGAGATTTCACTTTTGTAATCATGAATAGTGTTAGATCCTTGCGCGAAGTTTTGTGCTTACAAGCAAGTAGTGGACCCGGTATTCAAAGGTAAAAACCTCTTGTCGGTGATGTTAGGTTAGGAAGTTTTATCCAGGGAAACGGTGAACATTAAAAATAACTTACCTATAGCAAGTTCTTTTATAAATCTACTTATTCACGGCTCTCCTTCGGGTGGTAGGGCTAACTGCCCTAGGAGAAGAATACTTGTGGAAGAGAAGAGTTTTAAAGGAAACCACTAAATAACACTAACAACTAGGTACGCAACCCTTGCAACGCCTCCTTCGTACTTCGAGCTAAACCTAGCTTAACCTAGATGTCAAAGACCACATCCAGTCTACATATCATAGAAATATTCCAAAAGGGTAGTTCGCTCCGTGGCTTCACAACCCCTGCGAACAATTTTTATTTATTTTTCATCGCCTCTGGGCTTGGCGAAGTAATGCGGCCATTGTGTTTATTTTTATTATGATTTACAACGAAGTACGGCTATTTCAGTTGTATATGTAAAAATGAGGGGATAAAAACTGGCTGTGTGTTACTTAACGGAGCTCGCTACGAAATATATTATTTTTTTAACAAGACAGACGAACATGGGGATGTGATGGAAGGTGAAATATCCAGCCATGTAAAATAACAGTGGTGACCTAATTCGGCTTCGGAAGATCAGAAATCTACGGACTATAACGGAAACGCGACTTCAGTTAACTTTTCTATTTATAAAATTCGACGACACGGACGGAAGTTGAACTGCTATATATAGAAAATGTCTTAGATGAATTTCAAACTTCTTCTTTCTTTCATTTTTTATCATAGAGTTCAACAAAGAAAAAAAAAACCAAAAAAACCACCCCCCCCCCCCCCCCCCAAAAAAAAAAACACACACCCCACACACAAAACCGGGGGGGGGGGGGGGGGGCGCCGCACGCGAAAAAAAAAAAACCCCCCCCCCCACAAAAAACAACCCAAAAAACAACAAAAACCAAAAAAAAAAAAAAAAAAAAAAAAAAAAAAAAAAAAAAAAAAAAAAAAAAAAAAAAAAAAAAAAAAAAAAAAAAAAAAAAAAAAAAAAAAAAAAAAAAAAAAAAAAAAAAAAAAAAAAAAAAAAAAAAACCCCCCCCCCCCCCCCCCCCGCCCCCCCCCCCCCCCCCGCCGGGGGGGAACCCCCCCCCCCCCCCCGGGCGGCACGACTTGTGCTGCTGTGACGCGGCACGTAGTAAAACATATTTTTTAAACGAGTTTAACAACAGTTAAAGTGTTTTATTTAAACATTTTTTTTTATCTTTTAAAAGTAACATTCAGGATTCGGATACGGGATCTGCAGTCGAGTGCACTATAGTACTAGGTAACTAAAGATGCAGTGAACATATGTCCTACCAATTTTTTATCATTTCTCCCGTTAATGAATAATGTACTCGATCTTGATTACAGTACTTCAACACGTCCCCAAGTCCCAATGCATCTCGCCGTTTCGCGCATCCCCGCGGTGCGATTTACTTTAACTGTCGCATCTGGTTGCTTCTTCACTTTTTTAACTTACAATAACATTAATAATAATAATAAATACTATAGTTGTAAGTTAAAAAACTGAAGAACTAAACCTAATTTTATCTATTCTGATGTTATAAAGCTGAAGAGTTTCTTTGATCACGCTAGTCCCAAGAACTATTGGCTCGAATTGAAAAAATATGTCGTGTTGATTAGAGCATTTATAATAAACAATTTTGTCTATGAGAGGTTCCATTGCGTGTGCTGTGAAAACGGTTCTAGATACCCCAAAAATGATCTAAAAAAATCTCCGACAGTGTAATATTATCTTTTGAGATTAACTTGCAAATCGACGCAGGACGCGGCCACTACTAGTGTGTAATACAAGAGATAAATTAATTTGTCTGTACGTTTAATAAACAAAATTTTAGGTACTGGGGATATTTTTATATTCTCGTTTAATCGTCGATTAATCGTTCAAGTTGCGAAACATAATAGCTGCAGCAGCCGTCCCCTGTGACCACGGCTGTTGCAAAGCATCCAGAACGTCTTAATTCAAAATAAGTTAACTAATAATATTCTCGTTTTAAACCGTCAAAAGTCTTTTCACGTTAATTAACACTTGTATATATACATATTTTTAGGAAAAAGTGTCCGAGCCGTTGCTTAAGGCTTGTTTATATAGCCTTCAGTGTGGCGGGTAGTTGAGCTTTTCTGATGATTTCCAACAATATATTAAAAACTTAAACTTAAATACTGTCTATAGTTTACGCGAGTAGTACACATTTAAATAAAACAATAAAACACTTTAACGGTTTAAAACGCGATATATTAGTTAAACTTATTTGAAAATGATATTTAACTGCGGCCCGACGTTTCAGATGCTTTGCAGCAGCCGTGGTCACGGCGTCAAGCGTCCGAAACGTCGGGCCGCAGTTAAATATCATTTTCAAATAAGTTTAACTAAAATATCGCGTTTTAAACCGTTAAAGTGTGTTATTTAAACTTAAACTTGCTAAGCAGGCCAATCGCGTAAAGTAAGTATGGAATAGGGAAAAAGATACATATTTACCTGTAAGTCATTTCTTTCGACGGGCTCTTTGGCCTAATGCTAACATACGGCTGATAATAATGAATTAAGGGTCGTGGGTTTGACTCCCACATCTTTCCAATACAATTACCATAACAAGCCATTTAAAATACAAAAGAAAGCTGTGATATAGCATTATAAACACTGAAGCATTATATACGAGTTAGAACGTAACGTTATTCGTTTGTAAAGAGTAAGGCGTAATCGTCAGTGTTTAAGCAGACACAAATAATAACCCGCGTCGGGGTTTCACTCTACCCTTACTTTGTTTATTTACTGTGACGGAGGTACCTACTTGAAACCGTATTCTGGAAAGGAATTTTCGTGGGCGGTGAAAATATTTTGTAAAGAAAAAATTGGAGTCCTCCAATCTTTTTTAACGATTTAAAACGGGTAATATTGTGGGCAACCTATTTTACGTACGACTTAAAGTATAATGGCCTAAAGTAAATGTACCTAATCAAAATAAGAATCGGCCTATCTGCGGCACATAAAGACTTTGTTAGATTAGCAATTGAGTACAAATATTGTCGACAGTGGATACATTTCTAGCGCACGTAAGGAAAGTAGTTACAATTTGGTAGAAGAGTGGTTCCTCCATATATATCGCGTTTTAAACCGTTAAAGTGTTTTATTTAAATAGTAAATGTGAAAGCAATTAATTTTTCGAATTCTGCGAAAAAGAAAATTCGCGAAATATATCCGCCAGCTTCCGGAATAGCGCCCCTGGAAAGGAGCCACGGCCCCCACTCCTCCCACCCACGGGGGGGAAGCTATTAAGCCAAGCCAAAACTAATTTAAATTAAATCCTAGTGAATTACTCGAGGAGGAAATTGTCGAGCGTACCCTCGAAGCTCTCCGTGATGTACAGTCGCTACGAGAAGTGGATTGTTGAATATCTAAAATATCACCTAAGTATAATTCATGAGCATAACTGGAAATCAGCTGCAACAAATCGGTTGTTGCAGCATCAGCTTAGTGATGTCCTTCCATAGCAAAGTTGCGTGGATGTGATAATTGTAAACCATTTATGTATTATTTTATGTTGAATTTGAATGTATTTCCATCAAAACGTTAATAAGAATCACAATTCTGACCTTCCCAAGAAGAACACATTTATTGTGTTGGCACAGAAACAAGTAATTGTCTTCAAACACGACAACTTTAATTGTTTAAACTCGAAGAATACGAAACGTCGGGCTCTAGTTAAAATAAGTTTGTAAATAAGTTTAACTAATACATTTCGCGTTTTATAAAGTTGAAAGTGTTTTATTTAAGTGTAAACGCGTAAACTACAGTAAATACTTGCCTGTAGATGAACTCGGTCACTTCAACAGACATAGGCCCCCATATTTTTAGGATCAACATATTAATGAAATAATATCATCGCAATTATACGCCTTAATGATTTAGTATTGAATTTTTGTCATGCGAATAAATGTATAATTCTCTCAAAAGCACTTCTCTCGCCGTCTGTACGATCTATATTGCTCTGGAGCGACGTGGTGTCGTCGTTATATGTACCATTTGAATATTATCTAACTCCCTCCACGAGTTTAGACGGAGGCCTCGGCTTAATTAATGCAAATTTGAGTGCTAACAAGATTATGAATCCGACCGCTTTTTGAGAGCACACTTAAGTAGCGTGTAACTTGAGTGGCTGTATGCATACTAAGGGCGGGAACTTGAATAATTCGCAAAGTTCAAGTTTACATTAACATATTGTGCTATCACATATACTCACTATATTTCAGAGGTGTTAAATAATAATACCTAAATGACTATAACTAAAAAAAACACTTTCTCTATAAACTTTTAATACAAAACTATTGATAAGTCTACGTTAGGAATAACCCCTTTCCCAATTCTTCTCGCGTTTTAATCGATCTTGAATCGCTTAACAAAAATCGTTTAGTCAACCCCTCTCTCCCAGGAAGTTCGGGCGTGACGTCACACCGTCACATCAATCATACAGTTGCCATTTTAATTTTAAATCAATTGTATTCGCGCGTGCCAGTCATCCATCTTGGCTTATCAATAAAAAATAAACATTCACTACGCTCCGATTCGTTTCAAAGGATTGAAGTTGATGGTGTGATAAGATGTGATCCCGTTTGGGGCATGGGGCGACACAATTCAGTGTCCGTTTTGCCTACTAATAACACTGAAAATGCAAAATATTTTAGTTCCCTTCCCTTTACCACAGAGTATACATAGGAAGTAGTTTCTTTGATGTTGCCAACCATCTTTCGTTGGGACTGAAATTTTCCAGTATTCAAAACAAGGACGTGGGGATCAGTGTCAGTAGCGAGGTTTGTAATAAAGAGCATAAAGTAATCACAAGAAACGAAGAAAATTATGTTTTGTTAATGTAGGTAGTTGTAGGTACTGTTTCTTTCTTTGCCACAGACAAATAAGATCCATATTTTAAACGCGTTTTAAGCCGACACAGATTATGTTTGAAATCCTGCATTTTTATATCAACGTAGATAATACGTTACATTCTAAAATTCAAATAAAACACTTTTAACGATTTAAAACGCAAAATATACTTATTAGTTATGCTTGTCCACGAATGCTGTAAAGCATCGAAAATGTCGGTCGTAGTTATAATAAATATAAAAGTTTAACTAAAACGTTTAGCGTTTTACACCGTTAAAATTGTTTTATTTGAATTTTGGAATGTAACATATTATCTAAATACATATAAAAATGCAGGACTTCAAACATAATCTGTGTCGGCACTCCTCGCGATAATTACGCAAAGCAGTTTTAGAATAAATATAAAAGTTTATGCTATATATTTCGCGTTTAAAACCGTCAAAAGTGTTTTATTTAAATGTGCACTACTCGCGTAAACTACAGACAATAGAGAGCTATTTTCAAATGTATGTGAGCATATACAGCATCAATAACACAAGGAAAACCCCCCTTCTACAATGAGCGCTTTTCGCGTTGTAAGCTGCGCCATAATGAGGACTAACGGCGGGTTCGTGAGTAGCCAGCCTAATATGCCAGAGAGAGATAGATATACGATTCTCAACATGGCAGAATGAGACAGACAGTGGTATCTAAACTGAATTGAAGATAGATGTTCTGCAGCGCATGTGCTTCAGATCGTTTCAGTTTATTATGGAAGTTATGTCCGCGTATTATTTTCTATTTGATTTTATTGAACGTCGTTTTATGGACGCCTGCTTTATGCATTGAAAAATATATATTTTTATGAAAGATTTCGATTCTCCTGCGATAAAAAGCATTAATGAAGTATTGTACAGATAATACGATTACGAAATACAGCCTTAAAAAAACACTTTTAACCGTTTCAATGCGAAAATGTAGAGGTTAAGTTATTTTCACTACGGCCGGACGTGTCCCTAATGTCAAAGTCAAGTCTGCTACTCCAGCGCCATCTGTTGTAGTATATCTTAAATAAAAAGAGCAATAATGTAGAGTATCTATGTACCTATAAAATATTGCAGAGGACCACAGATACCACATGAAATAATAGAAAAGGTTAAAATTCCAATAATTTAGATACAAAAAGTTTATAATGCCTACAGGCAGAAAAAGATCGTTGTGTTGTAGATAAACATACAGTTTATTTTTTGTTAATATCGCAGTAGGTTAATGAACCTACACAACAAAATTAATAAGGAAATTTTCGTTTTGGTATAAAAAAAAATGTGTCTGGGTATTTAAATAAAACACTTTAACGGTTTAAAACGGCTGTTGTAATACATCCGAAACGTCGGGCCGAAGCTAAAAATAATTTTCAAATAAGTTTAACTAATATATCGCGTTTTAAACCGTTAAAGTGTTTTATTTAAATATGTACCTCCTACTCGCGTAAATTATATACAGTAAGTATGTGCCTGGGTACTCAATATTGGTACATATATAGGTATATGGCAACTAAAGTCTTAGCGATAGAATGGAAAACTCAACATTTTTTTTATGAGACATACCCATATCCTAAAAGAAAAAAAAAAGAAAAATTTAATGGTTTTTAATATTTGAAAACAATGTATCAAGTGTATTACATAAATTAAAAATCTATTTAGATTCAAAAACCTTATCAGCGGGACATGAACTGGCATACATAGCGCTACGTGCTGATGATCTAACTAACGACACGGCTCAATCGCTTTTGGCCGGGAATCGAACCGGCAGCTACAGCTATCATCAAATTTTTCAGCTTAAATAAATGTTTAATTTATAGTAATGACTAATGAAATATAACCCAACCCGAACCCGCCTAAACGCAATCAAATCCAGCAATTATGCAAACAATATTCCGAAAGCGAAGTGCGAGCAAAAATACCTATCCTGGAAGACTCATTAAGCCGTCCCTAATTAAAAACTAATTAAATTCGCCGGAGAAAAAGAGAGAACGACATTAACTGATACTAATAAGGTCGTCAAACAATTACGGTTCATCCACGCGAGAGCGGGACGGACTCACTTCCCTCACCCCCTCCCTCTCCCACTCACCACATCCTCTATTTAACTTTTAATTTATACTCATTCCTTTATATCTTTTATTGCTTCGCCCATCGCAGCTCCTAATGCGCCCGAGGTGCTCCTCACTCTAATTAAATTCATGCAACACTAAGCTTTCCGAACACCCTTGCTGCGCCCCGCCCTCCATCCCCACTTCCAGCCTTCCACCAATTGCAGCCCGAAGCGGCTTCGACACAAAGACCGGGGAGGGCGGCGCGACTCGCTCACGAGATCTCCGATATAGCTGTCATATCGCTCCGGCCACGGGCAGCGTCTTGACATATTTTATTATTATTTATGTCAATTAGGTTATTGCTTTTTTGTTTAATGGAATAAGGGATTGTGAAATTGATTGCCTTTCGTTTATGATTCATCAATGTCAGACAATCTGTAACGTGTTAATTTTGTATGATTGATAGTTCGTCCGGTCATTAGATCCGCAATCTAGTTTTACGAAACACCTATTGTACTTAATAATAACTTCGAGGCGAGCTCGTAATTAGTTTCAAATTGTATTCTGCGTCGACTGGGCGTTATTCAACACATTGATAACAAAAGAATGTTTTATGAAAACATAAGACGTGAAATAATCGTTCACTTCGTTAATGAAAATATTTTTGTATACCAACAGCATCTAATCTATTAAAATACTCTAGATACACACTACAAAGTTGATAAAATAAAATATCGTCTTAGCATTATTAGTTATCTCGCTAAGCTATAACTTACTATCAAAAACATGGAATACGATAACTAACAAATGTATCAGAACAGAAAATATTAGAAACAATCTATAACATATTGTTGATTATGTACGTGTTTTTGTAGCGACATGCGGCTAAAAAAGATTACGACTTCGCCCCGTACACCAATATAATATATAGCAAATAAAAAACAACCTTAACTCATTGTAATAGAGTTAAATTTACATTGTAGACGTTCGCATTACAGAGTCGTTATTCTCACGTATGGCGAGCTTAATTTATCGTTCGTTTAATATCCATCTGTACTGGCAAGACATAGGGTGTATTGTTGTTTAGCATGATATACGTGGAATAAATCTATAATATGAAAGGGGCGGCGATTGGCCGAGAGGGGACGCCCCGCCTCGCCACGGCGCGCCATGTCAGTGACGAGACTCGGTCCGCGCGACGCAGTGTGCTGTAGTGTTGTGTGGTGTGGTGTGACGATGCGAATCAGTGGGTGTTAAGCATTCGGCATGGTGTTAGAAGGCGGCTTGCCGGCCCCGCTGCAACTTTACGCTGCTGCCGCGGCCGGTCTCGCGCCCCGGCCGACGTGGCCCCCCTTTTTACCGTTCTTCGGAGTTCCCCCGCCGTTCCTGGCGAGACCGAGGCTGCCCCATCCGCTGCCGAATCGGGCCCCACATGGACCCCCAAGCGAGGACTCTAATGAGGACGGCGGGAGCAGCAAGGGTATGTATTGGGTCCTAATTTATTGTATTTGACGGATTAAATGTTGTTTTGCTTCTTGCCCAAATGTGTACATGACAAGTGTTTCTGCCAAAACTTACAATACCTAATTCCAATATTGTGTTATGAGATATTATTCTATAGATTTTTTTGTATAGTCAGCGTTCTGGATTTGTTCATTTTTGTTGCATTTCGAAAATTAATTAATAATTTTCTATATTTTTTTATTTTTCCTTTAAATATGTTTAGGCTATACGACCTTACTATAAGTGACAATACAATGTAAAAAATGTTTAGTTATTTTTAAGTAATTATGTACTAGGTTTATAATATTTTTTTCTACTGTTATAACAAAATATAATTACTTATTTCGGATGCTTCGCAGTAGTTACATAGTCACGTTTCATATCTTATATTTATTTTCTAACAGCTATCTTATTGGAAGTGAACTCAAAAATATATAAATAAGAATGTTTGCCACACTTTGCATCTTGTTTAATTATTGTTAAAGAAACTTCACATAAATAACACATGCAATTATAACGACGTCAATAATTCTACTGCTTATCGTTACCTCCGTAATAAATTATTCCGTATGTAAAATAAATATCTCATAATAAACATAGAAACATAAAATTTAATAGCTATGTTAAAACTATTTATTTTATTTTAACCCAACCGCTTCAATCACTTGCTTGCAATTACCTACGTATTTATATTATTAAATACTGTCTGTAGTTTACGGTTTAAAACGCGATATATTTTAATTAAACTTGTTTGAAAATTATTTTTAACTGCGGCCCGACGTTTCGGATGGTTTGCAGCAGCCGTGGTCACGGGGAGACACGTCAACGCGATATATATTAATTAAACTTGTTTGAAAATTATTTTTAACTACGACCCGACGCTTCGGATGGTTTGCAGCAGCAGTAGTCACGGGTTGACTTGTCTCCCCGTGACCACGGCCACGTTTTGAACAGTTAAAATGTTAAATACTGTCTATAGTTTACGCGAGTAGTACACATTTAAATAAAACACTTAAACGGTTTAAAACGCGATATATTAGTTAAACTTATTTGAAAATGATTTTCAACTTTGGCCCGACGTTTCGGATGGTTTGCAGCAGCCGTGGTCCCCGTTAACGTGTCTCCCCGTGACCACAGCCACGTTTTAAACAGTTAAAATGTTTTATTTATATTATTGTTTAGTAGATACACGTAAATAGCGTTATAGGTAAATTTTTTTAACAATAGAGGAGGACAAATAAGCGTGATGTTCTTGATGATACATGAAATACCCGTCCAAAATATTTTGGCGTTGGATATTCGAATCACCACAGATTGAAACCGAAGTGTGTTTGGTTGTCCACAAATGAAAAACCCAAGTTTTTTGTGGACATCGTGACCCAGAATGTTTATATTCCCACCATTTAACATTCAGATTTTCAGACGAACTCCACCATGTTTCCAAAATCATACGGATATTGATGAGAATCATGTTGCACCCGGTTGTGGTCGAACCCGCGACCGGTCGATTATTAACCATATATTTCTACCATTAGGTCAACGAGCTCGTGGAATAGTAGGATACATTTTGTAAATTACTTAACTTGTTTTAAATATAATTGTTCTAATATAAAGACGTTATCTTAGCATTGTCACAAACATTTGTAAGCATTTTATATTTTAAGACGGTGTATTTTATTCGTATTTCAAATAAGTAATTTAATAATATCATTAAAAATATAATATGACTTTTTTTTTTATTCAAAAGTCGAAAAATTTGATTACAAAAATTCAAAGATACAAAGAATTTTTTATCTGTAACACCGTAACGCACGCTGTCAGTCTGCTAAGTTATTGTGTGTTATAAATATAAGTAATTAGGTTCCTTACTGTCTATAGTTTACGCGAGTAGTATACATTTAAATAAAACACTTTAACGGTTTAAAACCAGTCACCCCGTGACCACGGTTGTTGCAAAGCATTCGAAACGTCGGGCCGAAGTTAAAAATATATTTCAAATAAGTTTGACTAATATTTCGAGTTTTAAACCGTTAAAGTGTTATTTAAGTTCCTCCTAAATTAAATTATAGTAAAAAGAGTAATAAATTATCGTAATATATCTTTAGTGTTCGTTAAAATAATCTCCGAACCTTGAACGCGCGTCCGTCGGAAACTATCTTAATATAAACTTAATTCAATTAAAAAAATCCTCTTTAATTCAGTTGCGCTGAGATATTTTACGTACTGAAGATTTATTATTTTAAACTTGGACTCAAACCTTTATTAAGCTTAAACTTCAGTTACCTTTTTTAAATATAAAGAAGTGTGAAAATTTATAAATAAGTACCTAATGTCAAACTACGTTTATGATAAAGTGTATTTTAGTATTTGGATCTATTTAGTGTTTAAAATGTACTAATTAGGTATAATTACTAGATTCAAGCTTAACATTAAACACACTTAATAATAGATATAAGTACAATTTGACACGATTTAAGTATACGTTGATTCTTTCAACTTAAAATGTTGGCCACGTCTTTAATTACTCTTGTTGACAGATCTCGAAAGAGATATAAATTTAACTGAGTCGGTCTAAAAAGATTTAATATTTACAAATGTTAAAAATATGATTTATCTATACGTCCACGACAATATAGACGTTGTGTCATTTGTCTCTCTCTAATTATATTAAATAAATAGAGACAACGCCAGGGGTCACGAAGAGCGGTCATCGTTGACTTTGAAAAATTAAAAAAACACCTCCACATTCGTTCGTCGTTTATCCTAGCGATAATTTATTATAAAACCCGAAGGTTTGAATAAATTTAATATTAATAAAAGTATATCCCGGCAAGGTGCGAAGAGTCTAACGAGCGTAATCCAAATGTAAGTTATTAGTTTCGTATTCCGGCCGCCCGCTGCGCGCGCGCACCACAGAACGCCGATGTCGATGCCCAGATTTTATCGAGCCTTTTGTCGGCTCTAGTGCTGAGGTGTTACCCACGAAATTAGGTTGTTAAATGTTTTGTGGATGACGCATGACCACCCCGTTCTTTGACTGGCAACAATCCATTTTTTACCGTCACTATAATAGAAATATCCATCGTTTTTACGATGATTTATGTTCAGGTGTATATTGGTGTGATTAAGAAGGCACGGCGATTATGAAGAAGCAGAACTTTCTTACCTAGAAGAGTACAAATTTTAAGTTATTTTACGTATTTAAAAAACCATGACTTAAACCTTCAGTTAACATTATCACTAATTGTTAGTAATTACAACTCTATCTAATCAATCTAACATAAGAATACTTGTACAAAGTAATGTATAAGCGATGTAAGTTCTGATCTGTTAATGTATATTAAATAAATAAAACAATAATAATTTATGGAACAAATCTAATATATTCTATAGTTGTATCATAATTTATAATCTAAGCTAAAAATCCTGGCACTGAGCAGGAATTTCTCTAAAAAGGCAGGTTCGTCCTCCTCTTCGTCTTTAAAAATATAAGCTGTTACCCACGTCTATAACCTTCCTCTATAAATGCTCTAACCGACACAAAAATAACTTTTCGACTCCCCTCAGTGATTCCTGAGATTAGCGCGTTCAAACATACAAACAAACTCTTCATCTTTATATATTAGAATAGATTAAATTAATTATAAAAAACATAATATCAACCAAAATGCAACCATGTTAGTAATAACGATTATGTAATTTAAAATTTAGTTGAATTTTTGTTTTTTTTTTTGCACACTGTATGTTACCAAATTATTATAATAATTAATGAGCACAACTTATCAAAGTGTCGTTTTAATTATTTTAAGATTTTCGATTTATCAATTCCATAAGTTCTCGATAATGTAATTTAATTCGAAACGTTTTTGTCTATGGTTTTTACACATTTTTATAGATTGATCATCGTTTAAGGCCTTAGGTATACCATATATTTTTATATTTAATAATTTCAACGTACCATTTTTTTTATTCTAATCTTATTACTAAAATAAATAATCTCTTAACAAGGTTGGACACTAGTTTTTATTTTACTGCGTAAAGCTTTTTTGCACACCTTACTTCTAATCCTCAGCGCGACAAAGTTATTGGTATTGCTAAATTGCTCATCTATCTAGTTAGATCTGTAAGTACCTAAGGTATTGTCTGTAGTTTATGCGAGTAAAACAAATTTGAATACAACACTTTTAACGGTTTAATACGCCAGATTTTATAGTTAACATGTTGACAATGGGTACATTTTAACTACGGCTAACATTTCGGATTCTTTGAAGCAGACGTGGTAAACTACTATTGCGTTATATTAACATATAAAAGGAAGCAAACATTTGAATGTCTAAACGATATCTCAAAAGCTTTATAAGTTTAGGCGATTCCAGAAATTTCTTCCTTCTTCAAAAATAGACACTACAGATAAAACTGAGAACCTTGTGTTTTTAATTTTTTACCTACTGCATTACTAACTATCCATTAATAATTACGTATTTTAAAAGCACACACTGACAATGTGTATTTTTAATTAGCAATTCTCAGTATTGATTAATAAACACTAAATAAAGCCTTTTAGCTGAAGAAAAATCAATTTAATTTCTCGCTAACCGAGCAGAAGACAGTAGTTAGCTATTCCAATTTTGAAATCACGCGATTGTCAAATTTTTTGTTCTATCGTGACATAATCACTGTCAAAATTGCTCGTTGTTCTATAATAGGCCTTTTGAGGCATGGCTAAGCGCGAGTTGGCAAACGGTATCACAATTTACAATTATTTAACGCGATGTAAAAACTTTAATATTTTACAAGAGATGGTATTATAAAACTAAATATTTATTAAACACTACACGAGCGGGATTAGAATCGCCATCGCGACGACAACTCAATTGGTTAGTGTACAGTATGGGTTCAAAGCCCGCCCGCATAATTTTTTCAAAATATATAGATTTTCAGTTAAACACAATTAGGTTAAGTTCGAATCCTTCCTCCACAAACACTCAAGTCCCCATTTAAAACAAATATAATGTATATATAGAGTAATTTTTGTAAACGTATCACACTATAAGTGCCTTAATTATCCAATCAACTCAATATTGACATATTTTTTTATCTATCCATTATCTGGCATTTTAATTAAATGTGTCTGTTTGTTTTTAATGTCTTGATAATTATAATGATGTTTAGATGTGTCACACTCACACTCATCTGTGTAATTTAACAGTACCTATTCTAAACGTCTAACTCTGTACCTAACTGAATAAGAATTGCGCTAAGCGCGAGAGGTCTTGAGTTGGAATCCCAGGGAAACAATAAATTGTTTTGTTTGGGACGACAATCGGATAAACTACTTTCCTACTCTACTTCTGTGAACCGTACATAGAAATATATGCGCCCCACGCCCCACTGTAATTTGTCTGATTAAGGTATTGGAGATTTTTGATAAAGTTAAGTTTAACAGGTTTAGTAGATGCCTATAATAACAACTAACATATTATATGACTGTAGTTTACGCGAGTAGTACACATTGAATAAAACACTTTAACGGTTAAAAACGCGATATATTCTAGTAAAACTTGTTTCGAACTTTGTTTCCGACTCGATCTTTGGTCACAGGGTACGGGTCCAGGCATTCGAAATGGCCAAAGTTAAAAGTAATTTTCGAAAACAAGAGTTAACTAAAATATATCGCGTTTTAAACCGTTAAAGTATATTTAAACATCTACGTAAATTTTATATAATATAGTGTATAGAAGATAAGTATTTCAAACGGTTCTACGGGAAATAGTTAACTTATTACTTATCTAAAATAAAACGATGCTCACAGCTGCCATTGTCACGGGGAGCGAATATATTCGCATTTTAAACCGTTATTTTTGTACTTGAATGAAAAATAGATCCCTATCTTCCTTTAATCATAGAATACATATGATTAAGCCGCTATCAACTAAAAAACGTCGTGTACAATTCTAAACGCATTACCCAACCCACAGCCCCATAAAGACCAATCTAATTTAACCAGAAACAAGCACTAAGCAGTAAAGTTAAACAGAGCAATAAACTGAAATCACAACTAGTCAAAAGTGCATCAATAAAGGGCGTCGTAACGAGGGGAGAGCGGGCTGGGATGGAACAACACATAAATTATTACACCCACCCTTCGTTAGTTCCGATGTTATTCTCCCATTTGTATGGTTTATCTCCTTTTATAAGTGGATTCAGAACTTCGTCTGATAAGGGCAATAACCAAGCAATTTTTCTATTATAGATATGCATTTAATTGATTAGCATTTTAATTGAATTTATTTTATTATAGTAGCAACATAATAGCATAGAAATTATGATTCTTTTATGATAGAAGAGGACAAGAAGAGTTAAGATGATAGGTGAAAACCCGCTACAAAAACATCTCAACAAATGTGCTGTCGGCCTATTATTAATCACTAACCAGACCTAATCTTTTCTGTGTAAGATTTCAAAGTGAAAACTATTAAACTCGTGTTAATTGAATTTCAAATGAAAATTCGTAAGACGGAGGGTAGTCGGCAATATTTATTGTCATGCCAATATGATATTGATAATAAATGATCATACTTTTTATTGAGACTTAAACCAAGTCAAAAATCATCTATTCGCGTAGGTCATAAGGTACACTTATGAACGTTCCAGTTAAAAACTATTCTAATTCTACATTTATTGTCAATTCCCAAATCAAGGGCGTAGAACGAACGAGAAGAACTGGCAAGAAACTCGCCGTCACTCTTTTTATCGCCAGTATTCACGTATCTACTAAAGATTTCGAAATTTAAATAACAACAACTACTGTCTGTAGTTTACGCGAGTAATAAACAATTAAATAAAATGCTGACGGTTTTAAACGCGATATATATTAGTAAACTTTATCCCCCCGTGACCACGGGTGGCACAAAGCATCGGAAACTTCGGGCCGCAATTAAAATTGTTTCCAAATAAGTTCAATTAATATATATTGCTTTTTAAGCCGTTAATTATGCTAATTAATTTGCTATGTGTGAATGTGTGTGAACCTAAACCATGAGGTCTAGTAGATATAAAATATAATGTAAACCCTGCGTTAACTCCACGATGACAAATATAATCTCATTACAAAGTGACAAAAGGCCGAAAACCTCCGTAATATGGCTTATTAGTCAAGTCGTCGGGCAAGGTGCGCAAAATGTAACCGAGTCGGCCGGAGTCAATTTCAAGGGTCATTTCCTCACACACCCTTAGCGGGGGAGGTTGCATCCAAAAAACCAGAGACTTCAGCTTTGCGCGCAGCTGTTGTGGAAAATTAACGAGGTAATGATTCTTTTTTTCGAACAATGCCATTTTGTCTTCATGTGGTTTATGATGCTTCAATTACCAATGACTACATAGTATAAAACAAAGTCGCTTTTTTTAATAGATAGAGTGATTAAGGGATTTTTATATACAGCGCTCACAGTTATTCTGTAGTGTATTTAATATCAGCATTGCACCCGAGCGAAGCCGGAGCGGGTCGCTAGTTATAAATAAATATTTTACAAACTGTACTTAAGGAAAGAGAAGTTTGTCGTTGTTGTTGACATAGCAGACTATGTCTGTATTTCACATCAGCGGTACCCAATATAACACTAATTTTGACGCTTTCAAACGCGAAATATACTACTTAAAGGATTTTTAACTACGACACTAGCGACATTTTTCAAGTGTAACTACAGCTAGGGAAAATTTACTGATATAATATTCGGAGTTTTAAACCGTTAAATATGCCTAATTTCAATACATAAAATTAGTATTTAATCTATCTACTATCTCATATACTTACTAACTCTAAATGTTATATAACTTTTGTTAACCTGAACTTTTCTTGTTCTATCTATAATTTTGGAGGCTTATTTAAATTCAACTAACCCGGAGAGAGCCTTAATCTTTTATTCATGTTTTCCTTCTAGATGAAATAGGACGGTAGGTACTCCTGTTCATCTAGCTACGTAACTGGTATTAATGTAACAGTTAAATTTACTATTTCCCCGGGAATCGAACCTAGTATATCTAGTACGTACCGCAATGCCACGCTTAACAATTGAACTACCCAATAAACTAGAAAAAGAAAGAAAACCAAAATTGCTGTATCAGCGAACGTCGCGCGAGCTCTAACACGCGTCGCGTGGCCCAAAACACACATTTGTCACAATTCGATTCGCTTTTTTGCTATTTACTCAAACAGTGTGTCGCTTTGCTGTATTCACCCCTTTTGAATTAGCCACGGGAGACGTTTGATTTCCCGCCAATATTAGAGTTAGCGAGCAAGTTGCTTTCGTATTGGCCTCTTGGGTTTATCTAATCCTAGCCTGGGTCGTGAGTTCGATTCCCATCATGTTTCTAAAAGATACGACATATTATGTAGTGTGTTTCAAAATTCTGTTGCCTGTAATTGAGAAAGGTGTGAAGGGTAAATCTGCGTTTCCGTTTTTAATCTGTGGAATATCCTGAGCATATAATAATTTTGTTTTAAAAAAACCCAAATTTTTTTCAGTTAACTTAGGTATATACGTGGAATTGTTTTCAAGTATTTTAGGATGTTAATAAAATTTTCGTTACTAAGTAGTAAGTACTTAGCTTTGTCGATATCTTGTTGGATAATACAAACCCTATACTATAGTTTCAAACACTGTAAGGTTTTTCAATTATTTATTACAAAAATAATAATTATCAAATAAAATACGCAAAGCCAAAGAAGATAACATTAGTACAATTATAATCGTTGTCATACGACTAATATTTTATAACTAAGCCCGTTTTTGTTAGATAATAAATATAATTGTAAAAAAGTACCTACTTACTTAAAAATAATGTCCAAGTTTTGGCGGAATCAATTTTATTACTAGCTCTTTCACTCGGACGCACTTGTTTACATTTAAAAGGCGCAGAATATTGTAAAAACCCGTTTTAGATTTATGGACATGAAGCAGACTTAATTCTGTGTATGTTTATTCATTAAAGTAATCAGGTAAGCAGACGGAATATATCTATAATGTCTCCCAGGATTCGAATCCGGGACTTCTTGCGTTTTACCATTGCTTCAAAATATTAGCTAAAAAATAAGTACCTTTCAGATTAAAGACTGTTTTATTTCAAGATATTTGAGAGATACATTGTTTTTATCGCGGGAATCGAACCATAAATCGCTCTAGACGCGACTCTTCAACCAATGAGTGATTTTTTTACGAGTCCTCTTAAATATGACCTCGCGAAAACAAAAAGTGTATGTCATTAGACATGTGACCCTAATTAATAATTATTAATACTTAACAAATAATAAATTTTCCTTAACTTTAACTCGTAATACGCTTTATTACATTAGAAAATAATCAGCTGTGTTTTTTGCTTCGCGAATTAGCCATGGGACGAGACCAAAAAAACGTCACCCACGACTTTTTTGACGCAAAAAACAAAACAAATTTTACGCTTACGTATGTCGCATGAATAAATTAGAATAATTTTATTTACGCAATTATAAGCGTGATATTGAATTGGTTTTTTGTTCCCTCTTATTATTGTATGTCAGATGAGAATTTAAGATTTAGTTAGAAAATGTATGAGAGGCCAAGTAATTTAGGCTTATTTACTAATTTTCAAAAGGTTATCTAATTATTTATAACGGTAATAGGTACCTAGGGAAAAATATAACAATGAGTGGAAAAAAATCGTTATAATACTGTCGAGAATTGCTAGATAGTATAAAAAAATAACTTATTTTAACATAATTTGATTAACATAGTTATGTACGTGGTAATTAAGTACCAGTAGGTATAAACATTAACAATTCGAATCAGTAGTTCTTAAGATAAACGCGTTTAAACAAACTATTCTGTTTTTTTTTTAGTATAGAGCTCTACCAACCTCGGTAGCTAAATGCTAAAACCGAGGCAGGTGGAGAGGTGCTAGATTCGAATTCCGGGGAAACAAAATATTGTTTGGGACAGGACACAGAAGACTGATCTACTTGACTATAAAAGAGCCGATTAGTGAAACGAACTTAGAAATAGGCCTACTAAACAATGAAGAATAAAAAAGGGCTAATAGGATACTAAACTAGAAAAAAACGACCTGTCACTGCCCAGACCCGAACGAATTACGTTAAAAATAGTTAAGATTTAAAGGAGCTGATCTTTACAATAAGTTGCCTGGCAGTATAAAACATCTCGAAAAAATCATTAAAATTGCATATTATAGAATAAATTAAACAATTAGTATTTTGTTAAAGAAAACACTATAACTATTATAAATTCATTGCATACATAATATATATAGCGTTTTAAACAGTTAAAGTGTTTTATTTAATTGTGTACTACCCGCGTAAAATACAGACAGTATTTAGACAATAAGTTTTTTTTCTTCATATGTTCGTTGTTAAAAGTGCCGAAGCATGTAAACACATTTAAATTTAAGTATTATAGATTTCTTAAGTCTGAAGTGACTTTCAATTAAATATGTATATTCTTAGAGGAAATAAATTATCCTATGAAAAACGGGATTTTCACTATTAGGGTCCTATCAAAGGGTCTTATCACAGAAATAGCTATCTATTAGCAGTATAAACAAACAGATTAGAAACACGAGCGTATAATCCCAACAAACCCGTTGCATTCGTTCGGGGTTCGCGTCTAACCATAACTAACCCCATTAAAGCCCTTGCTATTAATGTAGCATAAAATTAAGTCGTACGTCACGCGTCGTGTGTTCCGAGCCCTTAAGAGTGGGTTCGGTCACCTTAGCTGCGCCATGACTGATTGGGTTAAAAATGCCAAATTTTATCTATATTGTTTATATATATCTAAAAAGTGTATGTTTATTAAGGCATCACTTTGTAAGTCATTGCTGATGTCTTTCGATTATTTCCTGAGCTCTATTTGTTCACTCGATAGAAGGAGAAATATCCTTTATACATCTAATATCTCAACAAGATTTGTTGTAGACCTTTTTCGGCTTTTGATATTCGAAGTAAAAAATACTAATAAAATTGTAATATTATTCCAATATAGAGAAAAAGCGGAATTGCCACAACGAAGTGAATAAGATAAACTGAAAGAAAAGAATGTAGGTACCTATGATATATATGTAGATGACACCGAATTTTAAATCGGTAGTTATCTATTGTGAATGTTTGTTACGTCTGTTCGTTCTTACGCTCTGCTGTATTATGTATAAAAGAAACAATAAATATACGCTAAATCAATTCAATAAGAATGAAAGACAAAACAGTTGTCTTCTTCATAAATTGATAAACAATCTTACAATTACGACTGAACAAAAAACGGTAAATAATCAAAGCGTCGTTATCACTGAGTCTCGTGCAATAATTCCATAGTTTTATCAAACAAGTAACACTTAATATTGATACAAATAACGGACTTAATTATTTAACGCAAAGGGCAGGCGTCGATTGTGACACCAATAAATCTCAAACGAGTTATGTTAGCGATAGCCCGGGTCTGATCGCCGACAAAGTGTGGGGACAGATATTTAGGGCATAATTAAATTATTATTTATCGTATGACAAAGAATAGGCCGCTTGCTAGAGATAAAATGACGAAACAATGGTTGTTAAATTCACTATGGGTGAGAAATAGGTAGCTATAAATACGTCGAGACTCGAACATAGATAAACAGATTATGCAAATCGATCCTATTTATTTTCACTATTTTTTAATACGATATTAATCCACTATCGAATTAATTAAGTGTAATACGGATATATCTATAATATGTACTGAATATAGTGGTAAGTACTAAAAATCTTTTACGGATAACAATATTTGAATTAAACATTTTTGTAGCTTCGTTCAAAACAACCTTCATCGTTCTTTACTTTCGTATCTTTTCGCTAACATTATACCATAAGAGGAAGCAGCTATTCAGAATCAGTTATCATATAGCTGCTACATCATACTAACACAAGCAAGTGGGTATCTAAAGCTGTGATAAATTCCTCCCACGGGAGCCCTACAGCACCAGCCCGCAATAGATTATCTGTTACACATGTCACTCGACTCTGTTACCCTTGGATACTCTGTGTCGACTATAGACACGAAACTTTCGAACTGTCAAATTCTTTTCGATGGCGCGTAAAATCGAGCTCTACATAACGTTCATACGAGTTTGAGTAAGGATAGAAATTCTTTGTTAAACTGAAGATGTTCGTTACAATACTGTATCTCGTTGTATTAGGTATTATTAAAATACATTGTAATATAAGTAAGTGTCAAGATTAATAGTAACTGGAAAGTGTATTAAATTCCACTAATGATCGCACATTGTTTATATTAACTTACGTAATTGATTGAATGTTATAGATACTTTAATTAATAGGAAAATAATAAACATACACGATCCCTAATTGTACTTTGATAAATAAGTTGGATAAACATTAAAATTAGTTACCTTGACATTTCGATGTTCTAATATAATTAAAATGAATCGCAGACGTCACAAACAAACAAGAAGCGGCCACAAGTAAACAGAAACAACAAGAGGACGTGAATTATTGCACCCCAGAGACGCGAGATAATGTACGCAGTACGCACTATTCATACAGCTGTTTGTTTATATCTGTGCTCCCGTTGTGATTGTAGATCTGTGGCAAAATCGTATTCAATATAGAGTTATTCTGTGACTTTTATTTTTTTTTTATTTAAAGAACGTTAACACGAGTCTAATGGTTTTGTAAATAAAAGTTATGCCTTATTGGAAATTCAAATGATGTGGACTGCAAATATTAATTAATAATTTACCAGCCAGCGATGTGATATTTGTCAGCAAATAAGCACTATAATCGTGTGATCATTGAGCGTGATTAAATAATATTTATAAATTTATTTACGCGTTAAATTAGGTTAAAATGAACTTACTTGCTTACTTTATCAATATAGATAGATAATAAATTGAATATGATAACAACCTTAAATTCATTTTTCGGGAATTGGGGCATAATTCACGAACGAAAGTGATCGATATTGTTTTTATAAAATATTAAAATTTTATTACACCTCGTATCGACGGACGAAATTGCCGTTAATATACGCTGTGTAATATATTGTAATAACCATTTATCGCGTTTCAATCTTTGAATCCCGCGTTGCTGCAGGCAAGGCGATCCACAACGAGCTTATTAAACACAGATTATCAATTTGACGCATAGAATATACAAAATGTTTTTAACAAGGGCCTTATCAAATTAAGGCATAGACAAATTTAACAATGATAAAATAGAGTAATTGTAAGTATGTATGTTTTTTTTGTGACTGCGTAAGTACCTAAGTCAGACTCAGAACTAAAACCAAATCGAGATAACTTTTCTCGAATGTTGTTGTGTTTCGCTAATACTATATTGTTTTCTAATGTAATATCTATTATTCAAGCTATCAGTTTTTTTCATATTCCATAATAATTTTTACATTATTGTAATAGGTGCACAATTTACCAATTAAATTCAAGAAGGTACCTAATCTGTAGTTTATAGGAATAGTGCGTATTTAAATAAAAACCTTGCAAAGGTTTAAAATATAAACTTCTCATAGATTTAGCAATTCGGTAGTAATCGTAGTAGGTATCTTTCGCTAAGTAAAACTTCACTTGTTTATCCTTAATCCTTCTTTAACATAATATAGTATTCGTTACAATACCCAAATACGAAGTCTAGTTAGTGATAAAAGGTACCTACATTTAACATAAAGTATTTACAACACGTAAAGTTAATTCAATGAAAGCCTGTTTCATGGAAGCGTCTTGAACCGTTTTCGTAATGTCCAGGTAGTAATCACGTTTCGATCGATGGCTTCATCTTATCAGGGCGAGTGGGCAAAAAACTTGTTGAAAATTTCACATATTAAACTCTCGATAATTTCATAAGGCGACGTGACCAATTACGTTATTTATCGAGCAGCGCGTTATTGCGGGGCTAACTAATTTATCTATAATATAAAAAAATATCGTTGCGTGTGTTGCTAAACGCAAATCTATATCAGATGAACCGCTGCATTTTTTTATTCCTCTATGTTCTTGAAAGGAAAACTTTTCTACGTTTCATAAAGATAGTTTAATAGAGAGACCTTACTTTAAGATTGGGTAGGGCACAGATATATGCACATACTCATATGTCACCTTAAGTACTAAGTTTACGTTACAATCTGCTTCTTTTCTTTGCCTTGTATGTTTCACTGACCGATTTTGTTTACAGGCAAGTATCACAATGCTAAAAACAATATCAGAAATTTGAAAGTAAGAATTGAACTAACTACGTCTATTGACTATTTCGTACACCTGACTTCAATATAATGTTTTTTTTTAAAATGATTATTGATAATTAATATTTCTCCGCTGTGGCGCAATTTCATAAGACTGTATAGGCACGCCGTTTAGAGATAAGCATCCGAATCAAAGCTCATTATTGAATTGGCATGATAAATTGTATTTGGCAACGATCATTAATATTGTTTCAATTTAATAAGTAACACCAAGGAATCCAGCGGTGGGGCGTGGCGGCCGGCGCTGGCAGGTACGTATTTTGCATCAAAATTATTGCTTTATTATTGGCAGCGATTCCGAAATTAATTTCCCGGGATCCGAGCGAAATTATAGGCGATCCCCGACGCCGTTACCGCGAGTTGTAATTATTTTTTGTATGTTTTTCGAGAGTAAACGTTTTCGCTGCTTTGTAACTCGGTCACGACACATTTAAACGGGTAACTCGAGTGCCGGCCGGTCGTCGAACAGGGTACTAACTTAGACCCTGATATTTACGTAAGCGGAAAAAAATTAAACTCATAAATGTCATAGAATTATACAGGTGACAACGCAAACATGTATACGTATATCATTATTTTTAACGAGTATACGATTCAGAAGCTTAACATCAGGTGGAGTTTGTTAACTAATTATTTAATTAATGTACCTAGTTCGCGTTTTATAATGATAGTCGTTTGTTTGCGTACACTCACATACCTACATATAACATCAAATATCATATTACATAATCAAACCTTTTTTAAGTTGATCGTTAGTAACGTCAGATCTATTTTACAACTGAATTTTAATCTTCGTTTTTTCCACTGTGACGACTCACTTGCTACTTGCGTCTTCTTTAAGTTACTTCAATAGCTACATTGCTTATATCTAAAGGAAGTAACTGTTAAATAAGAGAAACATTACTAGGGGTTACGTTGAGAGAGACATTAATTGCCAACTGCCAACATACATAAAAGTACCTATACTTATAATTAGAGATGGGCCGAGTACTCGGCTGATACTCGGTACTCGGCGGGTTTTTTGATACTCGTACTCGGCCGAATAACTCAGTTATACTTTATTTGGTAAAGAGTAGTAATGAGACAAAACTACGAGACGATGAGAGCAAGCCGACGTCTTGACCGACGCGAAGCTGTTTTTACTTGTTTATGTGCGCAAATTGAGAATTTGCCTGAACCGAGTTACTTGAAAAACACTTGAACCGAGTTAAACTTGGTACTCGTTACTCGGTAAAAGTGTTACTCGGCGCATCTACTTATTATAAAAAATGTTAACTTCGTGTATACATACAAAAAAAATATACTTTTTATAAAGTTGGGGCCCTAGAATTAAATAAGTAGAGACTAGATATTAATCCGAAACGTTTCCGCTTAAAAAACAAACATCTTAATAAATCTACAGTTGTTAAGTGCAACCGACAATTTGTACAATTACCACAGTCCACCTACGTGCGCCCACATAATTTGAACACTTTAAAAATTGCTTCCATATTTCACTTTGTATTTGGGCAACTGTAACTGTGTTATTATTACAGCATACTGATCAAACAAGAAATCGTTACCGCTCTTGATAGTGAGGCATTTTCGTCTGCTACAAATTGGAGTGGTAGACAGACGAATCGATAAATATGTCGATTATTTTGGTTTTTGAAGGGCGAAGGGGAGGAGTGTTGGGGATCATTATAATATCTGTCTCGCGAATTGTAGCTTAGAGTGAATAGCTATAGCTATACAAAAATTTTGCAAACCAATACAGCTAAACGAGTCCGCCATAGCACGCAAACTATCTAATAGTTTTATTTTATTCATAGCGATATTATCTCCGCATGAGACCAGTATTAAATGTTGATATTCAATAAAATGTGTTGTGATAGCATTTATTCTATTACACCGGATAGAGGGGATTTATTTTCATGACTCTTCATAATTTATATCTTATTCGCTGATAGCATCTTTATGTTGGTACGTCTGATTAGTTTTTCATGCTCTGTGAATTTACTGCATGACATCAAATTGTTTTGTCTGTTCATAAATCTATTCGATTAGTGCACAATTTTGACATTAAACGACTTTGACAATTTACAAAACGAGAGAACTGGCCAGTAATACAAAAGAAAAAATACAATTAATAAACGCCGAGATATCAAAACATTTAATTTGCGTTAAAACAAACACATAATTGACTTAAACCTAAGCATAAACTTCGTATCTTTATCATCTTATCATTATTCATACCAAAACAACGGAACAAAGTAGAATTATTAACTGTACGAATTTATTAACCGCGTTATACAACCCTCAAATAGATACTTAGTAGCCCCCCCCCCCCCACCACCCCAGTGACATTAAAACATCGAGCCAGACTAAATTAAAGCGCGCCAAAACGGTTCTCTGTGGACCCAAGGTAGTCGTTTGTTTTAATACAATAACCGTAGTCATCTCTTTCGCTCCCTAGCCGGAACACATTTCGCCGTCTCGTTCACACTCGCTCGCTTAATTTCTCTTAAGGCTAGTATTCGTAATTCATTGATCCCGTTCGTTATTCCTAGCGTAACTCGCGGATTTAATTTTCCATAAAACTTTTTCATTAAATGTTTTATTTATTTTTAACAAATTTAAAAGTAAACTTTTCCAGATATGATGAATAATCGAGAATATTTTTTAAATATAATCTGTAGACAAGTCAACTACAGAGTATAGTAACACATTACGTGTTACAGATGAAAAATTGGTAGGTAACTACATGATATTTTTCCTAATTATTTCCTTAAATATCGCTAAAAGGAAAGGGTCCATAATTCTTAATAAAAATGAATTTTTAACAACTTATAACGGCTTAAAACGCGAAATAAATCAGTTAACTAATTTTTTATCAAATTTAACGGCTCGCTTCGGAGACTTTGCAGCAGCTATGGGCACAGGGGTAATTAATATTTTTCGCGTTACAAACCGTCAAAGTGTATTATTTTAATTTGTATCCCTTCCTAAACAAAACTCCGTGATATCAAAAGATAATTTCCACAACTGTTATTAGGTATTGATCTGTGTAACTTTTGTACGTTTCAATTAGAAAGCACGAGAACTGGTTAATAATCTACGAGTTCCGTAGATTCATAACACTTTACTAAATTAAAAGGCAGCATAACGACGTGTTCGTAACGGCAGCGTTCCTCTTAATCACTTCTAATTTATTTAGCCGTGGAGGGAGGACCACTAATTTACTTTTGTCCCTGTCTAGCCCCCAGCGCCCGGCTATAACCGTCCCTCTCCGGGGACCATTTTTAATTAAAATCACCGAGAGAAAATTAGAAATTATATTCTATTTTCTGAAACTTGTTCCTGACGCTTTGTCGGAGATTATCTCTTTTTTATGAGCCCCCGGTTGCGGGTTTATGTTAACAAGTTGAATTGTTTGAATGTCTTTATAAATCAATAAGGATCTATAGATACCTACACACTATCTAATAAAATGCACAGATTGAATATAACTCTTTATTACAGCAATCTATATTAAAGTATTGTCTGTAGTATCTGCGCCAATATATCTAGATCGATAGGTAAATACATCCAACACTTTTAACGGTTGAAAACGCGAATAGATTGTATTATTAATTACAGGATAAGTGTTTTAAGTTAAACCAGTGTATTTTACAAGATTACTATTTAATATATCAGTTTAGATCAGTAAAGAAAAGATATTGCCATACTAGATTGATGAATGGTTGTAAAGCTGTTTTACACCAACTTTAAAAAAAGGACTTTATTAATAAATTGAGTAAGGCTTTCACGGCCATCGATCAGCATATTATTGTCTTTCGGGCTGTTCGGCCGATGTGAGCGAGAAGAGGTTCTCGACGTTTCGCCATCACGTGTGGACGGCATCTTCAGGAGATGTTAACTCCTCGATTGCTCGAAGAATTGTGAGATGTCCGCCGCGGTCTCAGATTATATAAACCCTGACAAGCGGGGAATGTAGTGGTGTGTAGTGGGGTAGTGAGCGTGACGTCATTAGTCATAGATGATTCACCGGCCCGCCGCGATCTTAGTTTATCTATAAGTCTCGGCTCCATATGTCATGATGGGTAGGATACACTTTTTTATTTTTAGGATACACTTTTGGATTTGAAGTTTTGCTTGCCTAGTTGTATTTTTTGGCCAAGGTATATATAGCTTTGTACTACTTCAAGAGCGGTTCCGTCTACTAACACAGCCTCCGGGATGACATGGTTGTTAAACATGACCTTGGTCTTACCCAGATTCATCTTGAGACCGACGGACTGAGAAGAGCAGTTGAGTTCATTTACCATTTTGTCAAGTTCTTTGGGAGTATGGGCTATTAAGACAATGTCATCCGCAAATCTGAGATGCGAGATGTATCTGCCGTTTATGTTGATTCCGCGCCCAACCCAGTCGAGCGTCTTGAAAACATCATCTAGTGCGTTAGTAAAGAGCTTTGGAGAGATTATGTCCCCTTGTCTCACGCCTCGGCGCAGCTTTATTTGTTTAGTGCTCTGACCTTGGATTTGGATGGTCATCGATGCGGCATTGTATAATTGTCTCAGAATCTCGATGTATCGGGAGTCGACCTGAGCCCGTTTAAGAGAATCCAGAACAGCCCAGGACTCGATGGTATCGAAAGCTTTTTCATAGTCCACATAAGCGAGGCATAGGGGCTGGTTATACTCTCCTGTCTTCTGGATTCTGCTGCCCGGTACCATAGATCTGATTTTTATGTCTTGTATTTTGAATGGTTATCCCGCCATTTGTCGGTCGCCAGAGCCAGAAAGTTTTTAAGGTGTGTCTCGTTGGTTAGTTTTTCCTTTTTCACCTCAGTACCTGTACAGGGTTCCTACTTTTCACCGGCGTCGTATCCCGGGAGGAACATCTTTAAAGCATTCTTCAGTTCGTCGTTCGGGGTCAACTCCGCGTAGGAGATGTTTTTACTACGTGGACATTGTCGCGACTCCGAAGACTCTAAAGCGACTTTCAAGCAAACCATACAAAAGTTGTGGTGACCGGGGTTTGAACGACACCTTGGCACATTATACAGAGAAACTCTTGCTATATGTGTTCTATAAACTCCTTTTTCACTGACATCAAGAATCTATCAATACAATCAGCCCAAAGTTTGCAGTTCAAGACATTTATAAATTTGTTATCTTCTAAGCTAATAAACAAATTTTCTTCTCTCTCTTCATAATATGACACTCGTCTCCTTTTCGGTGTCACTATAGTGTCGTCGTCATCAGAAACAGTTATTGGCGGGTCACTTTCCCTCTTATTTACTTTTTTTAAAGTAGCACTATTAGTTTCTTTGTCTGTCCTCCTTTTCGGGGCCACGACCTCTTTCTCGGCCCGTGCTTCTTAAGAACCATCTGACCAAATGACGGAAAACTGTTTCGCTTCGGGTTCCCATGGCGCGGGATTAGGATCGTCTCTTCGCAATAAATACTTCCACACGTTATACCCCGAGAGCCCCTTTTCGGGGTAGTACTTTACGACCTTGTAGACGCCGTCGTATCTATATCCCTCTTTGGGAGCGTATGTCGGGAAATGTTTTAGCATCCTATAGGATCTGACGATACGAACTGGCAATCCACTCTTCCAAGCGTCACCAGCGTCGGCGCCGTCTTCGTTTAACGTGTTCGCTGCGCAATTTCTTGCTAGAGCCATATTCGGTCCCGTAAGCGTCTGGTCACGGGACAGATATCGGCCTCCGCTGCCTATGTATGTGAATTCATAGCCGTTGTCGTACCTGTCTTGATATAGACCTCCAAGAACAATACTTTAAACGCCTTCGAGTGAACGCCCGTGGAATCCCGAGACCGGAGGCCAGTAGACCATTAATAGGCACCAATTCAAATTTATATTATAAAAATAGTTGTTTAATGTCTATATATGATATTTATGAATTAATTTAATTTTCGAAGTTTGTTATTTGTTAAAAATATTTTATTACCCACTTACTACCAACTTAGTTTGGTTTAGTGAAAAGTTTTAAATTAATAAAAAAAGACAGAGAAATATTAATAATTATTTCAACTAAGCTTGCTAAAAAAGTAATTTTAAATCAAATAATTACATGTCGTTTATTGTGCCATTATTTCCTGATTAGAATATAAAGTTTAAATTTACTTCTAGATAGATTAAGAACTTTTTTACTAATTAAACTAATTAAATAAATCATTACCTTTCCGCTATAACTATGTTAAGCTAAATATATTATGATATTGAATATTACCATCTCTTAATTAAAAACCATAAACGTTTACTTATAGAAGCGTAATTACATTGGGTAATTAAATTATTATTAGGTACATTTTAAAGGGATTATTTCCATTGCCCTTTCGTATTTGAGCTCGAATGTGTAAGCGGTTTATAGCTATTCATTAATACTCTTACGGTTAAAAAGTATCATGATTATAGCGCAATAAAAATGATTATAAGGTCATGCTACTTGAAGACATGTGCAATTGCTACATTGTAAGATTATTATAAGTATTAACTGTTCTGTATAATATATATTATTTATTTATTTATTTATTTATTCATTTATACATAAAGCATTTACAGCAAGAGCCAAAACATGCAGTATGGGAAAATTAGCTAGGAATCTTATCTAAGAAATATAAGCATCTAGATTTGAAAGACCCTGGATTTACATTAAATATATCATGTGCGCTAGTTACTGCTAGGAAATTATTCAACAAACGGATAGTACTTTGTGTTGCAGCCATGTAAGCCACTCGTGTCGCCGCCCTCCGCCAACACCTTTCGGTTGCGTAAGTTATAGTGCGCTCTGCGCCCAAAGACCACATGTCTCCAACACTCTGGGATTATCGATCCTGCTATTAAAAGAAGGAGGTAGTGCCACATTTTTGACATATTTCCTCTTTGTTCTAGTGTTGTCATGCCAACCATACCTAAGACAAAAACCTGAGGGATAAGCATATGTAGGATAATATCCATATAAACGTTTATATAATAAACGAGCAAATTATCGCTGAACCCTTTCGAGCATAATTATATATTTTGATTCATGGGGGCTCCAAACTATGGAATGATATTCTACGGTACTTCGCACATATGCATAATATAAGCAGAGCAGACCCTGAATGGTGGACAGGTTGGAAGTCTGTCGTATAATAAACCCGAGCGATTTACGCGCCTTTAGACATAATTTTTCGATATGTAGATTAAAATTAAGTTTATTATCAAATAAAACGCCTAAGTCTTTAACTTCGTCTACACGGTTTAATTTTTGTTTGTCAATATAATAATTGTATAGTTTCGGTAGCCTGGCAAGAGTATAGCTCATTACTTTACATTTACAAAGATTGAAATCTAGTTTTTATATGCATTCCATTCTCTCCAATGCACTCCATTCAAACACTTGATCAATGTCAGTTGAAACGCTTGATAATCTGTAAAATTTTCAATTTTTGAGTATAATTTCAAATCGTGAGCAAACATAAGACATTCAGCATGATGTAGGACTTCAGGAAGATCATTTATCATGATAAGAAATTGGGTAGGGCCAAGGACACTGCTTTGACTTACTCCTGAATTAATAAGATAATGTTAAGAACGCTGTCCATTAAGTTATACATATTGGTATCTCTCAGAAAAATAACTAGAAAAAAAATATAGCTTTGGTGTGAAGCCAATCTTATAAAATTTACGTAATAGCTTATCAATCGTGTGGAGCCAATCTTAAGCTTTTAAAAAAAAAAAAAAACCCCCCCCCTTTTTTTTTTTTTCTCCCATTCAATCCCGGGAAAAAACCCCAAAAATTCCCCCCCCCGGGGGGGGGGTTTTTTCCCCCCCCAACCCCTTCCTGTTTTTCTGTAAAAAAAGGATTAATCTGACGCAGTAAATGGGCATTCAAAATAGATTCAATAGTTTTTGCAAATACGGATAAATAGCTATTTTTCTATGATTTTCTACTCTATTCTTAGGTGAACATTTAGGAACAGGTGTTACTCTAGAGATCTTCCACTTTTGGGGATACATATCTGTCGAAAGTGCTAAATTAAATATATATAAAAGAGGCTTTAACAATACACTAACACAATCTTTTAAAACATATGGTGGGACACCATCAGGGCCGGCGGCTGCATACGGTTTTAAACAGCGTACTGCTAATTTAATATCCAATTTATTGGCACATCATGAACCCGAATAACAGCTGATCATTGCTAAGGAAGAAGTAAGAAAGGAAAATTGTATAATGCCACATTAATTTTTAATTTTATTTTTATAATATTAGGAAAACTTAACAGCTAATAGTTATAAATAATTTAGAACAGGAAGAGTAGAATAGTAAAGCTAGGGGAAGTTTTCACTTATAGAACGAAAAGTACAATTTTACACTTAAAAGAGATCCTATATACATTTAGAGCTAAAAAAAAAAAAAAAAAAAAAAAACACAACAAGTGGGCAAGGTTCAACCACATTCGTTAAAAAAAGAGTTCTGTACGATGCTTTTAAATGCGTTTTTCTTTAGAGTAAAGAGATCAAGGTCACTAGAGGTCATGGAGTTAAAAAGTGTCGTAGTTCTAGGGAAGAAGGACTGAAGGCGGTAATTGGTTCGACAAAGGGGAGTGTAAAGTTTTTGGGTTGTGCGTCTGGAAGTGGAGCGAACGGGAGAAAGTAATTAAAGTTCAGATAAAAGAATAGGTGAGTCGATTGTGTTCAGAGTAAGGTTGTGTAAGAAGGAGAGATCAGCTGTTTCTCTTCTCAGTTTTAGAGGGAGCATATGGTGGTGTTTACAGTTGTCACTGTAGTTATTAAAGTTAATTTAGAGCTTATAGTTTAGGAACTTAAGAAATTTGTTTTGGGGTTTTTCGAGTTGTTTTATGTAAACATTATAACGCGGATTCCAGACTTGAGAAGCATATTCTAACTGACTTCTAACAAGAGAACAATATATTATTTTAAGAGTTTTTGCTAGTTTGAAGTTTTTTGAGATTCTAAAAATGAATCCTAGAGTTTGCATCGCCTTTCCTGTAATTTTAAAAATATGTTTATCAAATATGAGCTTGGAATCTAATGTTATGCCTAAATCTATAATTGTGTCAGTTCTGATGAGTATTTGGTTATTGATAGTGTAGGAAAATAAATGTTTTTTATCAGATCTTGTGAAGGATATAGATGAGCATTTTGAGAGGTTGAGGTCGAGTTTATTAGCGGTACAGTAATCGTGGAAAGTTTTAAGATCTTCCTGCAGCAGTTCGGCATCTTTTTTTGACTTAATAGGTCTGTAAATCTTCATATCGTCTGCGAACAAGAGGAATTTGCTGTTTTTAAAGCAACAATGTATGTCATTAATGTAGATGTTAAACAGGACTGGGCCCAGAATTGAGCCTTGGGGAACACCAGAGGGAATAGTTATGGGAGACGAAGCCATTAAAAACAACCACTTGGCACCTATTATTAACATAAGAAAAGAACCACCGCAATAAGATTAATTAATATAGAAAAAACAGTCAACTTTAAATCGGTAGAGAAATTGAATGCTACATAAATGTCAATCGTATAACGCTGTTTTTCCAGTATCTGTCCGAAATTTGGAAGAGTTGGATTGAAATGAACAAGTATTTATTTAAATGAATCCACATTTAATTAAAACACTTTAACGGTTTAAAACGCGATTTATTAAAGTGTTTTATTTAAATGTGTACTACTCGCGTAAACTATAGACAGTATTTAAGTTGGATTAAAACAAAATATGCCCACTCGTTTTTTTTAATGAATTAAAATCTACGTAGTGTAATGAAAAGGACGATTTTGAGTTATTTTTGTAACCTTACCTCTTGTATGGTAGCCTGTAACCCAACGGCGGATTCAGGGAGGGAGGGGAGGTCATGGGGATCATGACTCCCCCTCTAAGTCGGTCGGTTACAGTAGTAAGGTGGAACATAATATTGTATACCAGTTGTTTGTACTTAAATGTATGAATTTCAATTATGTTTTAGTACTTACATCACATTTACGTACATTAATAAAATACCTAGTTTTACTTGCGTCTATTGGTATCAAGTTAGACCACGACTATGCAACCAACCCTTGGAACCAAAGCTGGATCCGCCGTTGTTTACAACGAACAAAAGTTAGGTACTGATACAAACAGTATAGTGGTATCCGCCTTATCAAGCCGAAACCTTTAAAAACCGAAGGTTCGTTGATTGGTCTCCACAAACAAAGAAGACACTAAGACATGTCAATATTATTATAATAAATTATTAATCCATGAATTTCATGTTACAGGTGGCATCGGTGACGATGACGGCGACAGTGGAAAAAGAAGAAGATCAAGAACTAACTTCAACTCTTGGCAGTTGGAAGAGTTAGAGAGAGCATTCCTTGCGTCCCATTACCCCGATGTATTCATGAGGGAGGCGCTCGCTATGAGGCTGGACCTCAAGGAGAGTAGAGTTGCGGTAAGTTGTCTGACAAAAATCTTTTTCAACCATTTTATACATGCACCCCGTTTTCTTACGTGGAGAAATCCTTTTGGATACCCACCACACCAGAATTACCATACTACAGCCTCACAGTAGAACTTCTGCCCAAATGTGAAGCATCCTGGAATCTCTTTAGAACCCGCATGGTAATACATGCACCTCTCGCGCAATGTATCACTAGGCTGAAAAAGTCGACGATGACGTGTTCGACACGGTAGCTCAATTGGTTAGACCGCCAGCACGGAACGCTGTTGATGCCGGTTCGAGACCTGTCCACGTCGTAACTTTTTTCAATATTATCGATTTTTTAATTTGTGAACATCTGAGAAAAATATATTAGTTTTCAAAATCTTTTTGAAAAATAGTGTACATATATGTCTAATATCCCATTTTCCCAATGTGGGGCATAGGACATCTGTAGTCCAATTTCTGCATTTATTTGTGATTGTTTCGTTTATGAGGAACGTAGTTGGTCATATTGCTGTAATTTATCTGACCGCTTATTTAGTTTCACAGGGTTTATAACCCAGGACTTCTCGTAGCTAAAGCGAGAAGTTAAACTTAACTGAAATTTTCATTTTAAAGTAATATTTTTTTATTTTTTTAAACAAAACGTGTTTTGAAAGTTAAGTTCACGTTCCAGAATTAATTTACTATTTAATAAGTTTTCGTGAAACCCTCTCCCTAAAGTTAATGATGCATGTAATGGTAGGTACCTACTTAATATACTAAACCTGAATATTACTAAACTGCGCGTTAAAATTATTTTTAAACGTAATTATTGTTTGACAGCAATATTAAATATAAAAAAAAGGTTTAACTTAAATTTATGAATATTTTACACATAGTAAAACGCCATGACAAATAAAAAAGAACGGACAAACTGTCACACACACCAAATTATAAATAGCATTAAAATGTCATAAAGCGACTACAATACATGTCCATATTAAAAATAGACCGCTCAGGGCCGGATTTAGAGCTCTGGGCACCTTGGGGCAATAAAAAGAAGAGGCCCTGTAGTCCGAAAACATGTTGCAAATAAATTAAAAAATCATTTTTAGTTAAATTTTAAATAAATAGATTATTGTAAAACCGAATAAATTATATTATTACATTACAAGTATAAAAATAAAATCAAAAATAATAAATCTAAAAATGGATTTTAGCGAAAAAAATATGGAATTTTAAAAACAAAAATTCGAAATCTCTAGAGGCCCTATTCTGAGGACCTGGTTTGCTCCCCTAAAGCCGGCCCTGTCACCGCGCCTTATTGAGCTGTTATAAGTTTATTGACAAGTTAACAGACAGGAAACGCGTCACATAAACACAGAAAATAACACGTTTGACGATCGCTTCGGACACGCTGTTTATTCCAACGCTTTGTTCGTTACTTAAGCTGTGCTCACACTTTTGTCTCGCACTCACAATAACGTTACGCGTTACGTAGTGGCTACTGTTATTAATAATATAATTGACTTTGCTTACTGTCTTAGTTATATGTACTCTTTGTATGTATGTTGTATAGATTAGCTTAAAAACATTTGTGATTATAATCTTCCATCTTCTAATGTTGGTATTCCTGTAAATCTTCGAGCTAATGCTTGTCATTAATATGACATTCTATATTTAAAGTCTGCATCTAATTAAATACAAGTATCAAAAGGCAATTTAGTTAAAAGTATAATAAGTATATTATAAAAACTTGACAGCACATAATTTTATGTTATAAGGCCTGGTACGTATCATCTACTCCCGAATCTAACATGTTTCTAGAATATTTTTTTCGGAAACACGTTGAATGTATATGTATATGGCTGGACTGATGTACTGGCCTCTGTCATAAAAAAAAAGTTTCAAAAATTTAAGAGAAACGAGTAATGTTATTATTTTATTATTCCCAGATTAATTAATTAATAAATTAATGTCATGATAAAATCGATGAAATATTGCTTTTAAATTAATTACTCTTATAAATTCAATTTAATCCACAGAATGCAGCATTCACATACTTTGGTTTGTTATTATTATGTAATTTTATGTTTCGTTTAAGTAATAAGTAAAACAATTTAGTTACAATTCGTCGCACTAGAAAATTATGTTTACTGTTGACTCGTCCATTAGATACCGGTCATCTTTTTATTTAACCAGATATTGTTTAGTAAATTAAATATCTTGTTGTAATGAACATTCTTAACGAATATTAATAACGTCCTAAGCCTATAGAACTTTTAAACGTTCGGCCGGGGGTAGGGGGGTGGGGGGGGGGAGGAAAAAACTTTTCAAATAGTTTACTAAGACATCCGTTTTAAACCGTTTTCTTTCGTCCTAAGCCTATAGAACTTTAAACAAATGTTGTTTTACAAGGCATCCCGCCTTACAATAACCGAACAACACTTTTACCTTCCGGGACAAATTTTTCCATTGAACGCGAATGAGGGTTGATTTCCCTTATTTTCCGGCACATCCCGGACTAAGCGGTCACCGGGGACCGCCCTCTGGTCGAACCGCTTTTTATACAATCTTCACCGAACCTCAACGGTCAACTTGAGATAATAGCGTATTGAACGGCGCAAAGTGTTGCCAGTTTATGATTGGAAATCTGGTCGAAACGAGCGCTTAAAGTAACCAAGGTGTTGATATTTACATGACATGACTGTAGGTATTAATTTTTTTGTAGTTCGTTGTAAAAAAGTGTGTGTAGTTACGGAAGTTGTGTGTGTGCATGGAACATTGTGGATGCCGTTTCGAGTCCCATCCGTGTTTATTTAAATACGTTTTTAATTTTATGTAATGCCATCATGCAATAATGTGTGACACCAAATAATTTTTATGTAAGATTTTGAATTAATATGGTTTAAATTGGAAGATATTTTTTTACGACACGGGTAGGTCTTGAACCGACATCCACAGCGTTCCGTGTTCTAACCAATTAAGCTACCGTATCCTACACCTCAACCTATTAATACATGCAAGATGCCTCTCGCGCAACAATTGTATAAAGAAATGTTTGACATTTGGGAAAATGATCATATGTATAATTTGCATCCAATATTGAAGTGAAGCGTGCAAATCCAAGACGAAGAAAACAAATCTGTGCCTTTAATCAGTACGAACGTCGATAGTATCGAAGGCTTATCGGAAAATCTCGCCTGAAACAGACTATGCCACAGCACTCCTAATAGTTGGTATAAATCAAAAGATCGCAATCTCGCAAGCACCCCTGGGAGGCAAGCGAGACGGCACGATTGAATCGCATAGATTTAAATGGGCGCGCGAGATAAGGACAGCAATAGATTCCGCGGCTCCGGCCCGAAACGTGCGGCGGCGTAGGGAAGTCACAATTCGATTACAGCTCAATAAAGTTAAAGTGACTTGTTTGTATTTGTAAAGTTGATTTTTTTCCTCTCGATTTTCTTTTTTCGTGAGCTCGTGCGAGGGGGTTTTCTTTTTTTGGTTATTCGGGACATTAGGTTCGACAGTTGCTGTTTGAAATTATTTTGATTATGTAACGTAAATAAGTATAGACACAGTTTGAATGTCGCGATTACAGTGTAGTAAGATGGAGTGAATAATAAATTAAAAATTAATTAAATCAGTTGAATAGTTAATAAGTATTTGTTTAATTTTATGATTACCTCGTCCTGATCGTGTGGCAAATATTTTCAAATTAAAGTTAGGTTTAAATTTTTACATTTTAATACTTTGATGATACGTAACGCTTTAAACAGTGCTATTTGTATATAATAGAAAATAAATTATAGACATATGTAATTTAAATAAAACGAGGGTCCCGAGCCGTTATAACACATTTTTTACGATAAGAAGCGAATTTAAATCTAATTTCATCCGCGGCGCACGTAAAGCTCGCTAAGCGACGGCGGTAAGCGAGGAAGTATCGGCTTCATTTTAAAATTCATAGCATAAAATTTACATTTATATGCCAATTTCATTCCCTAACAGGGCGTCGGCGGTCGCACGCACACATCAGTATTCACCACACACACACCGCACCCCCGCTTAAGAAAAACATTACATTCTCCGCTTCGGCGAGAAGAAAAAGAAAGCGCAAGGTTTAAATATGGAACACTAAATGGAACGCTTAGGCGACAAAATGCGGATGGAATATAAAATTTAAGCTTTCCCTCCTTTTCGGGCTCACACATTTCCCTATTATAGCTGTCCTTGTCTAAGCTTCGCTGTCAAACGCGCGAGTTTACCGCCCTAGGCTTAGGAAAAGATAGACAGGCGTGTAGGGTTGCCACTTCAGTAATGCAATTTTGCCGCAAGATTTTTTTATTCCATTTATTAAGGACGTTCTAGGCAATTCACAATGGCAATATAAAGTTGGAGTAAATAAGATTAGTAATTATACTTCATACAATTTTTATGTAACTATTCTTGTAACGTGTGCCAATGAACGGTTGAAAAGAGTTTCATATACGTATTTAGCAAGTATTTATATAAAGGATGCCGCCACACTTATCGGTTTTAATTTACTTGTTAATTATAGGTACCTACACATTTTAATGAAAGTATTAAAAAAAACATTTCATCAAATAAAAATATATGTATCTTATACATATATATATATATATATATATATATATATATAAAAGATACTACAAACGTGCAAGCCATTCCCTTCATTAAAGGCTACAGTGTTCCGTAATAAAGAAAATTATTTATTTATTTTCATTATAAACATAATAAGGGTGGTAATAAGGAAATAAGGGTGTTGATGTATCAAAGCGCCCTTCTCACATGGCGCAGAGATGGAGTACCTACGACGTTTTTATTTCGACAATTTCCGCAAGATTCCCCATTGAAGGGAAAGTAAATGGAAAGCAGTGAATCGATGAGACTTTAATGCTCTAGGGAGGGAAGGTCTCACGATGGAAAGTACCTACATTTTTCAGTACATACAAATATTTTATAGCTAGTAAGGTAGCGCATTTCCGAAATTCTTGAAAATGTAAATTATGTATTGATAAAAATTTAACGGAAAAATAATAACTTACTATCACCAATAGTTAAAATAGCAACACGTGTGCTTGCTGCTTAAATAAATAACTTACCGTTTAATCTAAATATGTCTTTGTAAATAAGTTTAACTAATATATTTTGCGTTTTAAACCGTTAAAAATGATTATTTAAATGTGTATTACTTGCGTAACTAGTGATAACTGTGTGCAGACTCACATAACAGTAGGTACCGAAGAATAATTAAATCACGGTTAAAATTATAATCATTCAATCAAGAAAACGCCTGAAATAATAAACTAAAATAACGAACTTCTAACTCAGTTGTTATTTGATCCCAAATTCTTTTGAGAACACACCGTATTTCGCCGAAAAGTTCTTCCCCAAGAGGTATTAATGGCCCTCCCCCCGGGGAGACCGGGAGTAGGGGGCTATACGTGGCTCATTAAGAGAGGGAACAGCCCACAGGTCATTACTCGCTGCCCATTCCGATTCTATTCTGTAATCAATGTATTTCGATTAGGATCGCCGTGCGCGATTTAATTAAATCTGCGAGTCATTTTCGCCTATGCGTGGCTGGCATATACTATAAATATGTAGGTAGACCACCATCCATACGGATATGCCTAACTATCACAATTGTATTAATATTTAGAAGCTTTCCAATATTTTGTTTAATTTTGGTCTAAAATTTAAATTTTTTAAGGGACCTATATTTTTGAGTACCGCAGTAACCACAATAGAGATAAGATACTTATCTATGTCCTACACGTTGAACGGTTTAAAACGGCTAATATATTATTGAACGTATGTTTAACTTCCAGCCGACGTTTTTAGGTCTTGATCGTTACGTGATGTTTCGCGTTAAAACCGTTAAAGATGTTTTTAAAGGTGATGTGCAAGTTTATTTAACTTAGCTCACTAATTACCTCCTACGTTAAAGTAATAAATTACTTATCTATTAAGCTATGTATGAAATTGAACTTAATTAGATGCATTATAAATTGATTTACGAACCGTTAAGCTAACGGCCGTTACTCAATATTATATTATTGCCTATTGTTCATTTCGTCGTGAATAATTACATTTACTTAATTTCGATTAGACGTATAAAACTATAAACCTAATTACTAGTAATAAATAACAAAAGTAGGTCTTATGTTAAAATGTAGTCCCGTTTCCGTTCATCTGAACGTATAAAATAGTAAGTAGGTAATTTAAAACATAGTCTCGACAATAGTAAGCCGTCAGAGAAAAAGTGTCTAGACCGTTTTTGTAGATAATTTTATAATCTTAACTTTGACATAAAACACTTTAACGCTTTAAAACGCGATATATATATAGTTAACCTCCCCGTGACCACGGCTGCTGCAAAGCATCCAAACTTCGGGCCGTAATTAAAAATAATTTTTAAACAAGTTTAACTAAAATATATCGCGTTTTCACCCGTTAAACATAATTGTTGTAGCTTAAGCCATTACACATTTAAATAAAACACTCTCAACGGTTTAAAACGCGAAATTTATTAGTTAAACTTATTACAATTTATTGTAGCTACGTAGCCCGACATTGCGGATGCTTTTCAGCTTTATCCTCCTTGACCACGGCTGCTGTTTAATTTAAAACGTATTTACTATTTTCAAGAACACTCTTACATCGCCAAAGTAAATATATTTGTGTGTTTAATAGAATAGCCAAGACATGTAAATACGTTTCGCCAGCACGATCAGATGTTGCTTTCCTGGACTAGGCGAGGAGTTCTTCATCAAAACTCCGAGTATGATTTTAACTCTGTGGATTATAACGCCACAGCATATAAATCCTACGTTTTCCTATTTAAAAAGACGCTTGAAATGTTATAAGTTAAAAGCGTTACCTAATTAGCATCTGGAAGAGAGGTTAAACAAAATAACTAATGAATGATTCGCGTGGGTAACACTTCACTAATCTGGGCTTATTAATTCTAGACATTGTATGGTTTATAATTTAGGGATCGGTTAAAAAGTAATATCATTGTACTTTTAAATAAAACACTTTAACGGTTTAAAACGCGATATATGAGTTAAAGTTAAAGTGTTTTATTTAAATATGTACTACTCGCATAAACTATAGACAGTAATTCATTGTACTTGCTAGAATTTGTAATACACTTATTTAAATTTTTAGGATAACCAATAGTATTTTTTTTGTAATAGAGTCGGTGAAAATTCTTTTTCTTGTCAGTAATTATCACTGAATGTCAGTATTTATTATTTTGTTTAAACTAATTTAAATATTATACGTTATATAAAAAACAGTTTTTCTGTTAGTCTTAAAAACGTATAATATCTTGTTTACGCGACTAGTGTATTTTTAAATAAAACACTTTTAACGGTTTAAAACGCGAAATGTCCCACCCCCGAAACATCAGGCCAGGTTAAAAGAGATTAAAAATAAGTTAATACAGTTCGAATGTTAGAAATATTATTAATAATAAGTTAATATAGTTCGAATATTAAAATACAGAACCAATAGAATTTTTAACCTACTCGCTCTTGGCCAATTACGTTGTAAAACTGTTTCTTTTAATACAATAATAACATGTTCAGTAATTTAACAAACTGACTGAACGACGCATCATTGCATAAATGAAGTATGGATTAAAAAAGCCAGACAAGTAAATAAGTGAAATGCATTTATCAACATTTAATTAAAAATTTTCTATTAAAAACGTCTGCATCGTTGAACTTGACCGTCTCTTTAACTCATTGGCTTATAGCGATGCCTAGTATTGTATGAAGAGGTCGTGGGCTCGAATTTCGAGCAAACGATAATATTTACTTGAGCATAGACTATTTACTTGTAAACAATAGATCACCGAAATAGACGTAAAAATATCCTTTGCTCAGAACTTAATTATCTAGAAAAAAATATGTGTTCAATTAGAATTTCACGCAAGGACTATTTTACTTAACGCGATTCAATGCGTCAAGAACTGAGCGGGTGGTAGTAAGATTATATTAATTATACGCGTTATATCAAATTTATTAGTATAATCCAGTTTAATCCGAACCTTCGCTATAAAACACGATGGGCCGCCCGTTAAAAAGACGACATGTGTTTTACGAAAAAACCCTCGTTTCCGACATACGCGGATAAATTAATACTTGACATTCATAAAATTTACGATAATTAAACGATCATAAATGTTACATTTAATTAAGACGCCATAAGGAGTTTTATATTCAACGGTTCACTTAAAGACCGGATTGTAAAGAAAATTTGAGTGATAATATCCTACTGTAAGCATACGTGTGAAAATTAATATTTTGATTCCAAGGCAAGAAATTAAAGGAGAAAATAATTAGTATTTGAAAGGCTATGTAAGCTTAATATAAATTACAAACGTTGAAAATGATCTCTTAAGCTGCAAAGCATAAGACGTTGAACCTTAATACGCAAGCGTTAAGGTTGAAATTACATTGCGCGATATGTGTATTTATCAATAAGTTGAAAAAATTCGACAATGAGGTGTAGGAGTCGGAACTTGTCTCTTTGCCTAATTGATGTTTGTCTAAAAAGTGCAAATTGTCAAATGCATTCACAATAATACGTTAGCCCCACAACGTAAAACGGCACAATTTTTATCAGCACCTCCGCTGTCTTGTTCCTAAAGTAAGACGCATGGAAATTTTCACGTCGCCAGTCTTCAAGCCGGTTCCAAAGAAACATCATTATTAGTAATAACGAAACCGCGATAAGAACACGCAGTTAAAACAAAAACTTCATATAATAAATTAATTGTATAATTTGACATGCCCTGGCAACACCCAGCAATTTGTCTCTGTCTCGACTTATTGCGAAAATACAAGGAAAATACCAAACAGTAGAAAGTAATGAAGCAGTATTAATTAGGTTGAGATTAATTTATATAAATAAATTGTTTGTCAGCACTTTCTTGGTTTCACTATTAATATTAATTGCATTAAAATTTAAATGTGGAGGACAATTTATTCAACAATTTATAATAGCGTTGAGATTATTATATTTAAAACGCTTTGTTGTTTTTATAATGTCCATATACAATTCGTGTTTTTAATCATCGTAAATAATGTCTTCAAGATCAAGATGACTCCATTAATGTCTCCAATAAAAAATCTTAAACTTTTGTCCTCAGGTCTGGTTCCAGAACCGAAGAGCCAAATGGAGAAAGAAGGAACATACAAAGAAGGGTCCTGGTCGACCAGCGCATAATGCCCATCCTCAGTCCTGTTCAGGGGAACCCATCCCCCCTCACGAACTCAGGGCACGCGAGAGGTGAGTCGCTCACAGGACGAACTCTTAACGAGATGACTTGGACTTACGCTAACACACTTAAGGAATAGTTTTGCTTTTTTTTCCTCTTAATAAATTACTATGATTAAAGTTATTGATACATTTTGGAATATTAACGTAGAAATATGCGCTGATATTTTTATTGAAGTCTGAAGATTCTTCTGTTCTGTATTTCCAACATTTTACATATTATTTCCAAAATTAAGTAATCATTTTAATTCCTAGATACGAAAACGCGCTTTTTTCTCATTAAGATATCTAAACTTATAGAAATTAGGTTCTTGTCCAATTGCGCACAATTTCAAAGTGCCTGTAAATTTTAATATTTCTACAACATTATAATGATTAGGATTACTTAAAAATCTTTTAGAGTTTTGCTTGAATAAATTATGCTTTACAATACATATAAATCGCTATCAAATAAGGTTCTATACTAATTGAGCCCTCTTCTAATCAGGGCGAGAAGAAGAAAGAAGCTGGCAAAAGCACTAGAGAGACAAGCAAGAAAACTTCGCGCCAAAGGCATAGCCGTAGACCTTGAAGCTCTGAAAGCAGAATACTTAGCCCAGCATCGGAACAGCGGCCTCTATTCAGACTCTGATGGCGAAATCGATGGTGAAGAGTGCATGATCGATGTGGTAGGCGGAGACTCTTGCCACGATTCGGGCCCCGAAGACTTCTCCTTAGCTGGGCGGCTGCGAGCGCCATCTGGAGGAGATGGAATCAACAACTCGGATAGTTCAACATCAGATGCCCATTCAGGAAGGAACTTCAGCCCCTTGCCTGATCCGCAACCGTCGTTCTTCAAGCAATTCGGTGCTGCAGCTAACTTCGACAAGTTTGACTTCGACTCAGGTCGAGCTGTGTCCTTAGACCTAAGTGGGACATCATCTGAACAGGATTTGTCTAAAAATGGCGGCACGAGGAAGCACAATCCCTTTAGTATAGAATCGTTGCTTAATACGTGACTTAAATCTTAGCTGATGAGAAGTTCTGTCTTGTTTAGTATTGTGAATACGCACATCTGTTAAGATTGTCTGATTTTTTTTTTTTAAACTGGGTATGTATTGATTTCCGCGGTGTAATATTCCATTTTACACAGACCTTTCGTAATTATACAAGTGTTCCAACTGTATAATGATGTGTAACATGTAAAAATACACCACGAACGGTTAGTCAGTATCCAGGTTCATGAAATATTTAAAAAAAAGTCGTCTGTGTTCTTATGAAATATAATTGTTTCCGCTAAAGAAAAATAGTAAGTATTTTCATTAATATGTTTTCTAGATGTGAGTTATTTAATTATCATTTTTAGCCTAACAAATGTGTGTGTTCATAAGATATCAAACGATTAACGAATATATTAAAATATCACTAGATAATTAGCTTCGTTTAAAGACTTATACCAGTTAACATATCTTTGTGAATATAACATAGGTTTTGTATTATACTTATTGTAAATAGTCTATAGAGTTTACTTCAATCGGGGCAATGAAAATATTTTGTTATTTACGATTTCAAATTTTATTGTTATTTATTTATTTTTTCTAGTGAGTTGAGCTGAAACGGGGCAATATTTGTTTATGTCACTATATTTTCCTCATATATAATATGAATTGACATGCAACGTACTTATAGCAACACTACATTTATTCTCATATAACGAGACTAAATGTAATTACAGTTTAAATTTCAAAAGCTCAAACATTTAGCTTAGAAAGGCCGAATAATGACGCCTAATATTCTCTGTTTACACTTATTTTAGCAACTTGGAGTCATTAGCAACAACCGGCAATTAACTTTATTGCTACCATTACAACATAATTACTTGACGCCGCTAGGCCACAGACTAAATGAACAGTAGGGATACGCTAATTTAAGCTAATCGCTTTATTAAGTGATTTTTACTGATCAGTGAATTTAAATGAAATAAATTAAAATAAAACACCTTAACGGTTTAAAACGCGATATATTAGTTAAACTTATTTGAAAATTAGAGACCCGTGTCTTCCCGTGACCACGGCTGTTGCAAAACATCCGAAACTCCGGGACTCGGGCCGTAGTAAAAATTATTTTTAAATAAGTTGAACTAATATATTTTAACTCATTGGAGAGTTTTATTTAAATGTGTACTGCTTGCGTAAACTACAAACAGTATTTTAAATAAATTATTTTTTTAATAAAATCAATTTATTTCATGATATATTAATTCGACTTAGATATGTCAAAGTTTAAATGAGTACAATTAATAAAAATGTGTCGTGTTTCACCAATGACTTTAGTTCAAAGCCGTCCCTAGTAATTGCAACTTTTTCCTATGTCTACCATTTATAGCAACTGATGCTGACTAACTGTGCTTAAGCTTTGCTACTCTGTTTTATAAACTGTCCCATTGCGTTACAGAATTAAAATATCGTTTTATAGCCGCTTATTATCAAATTAATAAATTCCTACGAAATAATTAGGCTAGATTGTGTTAGAAATTATAATACTAAAATAAAATATTAGGTTTATATACAAATTTCGGATTTTCATAGATTTGCAGTGGTTGTATAAACTTACTGTATGTAAATATTATTTTAATTGCCTATATAAAAGATTAAAAACCTATAAAAATCACAATCTTAGCAGCTTACTAGATAAACGCCATTACAATTTGTTTTCAAAACTTTCCGCGCTTAAAAACGACAGTTAACATTGAAAACAACAATAAAACATTATTATCGTGTAAGTTTGAAAATATCGGAATCACAATGAAATGATTAGCCCAGCCCGTCCGTTTTATTGCTTTGACCCGAAGTGTAATAAACTTGAAATAATTGCGCGGGATATATTGAATTCAAAAATGGCGACGCGCACGGTAACGCGATTGGCGAAGGAATATAATATCGTCGTAAAAGTTATGTTTTTAACGTGAAGCGATAAGGGTCATTAGTGGAACAATATACGTACGCTTTGCGCCAATTCAACGTTTTAATTCATTTAAATGCCGTTAAATTCATTTATGCTTACTTTCGTTCGTTGTTTTTAGTGCAACACTATGCTGTCTACTCAATCGAGATAAATCTAATACTAATATTGGTCGTGAGTTCGAAACCCGCCGATTTATAAATTACATGTAATATGTATGCGATTGGTAAAAGAATGAAAGGCATATTCGGCTATTATTAGTTTGATTCCGACCAGGTTTGGCAAGTCTCTAAAACAATTTAGACTTGAACAAGGTAAATAATAAATAGGTGGTAGGAATATTCCGTCCAGGTCATCCGCCACCGTCCACAAATGAAAATCTGTCGATTTGCGAATGTCCAAAATCCAAATAAGTAGACATTAATTATTGATCTCCTAATATAAATTATATCACGACCATCTTTCATATGAAATTTTGTTCTTGCTTTGACACTTCTATTGCCCCCTATCTGACTCATTCCTTATTTTTTGTTTATTTTTATCAATGATATACTATATTGATAACTATTGAGACAAGAAAACAATTTCTTATTGTTTTCTTGTCTCAATAACTATAACCGGTAGTAAAAAGTGTGACCAAAATTTACTATTTTAAATGTATAAGCTGTACTTAATTACTAGGTTGCTTTTTATATTTTCAGATCTATAGTCCTATAAAACAAGATGTATAAATAGGACAATAAAAAAATACTAAAAACCTCTTATCACTGTGAATAAAAAGAAATAAGTTTCTTGTCACTTGTCACTTGTTTTTTTAACATTATTGTATGTTATCTGTAATTTAATACACAGAACTATACGTCTAAATTCCAGTTTTATTGTATACAAATCTCAACGTTTATTTAAGATCTCATTTTTATTCTTTTTACACAGATAATATTTGGTAATGGCGTAATATAGATTGTACATTTTAGTTGTAACACTTAATTAGGTATAAAGTAGACTATTTATACATAGATGATATCGTGATGCAGATTTGTAAATTGGTTATCACATTTAAGTTGTAAAAAGTATGTTATGTAACTTATTGAATCAAAATATAATATCTTGAAAATCGACCATATTTTACTCTGGCCTAAAACCCATAGTTCTATTATGACCTAAATTTTCCAGTGCAGTAGAGTACTGACTAAAAAATAACATTTTAGCAACAGCTCCGAACGCTGTAGTTGTGGTTCGATACCTGTTTTATAAAATACTTTTAGGCTAAAATTTAATTGAAATATATACTTACAAATGAGCTCAAAATTGAGTATAGCACTAAGATGTAAAAAAAGTATCAATTATTGACTAGATTTTTTACTAAGTTATGTGAAAGCAGCGAATAACAGATGTATTCTGGATATATATCAAGTCCAAGTAGTGTCAGTATTAAATATATATTTCATACGGTCTACATGGTATTTTTATGATTATTATTGACATATATAATTTTTCTGAAACATATTGGACTTCGACTGAAAATATAAATGTTAAATGGGTGGAACCACCGTGCACCACAAATGAAAAAGCCGCGTTCCGGTTAGAGTCTGTAGATTGCCAAATATCCAAAGTGATAATAGATTGACAGTGCATCTTGCCAAGATGGTGTATGCCTGGAGTATTTAACCTTCCATAAAATGAACCCCAATCTATATAAAAAAATAGTATACAGCCAAAGACGTTAATAAACGCACAAACATGACTGAACCGTGAAAATCACGTGTTCAGTATCTTAAAATAAACACAAATTATTCGCCAAATGTTCGGCGGCTCTTTGAAACACGATAGCCATTCAACTTTTAGCCACACTCGCCTTGACGCGTGACGGTTGCGAAACGAACTCTCAATTACTTTAAATCGGGGAATATTATACTTACATACTTACTACACTGTATAACAACGCTTTCCTTCTTCTACTTGTTTGAAACCCTTAATGCATTTCTTTTGACAGAAGAAGACAAATAATCGTTTCATTTGGTAGAAGATGAGATAGCGAAGCCATAATAATATCTTGATATGATTAAATTGTGCACTTTCTGGTAATTGGTAAATAATGTTAAGCTCGCGTCAATAGGCAATAAGGACATCTAAAGTAAGAGGAGTAGCATCAGAGAGAAGCGTCAGTAATTTAGTGGCGATAGTCGTTAGAGCCCGTCAACATACACTGGAATAGCGTGGTGGATGTAAGTTATTAAAAATTTCGTTCGACATGCTCGATGTTCTAATGATAGCAAAGTATTGCTAATAAAGAACGGGTAGATTCCCACCGGGACCAACATATTTTTTTTCTGGGAGTCTGGATATATGAAATGGGTGGTATGAATATCGAATCGGGATCCGACCGGGTCACTAACCACCGTTCACAAATGGAAAGGGCTAGAAGTTTCTTTATCGTATTTTGAAAGACAAAATTGGTCAATAGCGTAGATGTTATATGGGGTATTTCGTCGTCCATCAAGTTGAACCCAAAAAAGTAAGTATTCAATATTTTCTAAGATCTCTTAATATAAATTGTACTATGACTACCTTTGATATGAGCATTTGGTAATGCGAAACATTTTTTAGTGTCTTCTTCTACCTGCAATAAAAAAACATCTCCCTTTGAAGTAGGAAATAGAATACCTCTGTATTTTGTAATTTGTTGCCATCTTGTCCCTTGGGTTGAAGTTTTTGTTGTTGAAATTACTTTTAATAACTGTAGATCACAAAAACTGTTTCACTACAACTTATTTACATCAAAACAATTAACGTTGATTTCCGACAATTTAACAAATGACTACTAATAAGTCAATAACGGCAGTAAATGATGATGACACGGCGAAAGCAAGCAAATTCAGACTCCAATTTCTAATAGAAATCATTGTTTACGACTCTTTATAAAATCTCACGATAGCTTGTTTATAAATAAAAGAACAGTAATGTACTTGCGTTTCGTTTATAGTAGCAAAGAGCCAATAGAAAAAAAACTTGTCAATTGTCAAATAAGAATAAGTACAAGGACACAGATCCTAATCACAGATTATACAAATACAATAAAAATTTTATGAAAGTACCTGGAAAAGCAAAATAAAGGAAATATTTATTAATTACACATTAAGAGAACATTTAGTTTTAACGCTTTCCTTAAATGATTTATTGTGATTTACTTTCGTTTCTAAATTTAACCAAAACATTAAACATTGACACAATAAATGATTACGTTTTATAACCAAATTATACAACATTTTTTTTATTAGTAGTATCTGTGCCATGCGGCATCACGTAATGTCACCGTATACGACCAAAAAACCTACCTGATCGGCTTAATCTTGTCGAAATTACTCCAGTTATTTATAACGATATTGTGTGAAAAGTGCTCTCGTCGTTTTCAGGACTTTTACTTACTGATTTCGTTGGTTCATCGGAGCAGAAATGATTCTTCATCTCCAGGTAATGAGGCACCATTTTTACGCAGTTAAAGCCTTTAAAAAAGGACCGTTCTTTCATAAAAATTTATAACTTTAGCTAGTTTACTCAATTCTAGCTCTGCAAACTATGATTCTTATTTGTGATAGCAGAGTTAGGAATGTGTAGCGTATAATCTATCTACAAATTTATAGTTATTTCAGAAATTATGTTTAAAAACTATTAAAAAAATATTTATACATATCTGTAAATAACTAAAACTTTTGGATTTTTATTTATATAATGCCATCATGCGCAATAACATGTGAAAAATATTAGCGTTTTCAAAACTATTTTATATTTCAAAGTTTAAAATTAATACGTGTATTCAGTGACTGATCAATAAAACTATATCCGCGCAGTAAAGCGAAAAATTAATCACTCTATATTTAAATGAGCAGCGACACCTCTCGGTATGAATTACAAACTAATTACACGATATGCAAATGAAGACATTCGTTCCAATCTATTCAATTCCAACTGAAGGCTTTTATTAAACGAGTTATCATTTCTCATTAATCTTTCACTCGTTTTGGGTTGGATAAAAAAAAACAATTGGATTCGTCAAAATTCGATCAAATGCTCGATAATTGTCCAGCGTCTACTAAACCGTGCAAAACATTAAACATGTATACTAATATATAAAGCTGAAGAGTTTGTTTGTATGTTTGAACGCGCTAATCTCAGGAACTACTGGGTTCGAATTGAAAAATTATTTTGATTTTCGTTAGAGCATTCCTCGAGGAAGGTTATAGGCCTTATGACGTTGCGCTGGGACCAATAGGAGCAAAGAAATATCGGGACCAACAACATTTTAATATATAGTTATATCAATTTATACGATTTTTTAGGACCCAGAGGAGACTATAAGAAATGAACAATCGTATGTACAATCAGTGGAGGTTAAATTGATTTTCAAAATTACGGTGTAGAGGCAGCCCTACGTGTAAGGGCAAGTGCAGGCTAATGTCCATTCCGCCTTAACAGTGATACAAATCGTACCGACACGCGTACTAACCTAATCACTTAATTATAATGCGACACCTCCAGGAGCTAGGGTTGCTACATCTAAAATAATGGAATTTGTTTTAATTAGTTAAATAGTATCTCTCTAGTATCCATTTTATTTGTAAAATATAAATTTATATTACAGTTAAACACCTATTTTCTCATTATCTATGATATATAGCATACGTACGAATGAGTTAAAAAAAAATAAACTTTTTCAATATTCGTCATCAAGTTATTTCGAGCGTATCTTACAATTTCCGTAAGACTAAGAACGACTTATGAATAACTGGATTCAAAGGTAGAAAAAGTTAAATAAATTAAAAATCGATTTATGAGTGAAAATAGATTACACGAGCGTGACTCGAAACGACACCCACAGCCTTCCTTGCTGTTTTTACAAAAATGTATGCAAAAACTTGCGAAAATTCAATTTGGTTTTGTCTATTACTTATTCTAAGTGTAGCGAATACAGTTAATAATATAGTGAAAATTTAACATGTTGTTTATATCTTCGTTAATGATAGTAGGAATGATTTCGCAAGCATATTGTGACTTAACGCATCTTTTACAATCTTAAATTAAGCAATCGCCATTCCTGAAATTCGCGCACGTCGTTTAAAATCTCAAAAGCACCCAATCATTACGGCCGCAGCAATAACTTTGACTTTAAACATCGGTCGCAGCCCTAACGTTCGCCCGAAATTTTTATTACGTCAATTGTGGCCCATTGAAGGCACGATTTTTGGGTTAATTTGTTTATAATTGCGGTATCGGCCCATAACATCGTGTGGACTTACCCTTATCGGGCACATCGAAAACATTAAAAGCTTTATGAAAAATTATTTCTGATTAAGTCATTAATTTTTGTGTTTCATCCATTTTTCACTTTCGTGTAAGGAATAGTTTTATTTTGTTCCTCGTAATGATTGTTTTGATTCATTCGTTTTCGCTTTGCCTAATGTCTTTCGGTTACTCTAGGCAAGAAATCTAGGGCTGCTTAATAATGAAGAATATACCTATCATTATAGGACATTAGGTTAGGTAAGGTTCCACTGCGAGCGGCGAGAACGAGACGGGGATCAAGGAGGCGACGCTATGCACACCTCCAAGATCATCCCTAATCTTGCTTTCGCCTTGTCTGAAATGGGCATTGGTGCTGGGTACTTGGGCGTCAACGCCCAGGGCCCCCTGAAGCACGTAGAGGGCTGGTGGTGTGTTTAGTGGTTCTGGCCGGCTATACGAGTTTATCACACTCCCCACGTCACTACTGCCCGACGTGGGCGTGCATTAGGCATTCACACCATAAGTTAAACCAAAAGTTGGCTAAGTTGAATTGTATTTATTTATTTTTTGGTAACCATACAACATATATGCTTTTTATATATTAAATAGGCACACGGTTAAGCCTATAATTCTAATTATAACTAATACTAATACACAACATAGTGCCTTGATTACTTGTTCTTGAGACAATTTAACAAAAACAATTTATATTAAATTATTATTCGTTTACCACGACGCAACGGTTCTTTAATAACCATTTATTCAAGCCTCATTTAGTGTTAAGGTAAAGGTAGAAGACACCATGTACCAACACCAAGGCATGGCTTCCAAACCTTGAATAAATCTTCCATCTCCAATAATCTTGCGCAACTGTTGTCTATCCAGCCTTCTAGACACTCCTGAACATAATAAAGACTCAAATAAATGTTATATTATTATACACTCATAAATCGACTGTGCTTGTTAATTAATTTTCAAATCATACCAACATAGGGCTGATTAAAAATGGCGTGAACAAATGTCGTTACTCAACAAAGTGTGTTTCGCGCAGGAAATTAAAAAACGGCCACGAAGAAACGGTGTTTATCTTTAAATAACTAAAAAAAACATATAGATACATATATTTTGTAAATAAAAAAAAAAAAATAGACTCGGTTAGGACTTGAACCAACATCTTTCTACCAATTGACTGTTCTGTAAATAATTGAAAGTTTATTAATATACATATAACCCGTCTTAGTTGATTTTCAAATAGTAAAAGCACTTGAAAACACGCTTTCACATAACTTAACAATATATCAAACTTATTAAAATATAACTCTACCGATTTTAAAGAAAACACTTTAACGGTTTAAAACGCGATGTAATAGTTAAACATATACGAAAATGATTTTTATTCGGCCCGACTTTTCGGATGCTTTGCTAGCAGCCGGCGGTCACCGGGAGACACTTAACTGTTTAAAACGCGAAGTATATTAACTTCTTTATTTAAACTAGGGTTTTTTTTACTTACTAATTTTACATATCAAAATATTTTGAAAAACAAACAAGTCCATACACTATAATAAGCTCCACGTAACATGGTCCCGCATAGCCCTAATAATAGCTTGAAACAAAAACGAGCCGAACACTAACCAATAATTTTATCTAACGACTGCGAACCATATAATCAAAAGCATATCAACCGAAATCAATTTTTCATCGCTCGATTTAAAAATTATAATACAAAACATCGCTCGAATCGACCATTCTATTTAGACACGTCTCGCTGTTGCGTTTAAGCCAACCTCCATTAGATAGTTCGCTTCATTCGAGGTGCTAGAGATCTGCGTTGAGTGGTTAATCTATAATTACTTAACTAGTAGAGGCATAGCCGAAGCCAATAAAATTGATTTAGATTCACAGAGCGATCGCCGATGAAATATGTGCTGCAAATATGATTTGATGACTTCTGTTTTATGGTGTTTACAAATGTATGTTCCACTACTTGATTACTAATAAGTAATAAACATAAAATTCTTTTCAATAAAACACCCTTACGGTTTGAAATGCAGAAGGTATTAGTTAAACTTATTTGAAAATTAACGACGGCTGAGAATTAATTTTCAAATAAGTTTAACTAAAATATTTCGCGTTTTAAACCGTTAAAGTGTTTTATTTAACTCACATACTAATCTACAGACAGTATTTCATTAAATACTTTATAATTTAAAGATCGAAAATAAATTGAAAAAATTTTCGACACGGGCAGGACTTGAACCGGCGTCGTCAGCTTTCCGTGCTGTTGCTCTACCAATTGAGCTACCGAGTCCTTCATGTGCAATAATATGTGAAAAATATTAATGTTTTTAAATACTTTATAATAAATAGAGCAAAGAAAAGTGTGAACTCGCTGTTAACCAATTTTGGCTTCAGACATTTTTTTTATAAAATAGAGTGCAAACGAGCAACCGGATCTCCTGATGTGAAAGTCATTTCCGCTGCCCATGGATATCTACAACACTAGGGGTCTTAAAGATGCGTAGCCGGCCTTTTACAAAAGAATATGCTCTAGTCTTCAAGGTCCTTAGGTCAGTGGTCATTGGCACAAAATGCCTTACAAAACATCCGGAAATCCATGAACTGAACCCTACCAACTATAACTCGAACTCGAAAAACTTCTTGACGACTTTTCTATTTATGAATGATGGTCGGTGCCCCGGACGGAAGTTTGAGATACCTTCTAGGATTTAGATAACGAAAAACAGAGAAACATTAGTTAGACTTAGTGAGAATGACAGTGCAAAGACCCGTTGATTATTTCCCATACAAGACCACCATTAAATCAACAAGCAAATACTTATTGTTGTATTAGAAATATGACTTCTAGTTTGAGAACCACGTTGATGTACGGCTTTCGGGAAGTATTGTTGAGATTTCAAATGGTAATTGAAAATTAATGAGTGCTGCACGAGAAATACTGAAAAAGGACGAATGATCTAATCAACTGGTGCCCACGAGAAGGGAAAAGGCATAGAGGGAGACCAGTAACCAGATGGGAGGACGATTTGGAACACGCTCGTTATAAGACATTGTGGAAAAATTTGGAAGACGCCCAGTGTCGTGAGACAAGCGAACCAAATGATTTATAGTTAATGTAAATATTAATAATCGTTTTAGATGTAAAATAATTGAAGATTTTTAAATAAGTCTTCTTCATTATTCATCCAAAATATTCAAACATTACCGTACACATTACTGTTTAAGTTTATTGGTTTGTAAATAACGGCTATTCAATCAATTTCCTTTCATTTACCATCGCGAAGTGCGTACTTTGTTAAGTGAGGTCTCCAAAAATTGTACCCAAACAATTAGTTTAATTAAAAAGTGGAACAGTACTACCCTAGCCCACATGTGCAACGTCATTTGCATACCATTACAAGTCAATTTGGATCGCTCGTGAAAAATCGCTACCATTTTCGAGTGAAAGCCGAAAGACGGTCGCCGACGCCGCAAAGAGATCGCGTGTTTCGCCAAGTGCTGGCTCAATTTGCACGTCTGCCTGCTCCACGGCACAATTTGCTTGTCAAGCGAGCGGGCGCAATCATTATTAAGACCTTCCATGCCCTAACGTGTTTCGTGCTGCCGTCGCCATTAGAAATTAATTTGCACAACGCAAGTCGCTCGACGAGGCGTGATCGGGCCCTCGCTGACCAGAAATAAGGCTCTCTTAACAGTTAAGATGGAGATGACAACTTTTATGGGAATTATAAAGCATGATTTTTTTTAACCAGTTCATAATTCTTATGTAATGAGTTAGACATCTCAAAATATGTGTATATTAAATAAATGGTATATTGAACTATCTACTGTCCGGGTAACGAGCTACAGTCATCATTTACGTAAAAATGTGAAATATTTAATAATCGAAAATAAATTAAATTTTTTTGTTCGATTTTTAATCTTTATAGCGCCATAATGTGCTTTAACAAGTTAAAGAAATATAAGTCTTGAAATATTTCGTGATGATTTTTTTTATAGTGGCAAATAATGTTTTCTTTTTTTTCATTAACAGCCAAGGAAATCTGCGTTCCGGCTTCGATCTGTGGATTTCCGAATGTCTGTGCTATAGACTCTGTAGCCAAAATAGATTACCTGTAGAGTACCTGTGCTTTTTAGACGTTATAAGTAGAGCTTAGATGTTGCATTTCATAGCGTGCAACGAATCAAAGGTATCTCGCACGTTGAAACGCGAGTTGGCATCACATTCAATCACCTCCGCCTAACGACCGAACACAAAAAACTCGAAAGTCGACAGACGCACTCAGGAAGTCGAGAAAAAAACGAGTAAACTCGGGCAAATTAAGTTATAAGCTAAAACACGTATGGAGCCATCATCCCAAATGTGTAATCATATTACGACTACAAAAGGTTCGGCAAAAAATAGAAAAATTAGAGGATCGAGAAATGTGGGCCAAACAAAAACGTAACGTATCGCCTAATTATAGCTGTTCGAAAAAACAATTTTATGTGGCGCATGCGCTGTTACACGGGGGGAAATTTAAGCGAGTTTAAAATAGATAATTGGAAGTAGGGCTTATGTAATTTTATTTGTTAATTTATTTACAAATATCAACTGTCATAACAGACGAAATTCATTGCTAAAAGCTATAAGTATTATAAATAAGACTAGAAATTTATTACTATTTTTTGTTATATGAATGATTGCGAATGAGTTAAAATATTTATGAATAAATTTCATTTTTTTTTTATTATTTTCATAGACTAATCTACGAATTTAACATTTACTCCGTTAAAGCTACTGTACTACCTACTATTATAATGTATTTTATACAAACAAAATAATTCAGCCTTACTGTTCTCTCTTTAAGAAATTCGCCTAATGTGCGCCGCGCTCTCCTCAAATCCTTTATTATTTCGTGTATATTTTATTTTCGTTCCTACACGATTATTATTTATGAATTATTATTATTTGAGACGATATTATTAAGTTGAGCAAGCGCATCCTTTTCAATTTGCCACAAGGTGCGGAATTCGCTCATTCGCTCAGGATCTTTCTTTTTGTTGACCCTTTTCGACGTTTGTTTTTCTATTTCGGTTGATTTTCATTTAGTTCACATGCGAACTAAATTGATTTGGATGTAATTAAATTAAATCGAATTTTACACAGATGCACCTTTGATTTAACAGACTTGCACGACTTTTCAGCCACAGGATAGACAAAAGCGACCCAAAGTAATTCTAGATAATATAAAGAAATAAATATATTTTCATCTATTCTACTTTATTAATTAGAAACACTGAAGGAATGGTTCACTTGAATAAAAACTTATGAATTAGCTTATAAATAAAAAGCGACCTTAACGCTAAACAGCGAGCTCTTCCAGACAAATGTGAAGGGAAAACAAAAAAAGAATTGACTAAAAGTAGGTGGTGCTAGAGAGGATCGTGAAAAATAATAGCAAATGAGGACTGGAAGGATAAAAATTGAAAAGGTTTTAAAAGCACGGAGGGATTGAGCTTTTCTGATATGTAACGGAAGAGATTTCCAGAGATTGTATATGTATGTTGTTTTGTGTAACAAAAATACAGGCCTGACAAGAACGTATGATTGTAGGAACCCAAATAAAATACTTTTGATTGTACATAATTATACCCTAATCCTTTTACAGTTTCAATCCCAGCAGTGGAACAAGAAAGTGTTGGACACACCTCTATTGGAGTACGTAGTAATCTGGCAGGGTATCGTTTCTCCTAGATACCAGCCAGATTCTCCAAATACCAACGACGAAACGATAGCGCTAACGCAGATTTGACTTTAACTTTAGGGACACCCTCCATCTTCACTCGTCCTGCTGCAAAGCGTCCAAAACGTCCGAAACGTTAACCAATACCGAACGCGGTTTAAACCGTTAAAAGTAATCGTTATTAGTCTTGATTTCTTGAACATTGCATGCGGGTAGAATTATAAAATAAAATAATTAGATAATGTTCTCAAGTAAGTGATCTTGTATATTTTTGACAAACAAATATCTTTTAAACCTTAATCGTGTTTTATTTAACTTTGTAAGTTATTACGAGGCTATATTTTGTACCGCAGCTGTGTTGTAGGCGTAATGCGAAAACGTTGGATGCGAAATTGTTTGGGCGGTGGAAGGACGTTCAAAGTCGTCTCCGCCATTAGCCATCTGTCACAATCACAAAGTACTTTCGAAGCTCAATTTTATATGAAACGGTTATTTATTGACTGTTAGTTAACAATCGATAAACGTTTGTTAAATTGAGATATTTTCGTTTACAAATAACGACTTATATTAGGAGCTACATGCCAAGTCGAAATGTATTTTAATGCGGGGTCGTAAGTACAAAAAACCTTTGACTCAGGAAGTGAATCCACAGATTCGTCAATTGCTTATAATTTTGAGTCCCAGAATCGTAATCTAGTAATAAAGTCTCTAATATCGTACAAAAAATTAAAAAATAAATATCACAAACACACCGTTTCTTTCACGTTTATATTTTAGTAACCAGAAGAGTTAACATTTTTAAATAAAACACTTTAACGGTTTAAAACGCGATATATTACAACTACGCGATATATAACTAATATATCGCGTTTTAAACCGTTAGGGTGTTTTATTTAAATGTGTACTACTCGCGTATACTATAGACAGTATTTAGGGTTAACATTCTTACACAGCATAAGCCGTAGCAAGTAAGCTCTATGCCAAGTCTTATCAAAACCCCTTCATCATTTTCTAATAAAACTTAGGAACGCTTTACCTTCAAACGCAGAAATCGCTTTAACATTGATTATAATTGCATGTAAATAAAAAAGGAAATTTAATAAATTCACAGTTTATAATAGTGGTGTAAAAGCATTCATTTCTTATCATTTAATAAGGGTGCAGCAACCGTGATTACAACGGACCACTGACCAGTGTTTCTCAAAGATAATTAAATCGGTTGCGCAAGAGTATAACAAAGTTAGTGTAGTTTATGAAGCTTAATAATAAACGTATGTATTAATAATATATAATTTAAACTTTTTTATCGTCAACTGAAATTGAGTTGATTATTCACATAGTTTCAATGTTTTAATAAATAAACACCTATGTAATATGTAGACTAACTAAAAACCTATGACATTCAACTTTCATTTAACTGTTTAAAAAATATATCGTGAAATAAACTAGTTAAATTTATTTCGGTAACACTTCTCCCGGTGACCAGAGTCAGATGTTGTAGGCCAGAGCGTTTAGCCTGTTCGCGTTTTAAACCGTTAAAGGTGTTTTATTTAAATGTAATACTATTTGCATAAACTATAAACAGTACTTATTATTACTCGTTAAACATCTCTAAAAGCAATTCCTAACGAATCATTTTTAAAAGAATAGGGGAACGGTATCAAGAAATCAACCATAGGCGCGTCAAAGTTTAAGAAACTCTGTACCACAGGTATTTAATTCCTGCGATATCCAACGCTACAGGCGAGGTGTTTATTTGAGAAATTATCCGTCAGATGTAGCACACATTGTTATTGCTCTTTATAAATTGCGAAACTGTATACCCCGCAGTCGTGTACGGCCCGAAACGCGATTTAATATCGATTTGAAACCATTAATCACTTATAAGTATGCGCAGGATTCAATAAGGATTTGTGATTTTTTATGATAGAGGAGAACGGAAAGGAATGGGGTTCACTTGGTGGTAGGTGAAATAAACAAGATGCGCTCTCGACCTGTTTTGGTTTTGGATATTCGGAAATCCACAGACTGAAACTGAAACACTCTTGAACTTGACGACTTTTTCATCACTCGAGCGGAATTTCCATATTCCTTAATTATATATATATACTATTCTTTTAATATCAGTTTGAAGTCCAAGATGTTTCAGAAAGGCACCATTACACCAACAGCTCGTCCAAAAATATCAGATTTAATCTATTACATTCTGCGTTCCAAAGGCCAAAAATTTCAAAGCAATGAATGGCGACGACTGCGTGATGTTTAAATTCCAATAACAGCGCTGTTTCGTTGATTAAATAATTTATAAGCAGATTTGAACTAAGTATATTTTGGAGGATAAATATTGTAAAAATCATTAAAATAAGGGATTTACTTTCACAGGCCATTTAAAATTCACTAAACAAACCTAGTTGAGTTGAATTAACAGATACACCCAAATAATGATCTAAATTACTAATCGTGAAGCAAAAAGTTCACATTTAACAGTGTTGCGCCCGCGCCGGTCTCTCAGGCCGTATCGTGCGCCATCTTTCGCACGCGGGTACGCCCCCACATTAATATCTGTGTTTGAGCTGTATCCAGCTGAATTTTCGTGCTAAATGATTTTATTTCGTAATTTGCTAAAGCTTTAGTGAAATCTTATGTTTTGAGAGTCATGCCTACATCAATTTTAAGTATGTATTTTGAACAATAAGTAAGTAGTACGTAATCATAATTATGTTTGTGGAATATTAAAACCTTGACATAATTTTGTATTATCAATGTTCATAAGTTCAAAGGACTCGGTCCCTTATTACAGTTCTCATGTTAAACGGCCTAAGTTCCCAATCGTGTTATTCTTTATTTCCTATACAATGACACTAGTATTGTCAAAAAACGTAGTAGCGGCGGACGTAAAAATATAAAACTAGTATAAGATAACAAATTTACTATTGACATTTCATAAAGCCGATTAGTTAAAATACTAGCAGGACACTAACGGTTTAAAACGCGAAATATATATATTACTTTAAATAAAACACTTTAACGGTTTAAAACGCGATATATTAGTTAAACTAATTTGAAAATGATTTTTAACTTCGGCCCGACGTTTCGGATGCTTTGCAGCAGCCGTGGTCACGGGGAGACCGTTTAAAACGTTAAAGTGTTTTATTTAAATGTGTACTACTCGCGTAAACTATAGACAGTATTTAGTTAACTTACTTACTATGTATATTAACTAATATATTTCGCGTTTTAACTGGTAAGTTACGCAGGTCTTTAAATGTTTTTATGATAGAAGATGACAGTTTAGCAGGGTTTATTTGATGGTAGGTGAAATATCCCAGTCACAAAACAAGAAAGCTGATTGTCGACTATATTTTGGCTTTGGATATTCGGAAATAAACAGATTGTAATCGAAGCGCGATTTGTCTTGACGGCTGTTTCATCTGTGTACGGTGGTCCGTGATGGAATTTCGATTCTACCTACCATTCAAAGCACCTCGTTATTGATAATGTGTGAAATTTAAGTGAATTACGATGACAAAATTAGCAGTTTCCAACTTTTATTATTGAAAATTACCATCTCGATACGAGAAAAGTTTCAAGAGCGCGCTGGCCTTGGAGGCCCCTATCGCGCGAGCGGGTTATTAATTCTCATCGTTATTGTTATAGCGGCCAGTTCTCTCATTATATAAACGTTACGGTGCTTAGCAAACTATTAAAAGCGCTCATCTTAACGCCTTATTATTTTGATAAACTCGACGCGATTGTACCCACACGTTCTTTTGTTTTTTTTTCTTATTCTCTCCTCGGCTCATAGTACCGTTTTGTAATAAAGGTAATTGTTAGAGCGCTGTTTAACCGGTTAAAAGTAATGAAGACATTTCAGTGTAATTTAGCTAGAGTTAATTGTAATTATAGCAAACAGTAATGAAAATGTACCACAGTTTGTGTTATAAATTACTACTTACATCCGTGTTGATATTCCGTTATTGTAGTAAAAAGGAAGTCGTATTATCGTAGACGTTAATCTATACTAATATACAAAGCTGAAAAGTTTGTTTGAACGCGTTAATCTTAGAAACTATTGGCTATAAAACTCCTATTAATTACAGCGCGATGATTCCTTCCTCGATAAATGTTCTAACTAATACAAAAAGAATCTTTCAATTCGAATCTATGGTTTCTGAGATTAGCGCGTTCAAACATACAAACTAACAAATTCTTCAGCTTTATATATTAGTATAGATTTGTAATGGAATCGGTATAGATATTTTTATTTCATATAGGCATAGAGTAGTATATATTTAAATAAAACAATTTTAACGTTTTAAAATGCAAAATGTAACCGACGTTTCGGAAGTTTTGCCTTTCTTTATCTCCCCGTGGCCACTGCGGGTACAGAGCATCCGAAACATAATGTAATTGTAAAAAATATCGTTATTACGTTTTAAACCGTTGAAAGTGTTATATTTCATTTCGTGTACCAAATCAACATAGTAACAGTAGATATTCTATTTTTTTCTTTTAAATAGTAAGTTAATATTAATTAGTGCTTAAAATTAGTAATTCTAACCAAGCCAGATAATAAATTTACAAAAACCTAAAAATAACAAATTAGCAATTTATCGAAATTCAATGGTGACATAGTTGAGCTTAAACTTTTGAATTGAAAATATGAATGATAAAATATTCCATGCTCTCCGGGGGAATTCAAAAACAATTACATCTCGCGAGATAAATATCGGGCAGCGGCCGACACAAAGCGGGTCGTAAACTTTAAGAAAATAAACGTCCAAGTAATAAGCAGACAATTCCAGGCCAGTTCAGGTGTGAAACTGACGCGGCATGAAGACTTCATTATGCTTGAGGATGAACGAAAACAAAGGATAATTACAATTACACAAATGGAATATTTTATTGTAGCGTTTAAAGTGATTGCGCGCGAGTTGATCCAAAACCCTTCAAATTATAATAATTTAAGTTATCAACTTAAATTATACCACTTTTAACACTCTAAGATGCGATATATATTAGTAAATTTATTGACAATTTTAACGACGTTTCGTATGCTTTACAGCAGCCCTCTCCAGGATTCCCCCGGGGGAGGGGGGGATGGAATTTCACTTTTATATAAAAAAACCACATGAACCCAAGACGTGAACGAGAAATGATCTTGACATCAAACTTCTTTAATATTGCGGTGTTACCCGCCTTTCAAGCTATAATTATAGATTTAAGTAATTCAAAAAATTTAATCCACACCAAACAACATAAAAAGCATATAGGTATTATTTTTATGTTGTTTGGAGGTGTTGTCCTGTTGTTGTCATAGAGAAATGATACAATGATGTAACGCGATTAAACTTCACTCCATTTTTTATCTATAAAGGTTTCAGAAACATTATAAATTAATTAGAAACATTTAAATACAATAACGTATTACGTCGCCAAATATTTTAACTACGGCCCGACGTTTTGGTTGGCTGTGGTCAGTGGTCACGAGGAGACACCGTTTTAAAACGTTAAAGGGTTTTATTTAAATGTGTATGTGAATTTATGTAAATGCTACTCGCGAAAAGTGCAGACAATATTCGATCAGAAAGAACGAAAAATTTATTTAATGCCATACAGCAAAACATTTAAAACTAGATCGCTAAAATTTTGTGGCACGTCGAGATGCAGACTCAGCTGAATGCTGCACGAAGAGGATTGCACAGCGCTGTTTTTCAGTATGCTGATTAGAAGCATGTTGGATCCGCGGCCAGTTGATTTGTAACCATAAGTACATTGCTACCTTTAGATTAAAGAGCCTTTGCTGAGGCGTTATTTTCTTTTATAGGTTATAAAAACAACAGTGCATGAAACAAAATCCGCTCGGCACATAATTAACGCAAGTGTATCTCGCAAGGGATTAATTTCTTCTCATCAATCAATCATAATGATGTAACACATTGTCTTAGTACGCCCAGCGAGGGGCGTGCGCTTTCGACCAATGAGAGAGTTGCGCCGGCGCAATGTGTCAATAGGATTAGATTACAATCCGGAATTCGAAGATAATTGCTCGCTTTTTATATTGGAAGCGAAGCAGATGAATTAAGTACGGTCTCCAGTCTACTACAATAAACACTATAGTGAAAAATTTGTTAATTTGGTAAACGATTAATTCATGTTTTAAATGCCGGAGAAATATTTGGTTTGGCCCGAGCAGAGACATTTGATTATAAGACCTCGATTAGCTTACTTACAAAATCCCGTGTCCCCTCGTTGGGGATGGGGCGAACACACTTCTGCTTCCGTTCACCGATCGGTTTTAGGTATTAACAGGCAAGTTAATCAGACTTCTGTGGCCATTCCCGATGGAAATAAACGTTTATTCCTCTGGATTCAAACCCAGGACCTCCGTAGAAAACACGTTGACCCATTTGGCTACAAGGGCCGTCTAGATTAACCTACTTGCCAGTTAATAAGTAAATCAATGAATACAACTTTTTCTTAGACATCTGCCTCTGCTTCATGCTTTTCGAACAGTTGTAACAGAAATAAGTATATTTTATAGAATAAAGTTAAATTACGACCAGTCTCTTACCCTCCCGGGCCTTGAATCCGGGCTATAAGCAACGCCAAGCAGCTCGTTCACGAGTAAGCCGAGTACGATGTTTTATTTCGAAACTAACTTTTGATATAGCCGATCTATTGCCGCAATAATCAACAGATTCATAAAGAACGCTAGACCTGCGTTCGCGCACTTTCTCATAAGGATTATAATAGAGAGCCGAAGTAAATTAAGTCACAACAATAACTAGAGTCGTTTATCATGCGCCGGTATAAGTGTTAAACTATGAGATACAGCGATCCACTGATTATAGTTAATAGACACTGGCGGATGAGATGTCTTACTCCAATAGGGTAAGTGCCCCAGTTAAGAGCACATTTACGCAACATCAACATTAATTTTATTTGTAATGTTTTTATTTATTAAATCCATGTCTATAGTTACGATTATAGCACATGTAATATGTAGTTTAAACTTGATAGAATATTACTACTGTTTAATTGAGTAATGTTTAACTTAGCCACTTTCTTTAGTCTTAATGGCGATACATGCAAGTTTTCTTCGCTTATTATTAAATATTACAATGGCGACGAGTGTGTTCGACTGCCAAAAGCTTCTATTTTATTGTAAATAAAGACAATTATTTCTAAGTTTACAATGTTGTAGATGAACAAATAAAATAAATTACTCTGTGACTTGATTCACCCTAAAGACAGACGCTTTCCTTTAAAGAACTTTTAATTTTTGGTAAAAATGAAATTTACTATTATTATATAATAATAATATTAGTTAGTACTAGTGGTCTATAATCTAGTACGTTTACCCGAATTCCCGTCGCAGCGGGGTGCGCTCGCGCCGCGGGACGGCTCGTTATTAGCACCTCACGGTTCAAAGCGAGCCGCTCCCCTCCCTTTCACCTCCCGCACCTTCCCTCACGCAATCTGTCTGTCTGTCAAAGTAGTAAGTGAAATTATTTAATTTTGATATCCATTGTGAAGCTTAGGCTGATTATGAATACACAATTTTTTTTCTCAAATGTAGAAAATACTTAGCTTTAGATCACGTTAGAGCTATTTTGAGAAAGTTAAGATTATTATATTGTAAAAAAAATATAACTGTTCACAAATATAAATACATACATACATAATCTGTGTTCCTTATTTAGTGTTTATCTGTTTGCTGCATGACAAGGGAAAATTTTTATAACCTACAAACTGGAAGGCTACTTGATGGAGTGTAATATCCGCAGCCAACAGTTGGACATCTGGAATTTTAATCAGAAACGCGTTTTCCATTGAATAACTTCATGGCTAAATTAAAAATCTCGTCAAAGATAATGGTCATCATCCCATCGACCGCTATCGCGCTAATCTCAGGAACTACCTACTGGTTCGAATGGGAAAATATTGTTTTCGTTGGTTAGAGGAAGGCTGTAAAACATCGCGCGAACAATACGAGGGAATATTTTTCATCCTTGTGGGTTTTCGTTGCATACGTTGCGAAAACGGTTAAAGATACCCGTAAAAGTGTGTTTGAAAGAATGATTCCCCTTTAAATGATATAAAATAATGTCTGTCTTTTACGATTAACATGCAAAGACGACGTCAGAAATTTATAAAACTGAGGTGCTGTCTGTAGTTTACGCGAGTAGTACACATTTAAATAAAACACTTTAACGGTTTAAAACGCGATATATTAGTTAAACTTATTTGAACTTGTCTGAACTGCCTTGCTGGGCTGAACTGAACAGCAGCCGTGGTCACAGGGAGACAGTCTCCCCGTGACCACGGCTGCTGCAAGGCATCCGAAACGTCGGGCCGAAGTTAAAAATCATTTTCAAATAAGTTAATAGTAATAAGTAATTAAATCGCGTTTTAAACCGTTAAAGTGTTTAATTAAAAAAACTGAGGTGGTTGTCCGTCGAATATCAAAGCATTTCCCTGTTCCTTCCATTAATTCAGTTCCATTTAGGTACCTAAACGTCTTCAATATCGCGAATGGAATGAAATGGAATGTTCACCACGTACATTGTAAACGAAATTGTTTTGCTGACGACACGTCTTGCACCGATGTTTCTCATTGATTGAGCCATCGCTGAAGCCATTTTGAGCTGCCTTACGCACTTTGCAATTCAACCTACAGTATACTCTATTCCCTTGAAATAAGATTCACTTTTCTAAACAGATACTAAAGTAGAACTGTAAAGCTGAAGTATGTTGTCATAATTCATATAAAGAGTCGGAAACTATTATTTGTTGCGGTTCGAATACATTGTATTGTAAGTTAAAAGCTTTCAGTTTTTATGTTCGAGTCTGGATACGATCGATGTAGTATGTAAAAGATTTGGACAGTATAAATGCCTTTATCAGCAAGTGTCACGTTATTCTATCATTTGAGAATATAATAAAAAATAACACAACTTTTTTTATTATAGCCAATAAAAATGTCAAGATTCCTTTGTTAATTCTATGTCGGTTCAATTAAAATAGATTTAAGTTTACCCAAATTTAAGAAACACATTTTATTATGTATGTATGATGAACGCAAAATGTAGGGAAAATACAATTTTAAAATGTACCTATTTCTGTACCTCTATGACACTTAACATTTACGCATAAAAAATCTCTTTTACATTCAAGTAATAAAATTAAAAATTACCACTATACTTGTAGTATGAAATGTAAATAAAAAAGAAATCTTTTCGGAGCGTCCGAAAGACGTGATAGTTAAACAAAGATGATTTTTTAAAAATAGATTGTAACGCGTTAGGTAACGAGTTGTAACGAATCTATTAAAAGTTATCTCTGGAAGAAAAACAATCCTCATTATAAATTTCGCATCAGCAAAATTTCCCAAGCTCTTTCCGAACGCAATCGCGCGCCGCATAATTCGCAAAGTACCTTTTCTTAAAATGTCACATCACAAAAACGCAGAGCGAATAAAAAACTCGTTAATTCACGTGATATTTAAGTTTAATATCGATATTAAAGTAATCTCGATAAATCGATTGCCCAGTAAAACAACGCGATGAAGTCGTCAAATTGAAAATCACCGCCGAGTTACCGCTCGGTAATAACTTGTCTTTTATTACTTTGATATATTGCCTGTACAAATCGTGATTACGCTAGTGAAAATGTCGTTTCAACAAAACACTGTATTAAAAAAGTGAATAATGACTTCTTTGCCGACGTCGTCATTATAGCGCGCGGTCAGCCCGTTCGAAGAGATTCCTATCTAACTAAACAATGCCGTACATTTGCGACCTTATTGCTTCAGCATAGAGTCCACTTTGCCCACCATACATCTGGGTACTATCCGATCGAAAATGGATTTTAGGTATGTTGCTTTAAGTCACTTTTGAAGTGTAACGCCATCTGGATTTCCACGCGAATGTACCGTGGCGAATGGGATTGACAACTAAGATGGTTATTATTACATTTCACTATAACTATACATTTACAAAAGCTATGCGGTTTGGATTATGTGCAAAATTAAAAAAAAATCCGTTGATGGATCGACTGCAATGTTGGTTTCGTGAGTAGTAAAGTACAGTAGTCGGTTATTATGCTATAGATAGTGTAGTAGCATTATTTATCAAATAATGGGAATAGAAAACTGTTAAGGCATTGAAAGTTATTTAAACCCTAAAATATTACGCATTAATTAATTTACGTTACATCGAAGGTAAACACGGTTTTCCTAAATTATAGCCAACAATACACTTACATACAATACCAACTCAAAAAATAAATGACAATTCTTCAAACCTCAATTAGTTCTCCATATAAGAATTAGACTAATATTTATGAGTCTCAAAATAAAAGTACCTAAATAAAGCATTTCCCATATTTCCCCTTTCATACGAAAAATAATGAAGAATTTTTGATTATTTTTGGAAATATGTACTTTTACTAAATTAAATAAATATTTATTATTAGTTATTTAAGTATGTCTATTTACGCGAGTAGTACACATTTAAATAAAACACTTTAACGGTTTAAAACGTAACTAAACTAATATATCGCATTTTAAACCATTATAGTGTTTAAGTGGACTCGGCCGCATATATTCTTACATCTAGTGACTGTAATAGCTAACACACGAAGTGCACCAACGGCGGATGGTTTAAAAAACAATTGAATGGTTTTAAAATAACAGATTTAAAACAGACACGCTATTATCGTTCGTTAAACCGCCATACATAATTACACTCGGCCAAAGCACATAAATCATAATAATTTAAAGCGAGACAACCCTTTTTTGCCCGAGTTACGAGCCCTGCATCTGCGCCTTTCCACCTAAACCGAAGGCTCGAGAATTGACAGCTTTATAAATATAAGAAAGGAGTTTCGTTGCTAACGCCCCATTTGTAAGAGGTTATAAATATACTGCCCTCGGATAGGGCTGGCTCTGGTCAAGTTTTGAAGCGTAAAGCTTAAGCGTTAAGCTTAAGCGTTAAGCTAAGCGTCGCTTTCCCTGCAGGTTGGATCTCGGAGGACAGCATTTAGATCTAGATACCCTGCTTTTTGGACAAAAACATTATTTTTCTTATGCTGATTTCTGATGAAGTTTTAGTATAACTTCTTTGCCAAAAAGCTAAGTGCTAGTCAATCACACTTCTGTAACCGACCGACTCTTTCCCCGGAATTTAGACTCGGGATCTCTCGTACGTACTGCAATGCTAGGCACCACTTTTAACCATTAATATATTATTAGAAGACATTCCTTAATAGTAAACATAAAGGTATCTTGGTGTACTAATTAAACGGGTTTAATAGAAATAAGTTTAATTACCACAGATAGGATAGTGAGGATGTGGCGCGATTGAAAATTAAACAAAAAACAAAATAAAATACTGTCTGTACTTCACGCGAATAGTACTCATTTAAACACTTTAAAGGTTTAAAACGCTATATATATTAGTTAAACTTATTTTAAAATTATTTAGTTAAAATACCCGACTCGACGTTTCAGATACTTTGCAGCACTCGTGGTCACAGGGAGACTAAAGATGGAGGGTGTCTCAGTCTCTGACGTCAAAGTAAAAAACTGCTACGTCGAAATTGGTATTTGACGAAACTGGGCCTGGCCCAACTCTGCGAGGACCCAGAATGGACTAACGGTGTCTTCGCGTCTTGCTGTTTTTTTGAAATCTAGAATCTTTAATATGGGATCTTAGGTGAACTCGAGGTGTTTGATAACTCAAGTTATCAAAGTTTGAGTTTAACTAATATAGTTTTAAACCTCGCGTTTTAAACCGTTTAGTGATTTATGTAAAAAATCTATCTCCTAAACTCTTACAGTCCCTGGTCTTCTTTTGAGCAATAAATAATACATCCACAATAGATTTAATGTAAACTACTCAACACCCATAAACTCCAAATAGATTTGTATTAGAATGATTTACGGGTAAGGTGTGATAGGAAAGCCGAATTAAAAATATCCGTGATCAGAGGGACCGAATGATATTATTTGTGTCTACAGGAATCTATTCACGCGTCTATAATTTATGGCTGCTTATCGAATGACCGTTAATCATAAATTAATATTATAATTTTATTCGTACGGACAGGTGAAAAAAAGGTCAGTTAGTTTGAGATACTAAACAGAGAATGATCCCTACAAATGTTAGGCGTTATAAAGATTATTATAAAATAGATGTCACCAAAATATTAATATCAAGAGAAATGTTTATCTAAATAACAGTTTTTATAACAATTACAACAATTATTGACAGATTTTGAAATTTAAAACCGAAACCTACAAATTAAAGATCGGCTCAAGACCCATCCGTAATATTTTTTAATCTAAGGAGAATTTTAAATTTTATAATGACGTCACTTGCAATAAATACCATTTTACATATAAAAAATACTAAAGCTACAATTTAACATGTATCAGAAAAAAAAATAACTTGAAATCTTTTTAGATTAGTAACAGATTAAAAATATAAATTAAGAAGTAATAATACTCATAAATAAATAATTGATTCAGCTTTTTTATCATCTACAGACGATGCATGAATACTAATTATAACACAGACTATAGAAACAAGCATTACTGATGATAGATGTCTTATTTAGCCAATAGAAATCTAGCAACACTTTCAAAATTTATCACTTTCGCTTTATCTGTCCCCAGACCTTTGATTAAACGAAAACACAATCAAATATTTAAAAGTTTAATCTAGCGCGCCGTTTATTACAAATGTAAATGAGCGACAAAAATTGTCATATAAAAATGTTTTCGATTTTTAATACATAGTCAATCTAATAAATTGAGGTTAAATAATTTTAATTCTCTAAACGAGGCTGTCTGCTAACGAAGACACATTGATACGCGCCTGCTCATTAGCTGGCCACGTTAAAATCCATAACGTGACTATTATATCGATATTTCGATTAATTAATAACTTCATCGACACAACACTATCCGGTTTTTTGATGCTGGCAATTTTTTTGTGCCTATCGGCGTCGCGGAAACAATTTGTTATAACGACAATAATAATGAGAATTCTCCAAATTAATGGCACTGTTCTTCTTGAAAGTGTAACTTTGATTAAATGGCGTGTTAAAGATAAAAATGTATTCTTTAACATAAAACCAATTAAGATGTTAATTTTTTTGTCATATCTATCTGTGAGAGCTATAGTTCAATATTTTATGCGTATTGTCTTTAATTTTGTATGTCTAGAAATCGACGCTTTTAGGAAAAGTACCTCAATGGATAAAGTAAGATAAGATTAACAACTAGAAATTTATAGGACAGGCCGGTCTCGAACCCAAGAACAATCGCTTCGTACTTGCTCTAATTTCAAATCATTTTATGTGAATGCTCCATGTAGCTGTTAATGAAGATGTAGGTAGAGAGCTCTACCTACGTTATGTAATTTTCGAACCAAAAACTTTTTTCAGTTAATTCCTAGAAAATCTGCAACTAGCAGGAGGAGGTTTACTTAAGGAGAAAATGCCCTTATTAAATAACATGTACACCTAACTGAATGTGCTCTTTCTAATACTGTATTTCCCGTTGATAAAACTTATTACGACTTTACTCTTTTAACAATTTATTACGTTTTCCCGGGATTCGACAAGTGCGTAACGCAATACGTTAAATCGTCAACAAGGGTGGACTATGATATCTATTTAAATAGTAAAAACTATCTGTTGCAACCTCTTTGGTTTTAAGTGCAAAGTTGTCTATGTTTCGTTGTCTAAGAGGCTAAAAAAGGTCTGCTACATAGGCATCAACGTCGCTATCAAATCAAAATGCAATATTCGATCACTATAAATCTTGATCGTTCAAGTAAATTATAAAACATATTAATTCACACGGCTCTATATCTTCAAATCAATTAACATTCTATGACTTAATTGAAAAATTTAAATAAGAAGAACACGTTTTATATTTATCGCGCGGCTTTACGACATAAATGTCAAGTTTTTTAATAACTATTCCGAGGTTTAAGATTGCATGGTGTTTCACAGATTTTAAAAACGCGTCATTTATAATTTTCCAAAACTTGCGGTATAAGTACATTTGCTGCGCATAAAACAATGACGTGTCACTCTCTCGTCGCTTTAGTATAACCGACCGCAGATCACGAGGTCTTGGGTTTAATTTCTAGGCAGGTCGAAATATTATTTCAATATTAAACAACGTCGATTCCAGTTTTGGAACGAGGTGGTGTCATTTGTATTTGTGTCACAAATTACATGGAGCAACTTCTTGCAAACTTTTAAACTCGCCTATGAGGTAGCAGACCTGTGTACTCTTGGGTCATTAATACGTGGAAACTTAGAGTATCAAATGTTGCTAGAGGAAACCTCGCAGAGAGCGAATATTCGAAGAAAAAAAAGGACGACAGCGCAACTTGCTTAGATTTTATGTGGCTGGGATATTTTAACTCCCATCATCGTCTGTCCTCACCTGTAATATTAAATCTATAAAACCCTTAATGTCCTTGATATCAGTAGGTACAGCGAATAGCCAACGCATTAGTCATATCACGGAAATAACCGCGAATTACAAACATAATTGTAAATTAAATAAACTTCGCAATTCGATAAAATACTAGTTTTATTTGTAACAAAATGGCCGTCAGGGCTGTCGGCTTGGCTCGCTCTCGATATTAAATAATTTCTTCACTAATCCCGAAAATATATCGCTCATAAATTATCACTTGTATCGCCGTCTGTCCAAACCGAGATCCTTTTATAGTGATGTAGCAATTCGAGAAGTATAATATCGATGAAATGTCTGTATCGAGTAAGTATTGATTTTAAATTAAAGATTTCACATAAGCTAAATGAAATATATATGGCAATAATATTAATTGGCATATATATTTCATTTAGCTAACGTTGTAATATAATTACTAAATATAATTACCAATAAATGATAATACATTTTTAAAAATTACAGCCTCTGAAAATTAAAAAGAATTTCTAAAGGTGTATAAAAAATTAATTATAATTACGATTAAAACAAACTTATCGAAGCTTTTAATTAAATTTAATACTGCCAAAACATATTTTTATCGATATACTTGAAAATAATAACATCCCTAGACACAGCAATAACAAGAGCGTGAAATGAATTAAATACATTTGTGTAGATTATATTTTTTTAATACTTAGAATTTATATTGATTTAACCACAGCACATTTTTGGTCTTATCTAGTATAAATGAAACCATCTTCAAATTGGTAGTCATAAGACACTATGCCATGTCCCGTTTCTAAAAAAAATAATTCAAACCGTGTCGTTAAATAATTGCAATACCTTTCTTCTAAGTTTATAATACCTGTTACTGAGCTATAGACATAAACCAAAACGTGTGTTACAAAAATAAAATACAATATCGAATTAAATCAGACAATTACAACAGGTCGATATCGTGTTTATTTATAAACAGTACAAACTACGCCCTATTCTATTCTACGGGCGGATAATTGAGCTATATAATTTGACACCTCGCAGTGAATAGCCAATTATTAATATGGGCCCTTGATTAATTGTGATATCAGCATTTAATTTTCGTGTTAACACTCGCGCCCGCCGCCGCCATTGTCCGCCGCGTGCCTTTGTGTGCCGTGACGTTTCAATTTTGAATAAATTAAATTTCGAACGCTTCATTTTTTCTAAACCTTTTTATAGACTACAGAATGAGGTCTGTGGCTCTGTCGCAGTTAATATTGTAATTTATGATCGGCCTGTATTAAGTACTATTAAAAGCAGAGTTTGAGTTTGGGAAACCTTAAAGTCTTAGATATCAAATATATTATGTTTTTTTTTTCATTATAATAAATAATAATACCATTACTTTTAATACTGAGCAAAAAAACCTGTATGTAGATACCTACTTACAACCTAATATTATATAAATTCTGTTTTCACAGTTCCAACTTCTAAATCTAAAATAATATTATGTTTTTTTCTTTGTCTAGTATGTCTTACCTACTTATACATTTTCTATAACTAATTAAGTTATAGATTTTGCCAGGCATTTTTAAGGCAATTTACATACCAATCGTTTTATTTTGACTTTTGGCCCCTAGCATCATATTTTGTATTCAATATTGATTTTCTGTGAGATCGTCTCTAACGATTCCAATTAACCTTTAACAAGTATTAATTCATGGTAAATGTAAAAAATACGTAAATTTTTATTTGTACTAAAAACTAAGTACTAAAAGTTGAACAAATTACCTATTTGTATCAATTTTTACTAATATCAAGTTTAATTATAAAAACATATAAACAAATATGTAAACAAACTTATAAGAACCAAAAAATACACAACTCCATTAAAAAAGACTAATAAAATCGTTTTCAGTTAGCTACCGACCAATGAGATTATCCAATTATCGCGTTTATGGCAGCCATTTAGAAGATGGCCGCGCTCGTTCCAAATTTGAAAATTCGTTGCCAACATTCGAATCAATGGTTTTATTCTAATTTTATTATCCAATTGTTATTTGTTAAGTTCTCCAGTTACGTGAATGGAAATGTAACCAAAGTACTAAGTGAATTATTATTTAGATATAGTTTATTTATGTTATATTCGTGATTCGATCGTAGGTTTTGTTTATGGGCATATCGCCGCTTGTTTTTCACACTGTCTCCGATAGTAACAAAAAGTATAAACTTATAAAAAATGATACCAAACGCAACCTGCAAATTAACTCACGGTTAAAATAAGTGACGAAAGACAATCTTGCGATCACTATCAAATAAGTTGTCACCGAGATAATGTTGTTTTAACAACTTGACGCCTGCACACTTGTACGAGGGCACGTCGGCAGATCTAATTATATACTCACCTGCCGAGATTGAGTCATTTACATACCACAGCACTAATGATAGCTCTTTCCATCAGCTATAGAAATAAAAAGTTAATGAGGTGCCGGGATTTTAACTAAATGATGTTTGGAAATTGATTACTAGATGGCGCGGTAATGAGATTTTTTATTTTATTGGATCAACGACAAGAACTCGTTTTGCATACTGGCTGTGAAGAGATGGTAAGTAATACTGCGGTAGATTCTTAGACGTTACAACGATCGTGTAACAACCTAATCACTAAAGTATTAATGTTTTAATAAATTTTAGAAATATATATGTCTTATGAATTGCTAAAATGAATTAGTGACAAGAAATAAAAACCTTGTACCCTTTTTCTTTACATCTTCATAAAGTCTACACGAGTATAAATTACAGCAAAGAACATTCGACGTGTTTTATTATCGGATATTTCGCGGTATCGCCATAAGTAATTTATGCCAATCAGCGTAATGTCACAAGAAAGTCGAATAATATCTTCGTTTAAAGGTGAGAAAAGTCAAAACAGAGACGTCAAATCAATTTCATTCACGCGAGGCCGTCATTAAAGTTGAATCAAAGCGGACCGCTTTCGTGAGAACGAAATCACTCACTCAGTGCTCACTCGTTCACTGTTAATAATAAAATGGAGTCGCTAAAGAATGAATTATCATTCGTGAGACCAATAAGCTAATGTATAGAAAAAGATATTCCGACTTTAGAAACGAAAGCATATTTGAGGCTGCTAAAGCCAGAGTGACCTAATAACAAAAAAATTCAATAAGGAGGAAAGTAAATATTCGCAATTAAATTAGGCGAAAAGAATTTGTGAATTATGATAAAATATGTTAATAATTTTCGGTCACTGTGCTCTTGTAGATTTACATTTTTTGACTATAAAAATATAATAAGTACCTTTTAAATTGCAGTTAGGCTACTCTGGCTCTAGCGGCCTCATTAATTATTAAGGTAAAATTGTAACACTTACCTTAGTATATTTTATATGTTTACTTAAGAGTTGATATTTCAAAAGGCTATGAACTCCATTTGGAAAAGGAAAACGTTACATTTTCTCCCGTAGTTAGCATGTTGGCTGTGTCAATCTCAATATAGAAAAACGGAGTTAATTATTAGGTATACTATTTTATAAGTGATAAGCATCTTTATCTAACTTAACGATTTATTATCAAATTAAACATTTGTGAATAAATTTCTTGTACCTAATTTTCCATAACGCATGGGTATCCTACAGTTTGTGGATGTCAATCGTTGAAGACGTTCCCATATTCATTTCGGAGTCACACAACTGTCACGCCATAATGACAGACAATTTGTTAACTATTTTATGATGTTAACACTTAATATTGTTAAAATCTATTGCGAAACGTTTAGTTGCGTATTTTATGTATTTAACTTACGCGTAGCTTTCTTGTTAGAAAGTTGTGTTAACTAAGTAAGTTTAGAGATTCACAGGTATTAGAATTATTTTAATGTAGTTACAGTATTTTTACTAAAAAAATAGTACTTCTGTTTACAGTTACAAGTCTTCAAAATTATCTATGGTTAGAACTCGATACTTTGGGTGCCTTTAGAAGTGATGGACAAAGACAAATTTCGACTCGATGATTAACATATTATGTACAAATACATGTCTAAAATGGGCTATCATTATAGTGCTTTTATATTTGTATGTACACCCCATATTTATACAAATCGGCACAGAACACCAGCATGTCCTTACCAAACATTTCGTTTGTTTTATCTAACATCAGGCATTTGAGTATTGTCTGTTTTTTACGCGAGTAGTACGTACACATTTAAATAAAACACTTTTAACGTATAACGGTAACCCTGTGACCACCGCTGTTTCAAGGCATTCAAAACGTTGTGCCCTTGTTTTAAAAAAACGTAAACAAGTTTACTCATAGATTTCGCGTTTTAGACCGTGTTTTGTAAAAGTGTTTTATTTTAACAGGGATTTCGCCAGGAAAAAATAAGTCCTATTTTAAATAAAACACTTTAACGGTTTAAACGCGATATATAGTTAAACTTATTTGAAAATGATTTTTAACTTCGGCCCGAAGTTTCGGATAGTTTGCAGCAGCCGTGGTCACAGGGAGACATCGGGTCGTAGTTAAAATAAGTTTAAAATTCGCGTTTTAAAGCGTTAGTGTTTTATTGAAATGTGTTCTACTCGCGTAAACTGCATTAGTATTTGTGGTTAGATATATAATATATAAGATTTGGTTCTCATGTAGATCCAGGCATAGTAATTAACAGCAAAACCAATAAATATATAGCAAGGCGTAACTTCTTAAAACCCTATTTGCAGTACCGGATCATAAAAGCGTAAAGTCAAGTTTTCCCGCCAAAAGCAGATGGGGCGGACATGCAGCCACAAAAGGATGTATTAACATGTCATTGCAACACATAAAACATGTCACGCGGGGTAGGGTTGCGACACTTTCATTAATATTGTAATATTATTAAAGATAACAAGATAACTAAATAAAAAATCAATTTTAAATTTTCAAAAATGTTTATTTATAGGAAATAATGACGGAAGAGATAATTCCGTCAAGGTAAATAGTTTATTTCTAGTCTATAGTTCTAGAAATACTTATTTCAATTTGAAGAATAAGTCAGTATTTTAGTAAAGCTTTACAAAAGACTCAGGCCACTACCACAACACCAAGCCTAAAGCGAAGTTTCGCTAAAGAACTTCAGTCTGTACTTTTTTAATATATTAGGTTAGGTGAACTTAAATTAAACCTAGTATAATGTTTCGGGGATTAATTCAAAAGTCACAGAATCCGCCGGGTATGGCAATGAAGATTTTATACTAAAGCTTACATCAATATCATTAATACATAAACATATTACATTATTGTATTTTAAAGTAGCTATCCGGGGCGAAAAATAAGTCAACCGCGTTGATAAATATTCAGGGTTAGAGCATTACAATTTCCATTAAAAGTACTTGCGTTCACACAGACATGTTAGATCCTAATGGAAAATAATTAACTTAACAATGACTGTTTTATTTAGGTTAATTTGGTAAATATAATGATAAATCTTTTCCGAAACAATATTAGTAAGTCTTGTAAATAGGAACAGTAAGTTCTTTTCTTTAATACCGTTGTTGGCAACCTTTAAAAATAAGGGGGACTGGTATAAACTTTGCCTCTGCGAGATGCATAAAGCCTCCATATCCATTGTTTAGCTTACAAGTTGTTAACACTTGTTGTCTATGGTTACTTATGGCGGATTGTTTTATAATTCATTGTCTATGGTGCAGCAAAAAGTTAACAATGTTCACATAACAACAGCTTCTGTGTTACCAAAAAGCTAGGCTATTTTGTTTAGCTCAATATCGTCACAATGCATGGAAGCATATAATTTTTCTATATTTTAAGTCGTAATCGTTACTATTTTTAAATATGTTCAATTCCGTTTGTATTTTACTCTACTTTATTCATGCTTTTTAACTTTGATATATATGCTCTATTCTATTAATCTGTAGGTCGTCAGTTTGTTGTTGCATAGGACCTGCTTCACATGGTGTAACTCCTCATTTATTTGGGCAGCATCACAGAGACGGCGGGCTCTCTGAAACAAAGATACTCCGACAGTAGGTACTAAGTTGGCGGGGGTGGTAATGTGAGTCACCATTCAAATACCTATCTGTATGGATTGTTTTTCTAAAGACGGCATGCCCGATATTACCGTGTTCGTCACGGTAATTAGGTTAAGTAATTCGATAAATCTATTATTAGATTTCATCTATACAGCCTTAAATGTAATTGGTCATATATCTTACATTACTTATTCTTCCGGCCAGCAATCTTTTTATCGAGATAGGTATACCTATGATGTTCGTTTAGTTTTACAATAAGGTTCAATGAAATTCTTTTTATATATATATATATATATATCTGAATGATAAACGAATTTGATGTCTACTTGCTAGATGGTGAAACTCTCTGACCATATAACATCGCAGTTTAACATTCGCAAATCCACAGACTGCGGAATGAGAATTACCACTCTACTTTTATATTGTGAACGGTCGTTTATTAAGATCTACCACCTATTGACTGTGTAGATCTCCCAGAGGATGGTTTTAAGGAAATGAGATAACGTGGGCGCTACCACAGAGCAAGTGCGATAAACTAATTAGGATTAATCGATCCATAAAATAAATAATACAACGCTCGGTTAAGCACTAACAACACCAACGAACCATCACATTCAATCCGAGAGGATGTAATCAAAATCATACAAATGACGTCATCCATCATACAACAGGTAAGGCAATGCTCAGGCCCCCATTAAGGTAATCAACTGTTACATTTCTATTAAGACATTAATCTGTACGGGTCTAACTATGTTTTAATTATGGGCCACGGGCGAAACAGCTGGATGTTCTTTATAATTATAGAGTTCGCGCCGACGTGCTCCGTTCACTCGCAAAGAAGCCCTGGCGCTAGCCGGTCTTGCATTTCTAGTAAAACGCAAGAAAAGTAATAAGTTTTATAGCGATTTATTACTTTTATAGAACGGTGCTACAGTTAAATATTGTCTGTAGTTTACGCGTTTTACACATTTTAATAAAACACTTTTAAGTATTTAAAAGCAGCTGATTGAGCAGTCATATCGTCGGGCTGCATTTGAAATAAATTGTAAATAAGTTATTTTTCGTGTTTTTAAACCGTTAAGAGTGTTTTATTTAAATGTGTCGACTACAAAATATAAGATAACACTGAATACCCTGAATTCATAATCTCTAATTGCATAGAAACTTTAATTTCTTAGTGTAAGCGCAATTTACTGACTAAAGTTGCTTTGAAGATTTTAAGTAACTGTCTATTTTTTTTTTTAAGAATACTTTATGTTTTTACACGGCACGGTAAATTACAGATAGTCGGTATGACAAGCAAGGAGCCGATCTATTGTATCATGGAGTAAACGTAGCTCCGTAGAGGCGTATTGACGCCTCCGAGTTGCCGACGCGGACGCTACGATTCCTATTTCCAAGCAGTGTTATTGTAATTAGCCTTAGAATTAGTTCTTTGGAAATTAAACTTAATTATATGAACATTCGTAAGTCGATGAATTGTAATGCAACTGGTGTATTGAGAGTTCTGCATAAACCGAGCATAGAGATGCTTAAGAGTAAAACAATTTTAAATGTAAAACTTGTATTATGTTTGGTGTGTTTAGTTACTTGTTGAATCAAATTTCTCTATTAATGAATTAATATTCGATAAATTTTGTTATTGTTTTATATTTTAATTGGTGTTTCAGTTTCGATATATACTATAAGTAATCGTAAGCCGGTTGCAATATATAGAATATACCTACATTTTTGTAGATATTTGAAGAAAATAAAAATGACATTTAAATAAAACACTTTAACGGTTTAAAACGCGATATATTAGTTAAACTTATTTGAAAGTGATTTTTAACTTCGGCCCGACGTTTCGGATGCTTTGCAGCAGCCGTGGTCACGGGGAGACTAAAGATGGAGGATGTCTCTGACGTCTCAGTAAAAAGTTGCTACGTTAGCGCCATCTGTTCCGTCGAAGTTGGTATTTGGCGAAACTGGCCGGCCGGGTCCTTACAGTATTGACTAACGGTGTCTTCGCGTTTGCCGTTAAACCGTTAAAGTGGTTTACTTAAATGTGTACTACTCGCGTAAACTATAGACAGTATTTAAATAAAAATCACGTCAAGTTTAACAAGATGTCAATTCTTGCTCTGAAATTTAAACTATACCTACTCACTTTTAAAGTGCAAACTAATTGTCTTTTTCAGTATTACCGCCAGTAAACTTTAAAAAAAAAACAAAAAAATTTTGACCTTACACATTGAACTTTTAATGTACAAGTCAATCGCCAAAGCTTAAAGACAAACACGACGCATACTCGAAGAGCATACAATTAATGTCGATTTCATGCCATTACCACCGCATTTACGGCAAGTACAAACAGTTAACCAATGCGAACCGAAGTTATTTTCACAATTATTTCTGACAAGTTTACGTGTTGGTTGAACAACAGAATAATACCGCCATTTCCACTCAAGTCCGCGCTTGCGGCATCTATTCCCGCGCTGTTACCACAGATTATAGAAATGTCAGTGAAGATATACGTAGATTATTTTATTACACCTTTCATAACTATAATTGACCACAGCACATTGATTATTTATATAATTGTATCCTACAAGGGTAATAGTAAATCTGTCGACAACTTATATACATCTGTGTAATACATAGACAATAGATTAGAATCCCTGGTGGAAATTCATGAACTGTTTTGAGAAACAGATTTTTAGGAACGTCTCTCTAAATACATAGAACCTGGAAGCAAATATTTTTTATCTCTAGTAGTACCAGAGCGAAGAAATTCCTATTCCCAACTGACCAAAATCAGACTGCAAGCACCAAACGGGACACCCGCTACATTTAACTTAATTTGCCATAATACCCCGGGACAGATACTTAGTCTGATCGATGTTAATGGCTTTTATTGATACAAGTTATAGTTTACTATCGGTAGTTACGATGCTAAATTACGTTAATATGTATCTCCATTTCGCGCGCTCGTGAGATCTTCAAATAGCTGCCTGGGTGTTATTTGTTTCCTACAGAATTTACATTTCACACAAATTGATTGGCATATAAATTGTTTTAAAGATTGAGACGGGCTTTATAATTTAAACTTAGTTGACTACTGACGGTTGTAAATTAATTTCAAAAAAAATTGGAAATTACATAGCCTTCGAAACTAAAATTATATATCTACATACTAATTTTTATCTTTTAGGAAATTCAATAAAAAGCAACCTAAACGTACTATTTTATTTGAAATCGTAACGTGTTTGATGTCTTTCCCTTTTCCAGTAATTGGTTGCTCAAGCCTCGAAATCCAATTATGGCGCCAATTACTGAGGAGGAACAGACTATACAAATTTATTGCGCGCCATTTTGCATAATTTTGAAATGTTTGTCATAGAAAATTATTATTCATACTGAAGGTTTTATTTTTAGGAATTCATAAATAATAATAAAATAATTTCTTACGTTAATAGTCTAAAAAAAAAAAAAAAAAAAAAAAAAAAAAAAAAAAAAAAAAAAAAAAAAAAAAAAAAAAAAAAAAAAAAAAAAAAAAAAAAAAAAAAAAAAAACCCCGCCCGGAAAAAAAAAACCCCCCCCCCCCCCCCCCCCCCCCGGGGGGCCAAAACCCCCCGCCGGGGGGGGGGGGAAAAAAAAAAAAAAAAAAAAAAAAAAAAAAAAAAAAAAATTTTTTAAAAAAAAAAAAAGGTTTATTTAAATTTCTTACTTAAAATTATTTTGTTTTGTAAATATGCATAATGATAATACCAATGGACGGATATTGTTATAAACAAAATGTTAAAATAATTAGGTATATTGATATTACCTAAATACTCGATGAAGATATCAAAAAGATGAAAATGAGTCGATTAGATTATTGCTGCTGCCATCTGTTGCAAAATAGCAACAAGAACAACGGCTTGCTTTTAGTGACATCTGCTGAGCGCTAGCACGTAGTAAAAGTTGGTAAAATAAATTAATGATGTAATGTCCGATAAATTCATAAACAAAAAATATTTTACAAATTGTTTAACGTAACGGTTTATAATAAACATGCTATTGTAGCTTATTTTCAAGAAATGTACTTTTTATTTCTTGCCATAGACATCAACCGATGGAGTAAAAGATTCACTACTACATCTGTGGATGTTTCCGGAGTGCATTAGCCAAACAAAACTTCGCTTCGAACTTGTATTTTTATTTGATTGTAAGGTGTTTTAAAATTTGTTTGCGTAGGTTATGTAGTTGCAAAAAATTACTTAGTGAATAATATAGAAGTTAAACAATTTTTTTATTAAAAACTCAAATAAAACTACCTCACGATGTAAGTTTCAAATTCTTTACAATTTAAGAGCACAATATGCTTTCATTCTTAATAAATATTTCGTTTTAAGGAGTTTTGCCGATTTAGCAACAATCGCATTACACAGGCGCAACGAGTTGGACAGTAGAATAAAAACTTTTCTCGGAAAATGTGACTTATCCATACAGAATATTGTCAAATTGAAATGCGAGGTAGGTATATTTCCTTTTCATAAATTAAGTCAAAATCATAAAATAAATCATAGAATAAAAAATGTAAATTAGATAGTTATAAGCTTCTAACGACTTCAGTAATTAAAACATTGGAAAAATTACTAGGCATACTAAATTGGGTGATACCTACCTACCATTCAAAATGTATACTATCTAAGTTTCCCTAAGCAGGTTTGTTGTACCAAAATAAATTTGATACACTAAAAAATTTAATAGTTCTAATAGTTGATGTACAATAATAATTTATATCCATTTGTTTCCCAGGTCCAAGGACTGATGAACAAACTGAACTGTGAGCCATCTGATCTAAAGCAAACTTTTCTGAATTGCGCAAAAACTATAGATGAATATACATATTTAATAACTGATTTCAACATTGCGATTGAGAATTTAGGTAAGTGCCATATTAATACAGTATCTTCTTCAATGTAAGCTGATGGGAAATTGGATCAAACAGCTGTCTTTGTAGTGGAAGGTGTCTTCAGTAGTTCAATTATTGACATTTTGACAAAAATTATTGAGTACAGATTGATGAACTATGAAGCACATTATGTGTTAAATACAATATTTACAATACAGACATTGCTATAATACTTTGTATGTGTTTCTTGTTTAGTTAATATTACTATAAGTTTTAGGAAAGGGATCTGTTGATTTGACACCAGTACTAGATACAACAAATAAATTGATCCCGAAACAAGTGAACCCTGTAAACATAATAGACATGCTGACTGAACCTGTGCCGTCCACTTCAAACGCCTGCGTAAACAACTGCCAAGTACCAAAACCGATAAAGAAAAGGATACCCAAGGAGGAGCAGCTATTAATATCCTTTTCAAGTTCTTCGTGCTCAGCGGAAAGTGTTCCAATTATTACTGATAGCACCGCAGAACTTACTGACGGAGTTAAGGATATAAGTTTAGGTGAAGATTTTGATTTAACCTAGGTAGATATTTTACAAGCAAAAATTCTTCTATTACAAAATAATGTGTAAAATACCGTGTGTCAATTTTTTCAGTCTTATGAATTGATAAAATTACTTTACAGTCTTTAACATGAAATGTTTGTAAAATGATTACTTTTATCCATTTTATGGGGTGACAATATGAAACAATTCACCTGACTGGTTAGAGATTAAGATATCTATTTACACTGAATAATTTACAAAATCACTTAAAGAGACTATATATATTAACATTAAATAAAGTTCTAATAATAACCAATACTATCTGTGGGTCGAGACAGAATTTCTCCATTCCTTCCCCATTTAATATTCAGAATAGGTACAACTATTTCAGAAAAATTATAAATTGACTAGCTGTGCCCGCGACTTTGTTCGCGTGGAATAGTGTCTTGGGGTAGAATTTTTAATTATTTAGGCTTTTTATTAATTTATGTAATTGCGTATTTATCACAGCCAATCTATGTTGTAGGTGCTACTTTGCCGCAACACTCTCACCTCACATCACTCCTACTCCCAATCCCACTCCTATTCCCAAAAAGCCAAAGAAGAAAGTTTCAATGTTCTATCTTCAAAAACCACGAATTTCCATACAAACTTTCACCCCCTTACAACCCCCTTTTCGCAATAAAAAGCCTATGTTCTTTCTCAGGGTCTAGACCATATGTGTACCAAATTTCATTGAAATCCGTTCAGTACTTATGGCGTGAAAGAGTAACAGACAGACAGAGTTACTTTCGCATTGATAATATTAGTAAGGATTGGTACAATGGAACAGGTTCAAAAATTTTCTTATAGAACTCTCAATCTTGATTATTAGCCATACATTTAAATAAAATACTTTAACGGTTTAAAACGCGATATATATTAGTTAAACTTATATGGAAATCATTTTAATTATGGTCCGACGTTTCGGATCTTAGCCGTGGTCACGGTTGAACGAACGAATATTAGGTTAAGAGCTTCAATGAAACAGGTCAGAATGTCAAAAAGTTTAAAATATTTTTCTAACCTCTAAGGCGTGCCCGTGACAAAAAAATTAGACTCATTTTTTGGCTAAGATCATTCTATCATATTTTTTTTACTGTTTCTTGAGTTATTTTTCCAGCGCACGCAACATAAGGCCCACAACGATGAAAATTCCCACAACGATGAAAATTCCCACAACGATGAAAATTCCCCATTTTTTACACACTTTCTGCTGTTTCTTCAACTCCTATTGGTTGCAGCATGATACAAAACTTTCTATATATCTATTATATAATTTGTTGTGTTTTCCAGATCCCATAATGGAACAAATCAAGAACACTAATATACCGGCCCAGGTCATGCTGCAAGTAGACAAACAGTATCCCGGAGTCATTCTCTATGTTGACGGCATATCCTTCTGGATGGCCACTGGGAGTATTGACCAGACATTTTTGTAAGTTAATTTTATATTGTTTAAGATTGAGAAAGTAATTTAGTATATATATCTTAATGGGTGAAATAGGATGACATGGTGTGGACTGCCCGGTCAATAGGTGTCCCCGATAAATCATAATTATATTATTATTATTTTCTTTCGGGGACACCTGTGGCAGGACGGGTGATCAGTCCACGTTATCAGTTGACCATTTCACCCATTTCCTCCTTGCAGAGGTTTCGGGTCATCCAACTCTCCCCATGTCCCCTTCAAACCTTCCGGTTTGCTTGCAGAATCTTATTATTTTTTTCCATCTGTAGTTCTTTGATGTCATCTTCTGTAACTTCGTCCGAACCCATATGTATTTGTCTCAGTCTCGAGTACGCAGAGCATTCAGTGAGTAAATGGATGCCTGTGCACTTTGCTCTGCACTCCGAACATAGGGGGTCGCTGCCTATTCCTATCATTGTAAGATGTCTATTTAGACGGCAATGTCCTGTTATGATTTCTACCATGAGTCGGATATTCGCTCTCGTTAGTCTCATCAGGCTTTTGGTCTTCTTTTTATCTAGGCTATGTATGAATATCTTCGACTGTCTTATTCCAGTCGAAGATTTCTTGTATGTTTGTTTCTTGTATGATTTTGCGCTCTATTATTCCCGTTGTTACTTTAGATGCTATCAGAATTCTCGGTTCCGGCCCTACCAGGCTTTCATCGGCTCCTTCGCGGGCGAGTTCGTCCGCTCTCTCATTGCCAATATTTCCTTGGTGTCCGGGGACCCAGGCAATTGTCACTTCTGCCTGATCAGTTAGTTGGCCCAGTGCTTCCTAACATTCTTTGACAATAGCGAATGTTGTCTCTTCTTTGCATAGCGCTTTAAGTGCCGCCTGACTGTCTCTGTAAATTGTAACACTTGACAGGAGTCTTAAGTGCCTGGCAATCTCTGCACATTCCATGATGGTGAATATCTCCGCCTGGAATACGCTAACAGGTTTCCCCAGTGGGATTGATCTAGTTATCTCTGTCCCGTCCTCGCATATCATGTATATGCCTGACCCAGAGAGCTTTTGTCGTTTCTTTCCTGGCACCATCTGTGTAGCATACTGTGCCCACATTTATGCGTCTATTCTCCACTTCTGCCTTTCCCCAATGTGGATTCTGTATCTCTTGTCAAAAATCCTTTCCTTTTGTATGAGATCGTTGTTTGCAAGGATCATTGACATGTTCTTGTCATTTACTTTACCTATGCTAGCATGACCTTTGTCCATGATATTTCCTTTCCATAGGTCTGCGCTTTTTAACTTGAACCACGTTTCCGTGGCTTTCTTTTTTATTTCTAGATCTAGTAGCATTAGTCTAAGGATGATCCCAAGCTCGAGATAATTCATAATAATAATTTATATCACTTCTTAGTAGATTTTTTGAAATCTTCAATGAATCAAAATGCAGTACAGTAGCGATTACTCAGAGCGACCTAGAACGATCTTGCCCTGGCATGTAGGGGGGTGTCTTGTAAAACGCCTGTCTTGTGCCATCTATTTTTCAATCATGTTACTATCATATCTATTACGACTTACATCTCAACATTTATCAGTTAAGTCTAATTGCATTTATAAATCATAAATTCTTTTCTAAAAGCAGTAATAATCTTTATACGTCATTCACGAATTGGCCTTTCCACCTGTCATTTACCGTGCTTTATTTCTGGAAGCGTGATAGATACACACAGTTTAAGTTTTCGAAACCTATATATATTTTTAACTATGAATACTAAAAATATACATTTAAGTGGGGTTTTTCATACAAAAAATAGGTCACAATATAAAACTGCGTGTATGTTGTTTTTCCCTCGCATCAGTTTTACCTAACTAAATAATATAATTAGAATTACATCAATACATGTATAATCTTCAATGGAGAAATTATTATAATCTGGAAAGTATAATTTAGACACAAGTAATAAGGGTGAAATTACATTGCGCGAGAGTTGCATGCGATGGCTTAAAAAAATTGACGATGACGTATAGGACGTATTGGTTCAAGACCCGCCCGTGTCGTGATAAAATCTAAATTGTTTTTAATTCCCAGCTTACTCAACCAAATGGCGAAGCACTATAAGGACAATTACGTGCAGTTGAGCCTTCGCCATGTCACGGCGATGACGTACTGTGCGCTGTTTGACGACGAATGCCATTTGTACTACAGAGCCTTGTTTCTTAAATTAATTGACGTAAGTATATTCTTATTCAATACTGTTTCAGTACTGGTTACATTTAAATAAAACACTAACGGTTTAAAACACGATATATATTAGTTAAACTTATATATATCGCCTTTTAACCGTTCAAGTATTTTATCAAAATATGTATATTATTGTATTTTTTTCATTGTGTTACAAAAAATATAAATTGATTAGAAACCAAACATTTTTTACTCCTGGACTCGAACCCGCGACCTATTACTAGCAACACCATTAAACTAACGAGACTATTTCTATTTCATAGAATGATACAAGCTTAGCTGAAGTGTTCTTGATTGACCTCGGAGAGACGAGGCTGGTTCATACATGTCGCGTGCAGCCTCTTGCACCACAGTTCTGCATACACGCGCCCTTGGCTCGGTGCTACCATCTAGCCGGGGTAAGTATACTTACAATTTCAACGGTTTAATACGCGTTATATAACATGTAAACCGCCGATGTGCGTGGTGCCCTGCGTTAGAATCCCGGGGAAACAATAGTTTGCTTTAGTCCGGTTTAAATTAATTTGCCTAAACAAAGCGGATCAGTGAAACGGTCACAGAAGTGTGTTCGTCCCATGCCCCAGGAGGGACAATGGAATTTCAGTTATTTGTAACATGTAGCATTCCTATTCGACACACTTCGTTTGTTCTTATCGGTTTAAATAAAACACTTACAGACATTATGCTATGGAGTCATTAAAAAAAATTTAAAAAATACATTCCTTCCTAATCATATTTTCAAAATAAATTACCTCGCTTAAGAAACCAACCCAAATTTTAACTAAAACACTGTTAACGGTCCAAAATGCGAAATATATTTATGCAAAACGTCGGGCACATCAAAAACTGTAAATAAATTATGTAATATATTTTGCGTTTTAAACCGTTAAATTTCTTTTATTCAAATGTGTACTGCAACAAAAGATAGTTTACCTGTAAGAGTACAAATTTTTTCTTATATTAAATTGGAATATATGTATGTAAATTCACCAATATTCATAAATATATATGATAGTGGGATACTATCATATATATTTTATATATTATATGTTAAAAGTCGCGCTGCACATTTACAGGTGGAGCATATCGATAACGAAGACGTGATCAAACAATTTGAACAATTCATGCTTCAGTACCTAGCAACGGACGTCATCATAACGATCGATGACAAGTAAGTATGTTTTATGATAGAGGTGGACAGGCAAGCATGGCTCACTTGCCCAAACATATAACATCTAAACAAGATTCGATGTCGGCCTTTGGTCTTATGGCCTTAGTTATTCGGAAATCCACAGACTGAAACCGTGGTGGTCAGCTTAGGGGTTGTCCATTAATCACGTGACCTTTTTTAGAATTTTTAAACCCCCCCCCCCCCCATTGGTGATACGTAGTGAGATTTAAGACTAATTCCCTAATATTAATTGTTTATTTTTAAATTCACAGCACATCGGAATCTCTTGGTGTATACGTCGAAGTGGTGAAGACCAGGGAGATAATTAACGACTTGGTAGTCGCTGCAGGGCTGGCTGTCAAAAGTGAGACTTATCTGTTAACAAAAGTTTATATTATATGTTATTACTATCTGTGTCAGCGACTTCGTCCGCGTAAAATAGTCATTTTGGACAAAATTTGTTTTTGCCAACCTTCTCCACGTCTTTATAACTTATAGCTGTTACCCACGACGTTCGTTGTCCGCGACGTTCTTGCAAGTTAATTTTAAAAGATAGTAGTATATACTGAAGCGGACATTTTAAAAATAATTTAAAGAGTAATCATTCTTTCATGCATATTTTTTTATATCTTGACCCGTTTTCGCCGCCTACGCAATCGAAACCCACAAGAATTAATAATTTCCCCCGTTTTTCCACATTTCTCGCTATTTCATCGCCCCTATTAGTCACAGCGCAATGTTTTGTAACCTATAGCCCTTCTCTATGAATGCTCTAACCAATACAAACAGATTTTTTTTCAATTAGAACCTAGGAGTTCCTAAAATTAGCGCGTACAAACAAACTCATCAGTTTTTTATATTAGTATATATGTAAACTCATGTGACGACAATGCTAATATTTACTTCGACAGTTGACAAGAACAGTGCTAATAGTTCGCCGAGAAAGGGCATTCCGGAATTGTCGGAAAACAGTTACGACATCGGCCAGGATCCGGAATACGAGGACCCTGTCTTAGCTGTTACGGTAAGTTAGAAAAACATTGATGGAAGGTCGTAATGCCTCAGCCCACAGATTGTAAATCCACAGACTAAATGAAAGTTACGGTTTTTCTGTGGACAGTTAGTGTCCTGGATGTAACTTCGATATTATTTTCATCCTTTCCAGTGTACCTGTGAATGTTTAAATTAAAAAGCTTTGTTATTATTTAACGTTCACATTTGCCAACTTTAGATCTTTTATCATGTTGGACCTGCTAGGAATCGAATCAATCAAACATTTTTAATATATTTCAATATTCTTGTAAACTATCTGCCTTTCAATTAGAAGAAGAATATTTAGATTTCCAATATAAAATTGTTCTTGGGATAAAGAAATAATCTTTCCAAATCTAAACTTTGGTAATGATTATTATAGTAATTCAAAAGTATACAATTTCGTTGTCTCTGTCACGCCCATACAATATAGTACTTGAATGAAAGAGACAAAATATATCAATTCGCACTTTGATTTAATCGTTTACCATTACAGGGTTATCATAATCGAGATGAAGCTGACATCTGTAAGCACTATACGGGTGGACCGCAGAAGACTTGCTTCAAAGGAGCGCGGTGCCAGAAGAAACACATTGTCAAACATCCAGGTAACCCTTTATACCGTTGAATCATTTTATTTATTCAATCACCGTTTAGTCGACGAACGTTCTAAGTATTGTCTGCAGTTTACATGTAGTAAACATTCAAATAAAACATTTGTAACAGTTTAAAACCCAATATATATTAGTTAGCGTGATTTAAATTACAGACAGACCTTTGCCCCCGTGATCGTGACTTATTCAAAGCATCCCAAACGTCAGACTGGAGTAAACATTTTTAAAAATAAGTTAGCTAACTTATTATATAGTGTTCTTAGTATTTTAACTACTAAGTGTTTAATGTAAACTCTATAACTTTTTTTTCGAGTATATATAAAAAAAATATCTCCAATCACGTTTATTTAGACTCTGAATACTAATCCAAGTACATACAGTAACATGTGAGAAATAACACCAGGTCCTATTTACAGACGGCTGGACACTCGACCGCGTGACTGTACCGGGCAAGGTGAATAGCTTGGCCCTCCCCTCCCCCGGCACTTGGCTCAGGGTTATCGTTACCCACGTGGCTCACTTCAACCGCTTCTACGTGCACTTGGCAACCAATAACGAGGATGATAAAGGTTTGTGGCTTCAAAAACAAAAACTGGGCTTCACACATTTTTATTTTCCTCCTTATTGAGAATCATATTTTTTTTTGTATTGGGCCACTCTGGCATTAGCAGCCTTATATGTTTCGCAAAAGGGACTATAGTGACGTGCAAATTGTGCGTTTATGTGAAGAAATTTTTTTTTTATTTCTTTACCGTTTGGGATTGAGAGGAACCAGGTCTAATAAGAAGAAAATTGTGGTACATTAAGTATATGATGACTTTGTATAAAACTTGGCGATATAAAGAGTGGTGGCGAGTTTATTGCCAGTTCTTGTTCACAAAAAATGTCAACTTGAAGATTTCTACTTATAAGTAATTTCTACTTTTCAGCGGAACATCCAAAGTTTGGAGTAATTCTACCGGCAACGACTTTACCCAGTTTGATAAGAGATATGAACAGTCCGGCGACGAAGATATCGTACAAACCACTCGAGGTAAAATGCAGAATATTTAAAAAAAATCGACCGCCTTAACCATTTATATTAATAAAATTAGCCTGTAACTTAGACGTTACCATATATTTGTGCATAGCCAGTCGATCTTCTTTGGTTTCGACTTCATAATTAGAAAAATTGACCCGAGCGCGATTCGAACTTGTCCTCCATGCATTACCTAAACTTATTATTATTGTATGATGATAACAAGGTGTTTTTTTAAATAAAAATGATTCTGTTAAGGTCTTATAGAAACTATTAAGTTCCTAACACTGAATTAAATAGTATTTAATGACAAGAAGATTCGAACCCACGACGAACAGCTAATTCTTTCTCCTCTAATTGAGCTACAGCGTCACTTCTTGTTATGACTCTCAACCCCTTTGCACGGATTTTGGACGCTGTATATTGTAACCTTTGGCTAATTCATATGGCTTTAGGTTGTTGATAGTAAAGTGAATTATTTACAGTTGGCGCCAGCGCCGGGCGAGTTAGTAGCAGCCTTATATCCCCCAGACGAGCAATGGTACCGCGCAAGAGTTACGGACTACGATAGGACGATCCAAAGCGTGGAGGTTAGATTAACGTTTCCCACTCTAAATATATATATGTATATATATTGCCTTTAAAGTACTTAAAACAGTGTTGCAATATTGTTACTTTAAAAATGACGCTCATGTGTAACCACATGTGACGTCACGTCGCAGTTAGCGGAAAATAAGTTGTGATTGCCTACGAATGACGTCACTCACCGTGATTTCGATACAGATTAAAAATGTATTAGAAGTTTCTTGGACCCGGTGGGGAACGAACCTGCGACCTGTTGATTATTACGCTTACATTGCTACCACTGCACCAAAGAGCCACTTCTTTTTTCCCTAAACCAATAATCAAATCATATTTACGTTAATATCTGGTCTGTTTTATTATAGGTCTTCTTCATAGACTTTGGGAACACCCTTTGGGTGAAAGAGGACAAGATTCGATGCCTCGACACGCGGTTCTTGGTACTCCCCGCTCAAGCGATGGCGTGCGTCTTGGGAAGGGTGAAGACGATTAACAAAACAGTTTACCAGATCAACACCTATCTTGAGCCTGCTCGTGCGCATCTCGAAAAGCTTATACAGGACAGGAAGTTCGAAGCCTATGTCACGTGAGTTATTTTCATTACGGATGGAATCCATCTTTAATTTAAAGTATGTCCTATTGACACGTCTACGGGTTCAAATCCCAGCTAATCAAATCAAAAATAATCGAAGGAATCGAGGAATAGGAGCGAGCTATAAACAATTTTTACTTTTCTTATTCGTTGGCATGACAAGTCATTATTACCTGTCATCTCAATGTCTCATTTAATAAGGATATAAAAAAAAAATAACGTCTAGCCATTTTATATCATCGGCGAAAGCAAGTACAAGTAAGGTGTTATTTTTAGATCGACAAACTACGATAGCATTACAGTGGACCTTTGCGATGAGACCGGCCACAGTGTGGCGGACGCTCTCGCGAAGACCAAACTAGTCCAACTCTATGACTACGTGACGGAAGAAGACACTACGGCCCAACAGAAGATGGTCGTGCCATGAGGTGCATTCAACGAAACCGGTCAATCGATAAAAAAAGAAGGAAAAAATCTTAACATGGCCTACCCATGTTAAGATTTTTTCCTTCTTTTTTTAAAAACTTAAACTCCTTTCTACAAACAGTCCTAATGTAATAAACGTTTAGTTCTCTTCGAAAAGTGAAAAGAACATTCCACGTGTGTGAATTATACTGTGTTAGCCACCTTAGGCTAAACGCGGTGCCGAAGGCATAAGAGTCCTGGGTTTTAATCATAAGGAAATTTTGACGGGTATTAATTTAAAGATAACAATGTACTGCTAATAATCAACGGGTCCCTACCGAGACGAACGTCTTTCAAAACGAATTATATTTGTTCTATAACATGTACTACGTCTGAAAGTCTGGATGTTAAGTGGGTGGTTACCGTCCACAGATGGAACAGCCGTCAAGTTTCCGAATATTCAAAGTAGGATGTCAGCGCATTTTGTTTTGATATTTTAATTATTGCACCCAATATCGAGGAAACCCTTAAAGATGTTTGTCTTTCTTCCTTCTATCATAAAAAAATCAATAAATTGTTTCAGTCGGGCAGAGTACTGGTACAGGTCTGATTAACTACTGTAAAATGAGGGGAAAGGAGATCTCACTACAACTAATTTTATAGTATCTTAAGGTTTTTTGAGGCATTTTAAATGCCCAACACGACAATGTCCTGTGACAACACATATGGTTACAGAATTTTATAATATTTTTTAAGGTACACGTTTTAGTATTCCTTAAGAACGCAGCCATATATGTAAAATATTTGGACAGCTTTAAATAAAACATTTATAACGGTAAAAAACTCGAAATATATACACAACACGTCCTTGGTGACCATTGCTGCTGTTACTTAGAACCGACTCTATCGGTCTAAACGTTGTATATTTTGTATTAAGATGGTTAAATTCAAGATATCTTTAATAACGTTATGTGATTTTAGAATCACAATAATGTTGGCGATAAATATTTTAAGGCATTGTGATCTGCGTGATCTCAAGATTATTTCATAATGTCTTAGGTTCTTAATAAGTTAAGAAGAATGCCTTGGGTAGTGTTAACTCATTTTTGTAAGAGTTATTTCTATAAAAAAAGAAAATAAAGTTGTTTTTTTGTTGAAACATTATCTGTATGTTAATGTGGATATAAAAAAAATGGTACATTTCTTGCCAGCTTTATTATGTCTGATCAAACAACGATAAAAAAGTTGCACAGCCCCCCTTTAAAATATAAATAATATTTTTGATATAATGATGTATTTTATTTTTCACGTCGCCATCCAGACGCCTACTTAGGTTCGCAAGTTTGGTATCAAGTTATAAAAGACCCTACTCGCTACAATTGATATTTTTTAGATACAATTATTATGTTTTGAAACTATATAGATTTATTGATTTTAACATGGCAATTTAAAACTTCATTATTTTTTTCTTAAGTTGCTTCACAAAGAAGAAACAATTGAACACTTGGAAAAATAAGTTATTCAATGAAACAAATAAACCGTTATAATTCACGATTTATTAAATAAACACTTTACACGATTATTTATATTTCCATGAACCACGACTATAAGACTTCGAATTACATTAACAATAATAAAATATGCTATCGTTTTTAAATAATCTACCATATTTTAACAAATATTGGAACTGTATATGAATGCTTTGATTTATTCCAATGAATGATATTAGAAATTTGAACACTCATGTTAAAAAATTAATCTACATATATAAATAGCCTTATTATAAAACATTTGCTTCAGACACCAAAACCGCATTGAAATCACTGCCACAACGTGCCATTGTTAAAACTTAGAATGAAAAGAATGTAAAACTGCATCGGGACCAGAGCGTACCGCTGCGATCGAATTTTCTCAATTATTTTATAGATAACGAACAATATTAAGAAAACATGCAAAAATGGCAGCTTTCAAAATAAATAAAAGGCACTTATAACTTGTGTAGTTAGAGAAATAATCTCTAAATGGACATCGCCGGTTTAATGCTTTCTCGCTCATACATAGCTCGCTCTCTCGTCTGTCATTTAATTTGAACTTTTGGAATTATTAAAGCAAGAGTTTAAAATTAAATTACTGCTTTTCAAATATTACTAAAATATATTTAATAATGGTAAATATGTTATCTTCTAGAGGTATAAAAGTTGACTATTATTTGGTCAATTTATGAGTTAATTGTTAATTTTTTACTGACTGACCCCCCATTAGACACTGTTCCTCTAACCCAGTGTCTCGCAAACTGTGTTCCGCGGGAGAATGTTAAGTGTGCCGCAAAAGATTTTCCAAGTTGCACTAGATATTCTGAGATTAATCTATAAACCAATTTCTGATAACTATAAAATTACCCAAAAAGTAATAATTTAACTTTAACTAAATAACCCAGAACGCAGGTACTCGTAACAACAAGATGCACAAGCGAGGGCGAATTGGTTAGAAAAGCACTGGGCGTGGTTTTTCCCCCACTCAACGTATTTAATAATGTAATTTAGCTTAGTGTGCTGCGGAAAAAAAAATCATCAGTTAGCGTGCCGCAGACTAAAAAAGTTTGCGAGAGACTGCTCTAACCGTACAAGTTATAACAAATTTTCATTTCGTTTACCACACATCTAATTTCCAGTTTTATAATAAGGCTAAATAAGTCTAAGCATTTGTATTTGTAGGACAACATAGCTACCATAATTTACATCTAATAAAAATATCACACATTTTATAAACTAGAACCATAGCACTGAGTAAATATATTAAAAACATCACTTCATAGGCTATGGGATTATAAAACTTTAAAACCTTGGTCTGCGAATATACATTAAAAGATGACTAGAAATTTTGTATCACACAAGCTAAGTACAGCGACTACAATAAAAAATTAGCTTTCGGCCACAAAGAGTTTTGGTAACTCTGTTTCGAGTCTAATTACTCTCACTGTGGAGGTCAAATGCCAGTTATCATATGGGTCTGGTTTTTTGTTGCTGTAGGTCTCCGGTGGTACAAATGTGCTGTAATACGAGATGAGCTCATGAGATTGGTCACCATCCAAGTCGGCTATAGTCAGAGATCGTTCTTGGTATTCCAGATCTGGTTGGCACGTGGGTAACGGTGCGTTGGCATTGATTTGGCCACGAACACATATTTGCAATATGTCCGTTTGACTGACGTTCGCATGGATGTACGTTTGAAGGTTGTCGAAAGCGACCAAAACGATTCTTTCCGATATATCGTGGGCGACAAAGTTATCGTATTTTATAAATGAGGATATTGATTCAACGTTGACTGTTGGCCGGTGGTAGAATATGTCATAGGTGTTCTTCGGGCTAGTATTCTGCACATTATACCTTATCTCATCGATTTTCAGTGCACCCTTAGCTAGGTGTGCACTGTTCCACTGTCATAATTTCAGGACGAAACCTCGTATGGAGTTCGGAAAGGCAAAAACACTCGGCCGCATAGCAAACACATGATTGGCCGTATACTCCCAACTGACATTGGTTGTTCCATTTCTCTCAAGCAATAACTTCAGACTTACCTTACAGGAACTTGGACATTCACCATAATTTTCTACTTGCAATTTTCCAGGACCGTTTGAAAATACTTGTTTGGTGTTTCCTATATTCTTTTTTAGACTTAGATTGGCTCTCTTAGATGCGACAAAAGCTGGTGAAGTGTCATTTGAAAAACGATCCAACTTCAATAGTTTTCTATACAAGTCTGGGTATACTATCTGTCTGACGGCTTCGGAGGATCCATTTTTACAAATATATGTAATGTTGCCAACTTCAGGGAGGAGTTTGACTGACAAGCAGTTATCTATTGTCATGGGATCACCGATAATGTTGCCAGTTGCCCCAGAGATAATTAGAAGGGAGTTGTGGTTAGTGCTGGGATAAACTGTTGTAATTGTTGCGAGATCACTGACATTATCCTTATCCATATCGTTAATGATAATAGGAAAATCTATAGATGCAATATTGCTGAAGATTTTACCTTGCTTGTGAATATACCAATAATAAGTACCAGATAGAGGATTTAGAGCAGCTAATAGTCCCTCTGTGCCGGAGATTATACAATCTTTCTGGGCATCTTTATTGACATCGAGAAGATTGCAATTAATCTCCATTGGTATTCTACTTTCACGGGTATACCATCCGACCTTACCAGTGTTACCCACAATGAGAAGTACCCCATTCACATTATCATTATTGTTTTTATTATTTTTCATGTGGTTGCCTCTGTATATGAAAATAAGATTCTTTGTATTAGGAATAGCACCGTCTACTACCTGAACAGCTCCAGAGAGCTCAATTTCATCATAAGGTAGTTCCCAGCTAGTGCTTTTGTCGTGCCATTCATTTGTACAACTTCCAACATCTGAACAGGGTATACCCCAAAGGAATATCACTACAGTGAAGAGACAAAGGAAAATAGACGCTACGAAGGCGCACCGGCGCGGGAAAGACATCTTGTTGGAAACATCAGACTGCAAGAAACTTACATTATCCATTGTACTCTCCATTGTGTTAAGATTGGTATTATAATCGTCCATATCGCTCAAACTGTAGTTCTTGGACGATTGTAAGCCGCTATTGTAGTCCAGGTTACTGTTCTCTGAGGCCTTAATGCGAAGAACATTCTGCACCTTTTGTTCATCTTCAGAATCTGAATCGGACACTAGCTGCTTCAGAGGTGCATAAGTGCCACTGTTTCCATTGGTGGTCATGACTAAAGAAGCCTCTTTCTTACATGGTTAGCTGAAATATCAAAAACACTTTAACACACCGACAAAACTTTCACATGGAAACTATGCCTATTGTGTTAACTATTTCCTAAAAATCAATACCACACAAATCGTATGTTTCTATTTCACCGCTATCTCAAACGTCAGTCAATGTCACCTTATCAGATGACAGTTGACATTGACAGTTAAAAGTGAAGTGTTGATGATTACATAAGAAGGTATCAAATTAAGATGTTGGATTAAAAATGTATGAATTTATGATCTGTAAACAATTGGGAAGGGATTATTACAATTTTATAAAAGTTTTAAGAGGGACATCAATACTTTAATTACAAAAATCAACCTTAAATGAAAATATGTGTATTAGGAACTTGGAGTATTTCAATTTTTTCTTAAAAGGGCATTTATAAAATAACAACAACGTAAGGCTTGTGTATATTTCTTTTATATAAATTATTTCCAGTTCTTTTCATACATTAGTCTATAAACATTAAAACACAATTGTCTATTATGTCACACTTATTTTAATTGGTGCTTTTGACCTTAATAACCAAATACATGCGTACATTTTGAGGCTGACATCACCGATTGACTAATACAATAAATAATTTAAAACACCAGTGATTTGTCTACATATGAGCACATACACCATTATCTTAGGATTATAAAAATAATATATTGGTAAAATAAGCATTGTGATAACTACACATACAAATATTGTATGGCTGTTATCTACTTGTTATACTCAACTTCCATCTATTGTATAAATGTTCATCTAAGACGTATCCGCCAAGGCTGTGGTAACCTTTAAGAGACGTAGACCGTGTACATAGTGACGTGCACACTCGTAAAGTAATCAGTTCATTTAATGCGCGAATGACGAAATGTCGTTTACAAATTTTGCGTATGACAGCAGCAAAGTTAAATTCTTCAATGTAAACATCGCAATGCATGCGATCTACCGCTTTTATGAGACCACAGCCTAACACGCCAGTTACACGACCTATGTGCAAAAATATAAATTTGACGCTTACGCTAACACTATTGAGATTATAGAAGGTACGTTACATAGTGAATGTCACTAGCCATGCTCATGCGGCGACCATTAGATGGTCGTTAGTGTTCAACATACATTGCATTACACTAATTAAAATTAAGAAATAAATAGGTATTTACAGCTCAGCCTCAAAAACATCCCGATTTAATATCAGTTTTTACACCTCGGATGGCACATATACAAGAAACGTTGTGATATGGATGCATATATTTACATAGGAACAAGAGAACAGTATTAGCGTTTAACCTATGTTAGTCGAGGAATAAATAAATAAAAATATAAGCTCTATAATAGTGTGATGATATACTTATTATAATGGACAAGATCCGGCATCTGTTCGGTAGACGGTATGGGAAACTGTACATTCAGTCTTGCATTACATTATATACAGACAAACCGTTTGAGTCCCACTTTCAATACTATCAAATACTATACATATGTTAGTTAAGGAGCCCGCCTTAATACTAGCATCCGGTGTTGTCATGCACAAATTCACTAATTTCACTAAGGGCAGATCTATGTTAGATTGAGTAGGGGTATTCGCCGAGGTACTCTATAAGGGTGGAAGGGAGGGGGAGGAGCCTATGTTTGGGTGCCGTCCAGAGCTTGGGGGTTAAAGGGTTGGAGTCTAAAGTTTTGTGGATAGCTAGACGAGCTGAGTGGAGTAGGGTAGGGGGGGATTTTCTTAGGGCCGTTCTGAGGAGGACGGGGGAGTGTGCACATCCCTCGCGGTCGACCCAGACTGTGCCAGCCGCCCCTCGCTCCCCTAGGCGTGTGTAGTGCTGAATAAGTTCGACAACACAGCGGAATCTCGGCATGAACCTCGCTAAAGGTCTGTCACAGTCAAACCTGGAAAGAGAGAAATATATTATTAGATGTAAATAGTAGGATGAAGTATATTATATATAGCACCTCTCTGATAGAGGTGAACACATTTTTGTGGTTGTTGCTGATAGATTGTATTATACATATCTCATTAATCGGGTTGTAACAAATTATTGTTTCCTCGGGATATGAACCCAAGATCTTTCACGCTTTCCACACGTTTAACTACTAAGCTTCGAAAAAACGTAGACATAGTAAACAATATTCTCAGTCAAGATTTTCACTTAAACTTTGAGGGTAGTTATAACTTTTTATAAAGATCTTGATATATTTCGCAGTAAATGCATAAGCCTGACATCAAGTAGGTAGATCGCGATTAGCTGTATACTAAGCGGTAACGTCAAAGCCATACAACCCAGAAAAACCTCGCTACTAGGAAGTATTACACGCCCCCAGCTAGGATTAACACGCATTACCATTTGTACTTTATTGTTTCCTCAATATTTACCTTGTTTGCGTAATCCTATATATTATTCAATAATTATTGATTCTCTATGTTATTGACTGAGGTTAGAAGAAATGCGTGTATTATAAGAATTTACGTTAATCAATCAATTAAATACTTAGATGGAGTAAAAAAAAAATTAAAGCGTTTTGTTAGAAAAAAAATAGTTTTCAGAAAATTCACGTGTTATGTTAGTTTTTAAAATCCGTCTACACTATAACATAACTTATGATATAAGAGATTATTTTGAAAATTTAATAACATCGCAAACTTAACATCATTTCTAGTGAAATTAGGAACTTCGCGTCTGGTAACCCAATCAGCCGGCAAGTATATTGACTCGACGCGTTATCAACAGCGTTATAAATTACGTAAATAAGTTCGATGAATGGAATCTGAGTGTTTACGCGAATTTCATTAACGAGCCTGACTCCGTGGTCGCTATTATAAATCTAGTTTTCGTATGCATTGCGGTTTGTAAATATTTGCCGAATTGTTATTAGTTAAGTAAATCTATATATATGCAGAAGTTCTACATCAGTCGCTCATATTAATGTTCTAAGAAATTTGTTTTACGTTTTTTTTTTGTTTTTCTATTTATTGTATGATATTTCATTTAATTTGCCTCAATATAAAGTAGTCTTCTTGGAGAAACCTTCAAGTCTTCGAATGCCAAAACTATGATCTACTTCTTAGTATCGCGTTGTTTGTCTGATTCACTCGAAACGATAACACACTAATCTCATAAGCTAATACGGACTCGATAGCGCATTTACGTCAATATGACGCAAATTCTTATCGCTAAACTCTTCGTATAGATTCATAAGGAGATGTGTCTTCATTAATAAAAAAAACAGGAAACGCATTAGGTACACTTTAGAGATACATTTACCCACAATTTGGTCGTATTAAGCAAGATCCACGCTTTATTGACAACGATTTCAGAAAGATTTACAAAAGTACTTAATTCTGTTTTCAATATAATAGTAACAATAAGATTAAGAAGGTGAAAATTGAAAAGAAGTTTTCCCATTTCTATCTTGGAAAAGCATTGTACTCTATTAAAAACATGTTTTTCGAGTCTATGTACATTCTAATTTCAGTGAATAGATAAGATTCCCACTATCGGGTACACTTGCCGATAATCTAGAATCAGCGATAAGTACCTGAAGAAGCCTTGCTCGTAGTGCATGCGCACGGAGGTAGGTCCTCGCTCCGTCTGCACTGAGAGTGAGAATATGAAGTTTCTATCTCTCGAATCCCGGATGACGAAGGCACCGACGCTGGCGTCCTTGAGGAGGTTTCTCGCACCCTGAAATTCAATTATACTTATTAGAAAGATTGAAGTTAGGACCACAGGATGAAACTGTAATTTGTATCAACTTAGTTTAAAAATTACTATAGTATTTTATGTGTACTGTAATATTTTAGATTGACGTTAGTGTAAGATTTGGTATCTCAATTATTTTACCAGCAGCATGTTCAAACTCCTGAATAAGGTGTCTTTTTGTATTAAAATTGAAGTTAATTTTGAAATTATCATGTGAATATGAAAATAATAATGTTACTAACAACACCCTATTTTTTACAACAATACACAAGACATACAATTATATGTATCATCATATAAAATCATTTACATATAGATTCTCAGAAAATAATATTCATAATATATAAATTTATGCAGATTGCACAGCCCTATCGACATATAAGTCTTTATCTTTTTGAACATAAAAATAAATTACTGTTGTATATTCTGAGAAGCATTTTAAATATAAAATATCAAACAAGGTTATTTGAATACTGATAAACGTTATTATGTAATCAAGATGTTTTCTAGGAAAATATTACATAAAAATGTTGTTGTGTCTGTATGTGGATTGCTGTTATAATAATAAATGTAGTATGTCAACTAATTCACTTGTGATTTTAATTATACTAAAGTACATATGTATAAAAAATGTATGCAAGCAATATTTTATATCCTATCTATATTTGTCCTATGTTAACAAATATTATTAATTCATCAAATCATGAGACTAAACTTACATATGACATATAACGTAAAAAAAAACAATAACCAAATTTAAAATACTGATAGTTATAAAATTGTATTGTTAGTAGCATTACACAATTTTCTATGTGATGAAGATAGTCCGTATTATGTGGAATCTATATCCTATATGTACTGTTTTTGTAAAGATGAGTGTAAACATTACCTCAAATATACTTATTAAGGTAAGGAACTAATAAGAACAGATAAGTATGTCATAACATACTAATCTGGATATATAAGAGCCGAATCAATCCACACAGCGCAGAAAGGTCAAGAATTAGGACTGATTTCAGGCATAGTATATATTCTACTCTATCAAATAGCAACCCATGTTACTTTTATGACAAATTTCTCAAGAACCCAGTAAATATTTACAATTAAGGTATGTAGATAAATTATATATGACTAGTAGGACTTTATAATATGCTAAAAAAGCAAATATATAATAATATCAAATTACCTGCCAATCCAAATTGCCATAGTACCATCCGGATAATCTCAACGCCTTGAGAGTATCCGCCAGCCGTCTCAACTCCTCATTATAAGGAGCTGGTAGAGGGGATGGTACTGTATATAGTGAATGTGGCAAGTATGGCTGGATTGTGAAGGGCGGTGTTAACGGCGTCGTGGGTTTTGAACACGAAAGGGAGACACGAAGCTCGTGTCGGCAGTTTGGACAACAGGCTACGCCATTTGACCAGTTGTTGAGGGGCACCCCGACTTCGACACACGCATCTGCAATTAAAAAGAGACTTAGCAAGGATAAAAAATTGTCTTTCTTTTAGATATGGCACATAAAAGCCGAATCCCCTTTCTCTAAGGCATAAAGAACATTCTAGCGTCTTGTGTGTAATTTCTTCTCAGTTGACACCATTATTTTAATTATTTTTTAATGACTAAGTAAAAAGATAATAGGTTTAATGAACTACTGACATAAATTAGAAAAATAAGAAAATATGTCATAAAATGTGTGCTTGTTACAATTATATTACATTTTACATTATATCATTTCATCTCATCTATTTTAGTCACACTAGTCTTACTCTTCCTTATAATATACAATAATGTCGAATACCTTGCTGTTCAAAGCATTTTTATTAATTAATAATACTTCACAACTTTTTAATTAAACATTCTAAACAAGCACTATGAATTCTTAACAATTTCATTTAATACAAAGATTTCGTCACATTGTTATCTATTTTAAGCAAGTGTTTACATTGATAAATTACAGTATTTACGTTCTTATTTTTGGATATAGCTTAGCTATCACACTTCCAATACATGACTCACTATCTTAGGGACTTTCGACTACTTATCTATAAATTGTATTCACATGAAAAATATTATTTAATATTTCAAGTTTATCACACGATAAAAAGAACATACAGAACTTAATAGGTCTGGTATTAAGGTTTTAATTAAACAAGTTGCTAAGTACGCAGCGAAGATAACATAACCTCAAAACAATGTTTACATGGAACGTAAATAGTTCCAAGAACTTATAAATAGACTGAACACTCACTTTGAGTAGGTAATCTCGCTATCGTCATGTTCAATGGAGGAATTTTTGCCTCGCGCCTCTCAATCAAACACATTTGCCGTTCCGGTGGACTTTTACTTGTTCCACCTGTCTGCTCTTCTGAGGCCACGGTTTAAGAACAACACGAAAACAGTAATTACTAATTGTTTTTAACCTCGCACAACTTCAACACATAAACCTTGTAACAGAACAACTTTCACTGTGCATTATTCGATACAAATTCCACTCTCGCTGTGGCGGCAAGCTTTGGCATCGGAATTCACAAAACGTCAAAATCGTGAACTTTCCAATTTGACACTAGTGATGAACAAAATCCAGAGACTAAAGTGTCGTATCTTCAATCGAATCGTAATTGTAAAAGGGTATCCTAAAAGACGATATATTTTAAGTGTGACTAGTGGTGAACACGACTGAACTGCGCGACGCTTGAACGAACACTAACCGTAGGCCGTAGCTACAGAAAATCGTAAATACACTGACTTGTAACTGAGTGTAAAAAGGGGGGTCACGCGGGAGAACGCACTCCGCATACAACGGTGCGCAGCGACTGAGACGGGTGACTGCTGCCTTCGACTCAAATGACGAAACTCGACCGTTCAATGTTTCCGAGAATTCATTCACAAACGAACAACAATTATCTCGTTATCTAGTCATTTACTTGAATCTTCATTGTATTGTTTGTTTGTGCCAATAAAATTTCTGCGTAAGACAACATTCATATTATTTCATACCTACTCTATATACTTATAAATGAATGCAAAAAAAAAAAAATAGTTCTAGAAAAATAATATCTACAAGTAATAACAAACATTTTTAAGCTTAAACTATGTTATAGACAAGACAATAGTTGAGCGATTACGAAGATTGACAGTGCAGATCATTTTAATATCCAACTGCAAATTATACAGCAGGTGTAAGTGTACGAAATTCGGTCGTAAATCGGCACCACAACGAGTGAATTTTCAGTAGGTAGTGCGATTATATTTGGCGTTCTCAGAATCCCCTACCTGCATTCAAAGCTTTCACATCCAAGAACCATCTGCCGTTTGTATAGCTGCGTGCGGAACGACAGCTGCACGTAGTTTATTTATTGCATTAATAATACCTCCAGATAATATGACCCCCATTTTCATTTAACGATTATTGTAGTTAGAAATCATCCATGAGCTTAATTGAAGCAGCTGCTGATATTTTTTCTTATTGAGGATTTTGCTTCCGTATGATATTGGTAGTTTGTTAGCATCGATACGAGATGGACAAAACAATGAGCTATAATATAGCTTTTTTAACCTTTATTTTGGAAACGTGTTTTTTTTTGCCGGACTATAGAGTTCTACGGTTTTCTGCTTACTGTCGGAATCACAGCACTGTTAGATTTAGGTCCGGTCTCGCCACTAGCAAAATAAATATAACTTTTTTTTTTTAATTAATAATTATTAAAGTGTTAAGTAAGCTGTGATTCGGTTTACCTGCTAAGATGGTTTTTCCGAAAGCAATGTGGTTTCAAATGAACTCGTAATTTTATCCAATTAAAACACGTTTTGGATACGTGAAAAATTAAAAAGAAGCAATCGTGTTCCAGGTATTCAATTGAACTTGAGTAATGCTTAAATATTAAAATATTGTTTTCGTAATGTATTCCGTTTAGTGTTTACTTTTACCGTAATGGTGGTTAAGCGTAGTTCTCAGAACTGTAAGGTTCGCCGGCGGAAGTCAAGAAAGCACTTCGTTTCGAAGGAACGTCTTCTTCGTCGTATTAGTGTCACTTCTTAAGCAAATTTTCTTTATATGACATTAATTAAATACAACTCTTCAGAATTAATAGTTATAACTTATTATATTTTACATAGGATAACAAAATTGTATAAATAAATACAATACGTTTAATATATTCCAAAGCGTGCAAACGAGTGTCCTTATGAGAATCGCGCCATAACAAACTCTTCTAGGAATAATGTGATTGAATAAATGCGAAAGGTAGTTGAACTGAAAAGACGATTTCTAATAACTATCTTTTGCGCGTGGAATATTTTTTCATCATCTCACAATTTCTTTAAGATATCAAAGATTATTAATTTTGTGTTGTATAAAAACATAACAATTCCGTCACTAATGCCACAAAGTTATGATAAAAAGAAAATAAGCTGACTCATGATACAAAACGTGCATGTAAAAATTGTGCATTTTTTACCACAGACTGCCGCACTTGGATAGGAATGATGACAATTGACATTTCGAGCACAATTAAGATATAGATCTACAAAGACAACGAGTATAGAACGTTCAACAAAAAAGAGGTCTTTCGTTACAAATGCCACCTAATAAAAAGACATCGCCAAGTCTCTATTTCCAGACAATCAATTAATATACATTCAATAATACAATAGCCATATAAGTAGAAAGTCGCGCCCACATTTGTTTGTTCTTCGACATTGTTAGTGCGAGGTTTTCTCGAAATTCTATATTGTGTGACAGTGTCTTTCTAAGAAACGTCTTTGTCGCTATTTATGAAGTACTCGTGTATTTCATAGTACACCTTTGACTTGATACTGGGAAAAATATGAATAATACCTTTTGCACGAGCGGCGAAGGCTCCGTTACGGCTTATAAAGAGATTTTATATTAAAATGGATAAATTAATGGTTGAGATAAATTTACAGGCACTCATTATTGTCTGAAGTGTTGTTTGGTAAGATAAACTTAAAACAATATTTTGTTCCAGATACTTAACCGTTTCTTCGAAAACGTGGGTGCCATTGTATTATTTAGGATAAGATTTCACGTAGAAATAAGCGAAGTACCTAATAAATTAATACATTATTATTTTAAGTGTAAAATAATTCTTCGAATTTGAAGTCTAACCAGCCAGAGTAGCATTTTTAATTGAAAAAATGAAAGATTGACTATTTTATATATTATGTCAAGCTGAGCCAGAAAAAAAATGAAATGTAGAAAATTACTGACCCTGAAACTTACCTGAGAAATATATGTAACGCATTTCACTAACCAGATAGTCAATTGGAAGAATATACTTACTTAGTTATTCGTCGCTACCACAACGTATCATCACGATTGCGAGAATTGTGAATGATTTCATCATTTATCTTTATTAGACTGCGTATCGCCTGAATCTTGGGTCGTTAATCTCCTTCACTTCATTAGTATGAGGGTTTATCAATGTCAAGTCTAATCAATTAGTTCAACTTATTCGACAGGAGGTAAAAAGATACAAAGGATCTTTAAAAATAACTTTCCTGATCTATATAGGGAGATGTAAGTGTTTTAACAAGACTATGGTTTAAATAAAACATTTTAACGATGCTACACAGCAGAGGGATAATATTTAAAAACAAAATCGCTAAATACTTCGCATTTTAAACCGATACGTATTTTAATTTATATTTTTTATGTAAGCTACAAACAATGTACCTATAATTAGATAGATACCCTTCGCCGTTACATATTTTTTCATAAATATTTATGCCTAGTTTCCAACTCCTCGATGAAGTAATAGTCGATGTTCAGCAAGTTTTAATGATCAAAATAATGACACCAAACACGAAAGAATAATATAGATAGGAAATTTTCCGATGAATGCAACAATTCACATAAAATATAGTAATGTCGTCATTTTTAAATTAGACATTAAAAAAAAATTACCGGTTCGTTATTCGTGAGGATAAACTTTTTTTTATTAATAAAAGACGTTTTATTCACGTTCATTAGAATAAGACAGAGCTTATTTTGTAAGTGTTAGAATCGTAATACTAGGCCGTATTTCCGTTCCACAGAAATACATACTGACTCATAAGCCCAAGTTCCTTTGTTTTATATTTAACTGGCCTTGTGTTAAAAACACTTTTCCAAAGTGAATGTGAACGACGACACTTGTAAAATTAGTAACCTCCTACTGAAAATCGCTGTAGTAACAATTTTTTCCTCATAATCATAAAAAGTTACATATTTGCCTATCAGATTAATTCTATGAAATTAATTAGTAAAGCAGGAAAAGAGAAGTTTAAATCTCTGTATTTGTTACATCTATTTGTAAACACATCATTAATATTTTTAATATCTAAGTTAAAATGTTTTGTTTAAACCAAATTTTAATTTATAATACAGTTATTTATGAGAGATAAAAATATTAATACTTTTTATTTTAATTCTTATATTAATACATATTATACCAATAAAATATCTATGAAGTCAACATCCGACTTAAATTAAAATATTAATATTTTGTTTAAACAGCTGTTTTTTGCGACTTGTCGATTCGACTGTACAAGAAGCGTCACGTTGAAAAAGATTTCACATCACATGAAGCAGGAGAATTGTTCTCGGAAGGCGATTCAAATGTTCCGCGAATAATCGCACGTCGATATTAAAACACAATTTGTATTATTACAATATCTTGGATATAAAATCCGGGCCGTTCCGAGAAGGAGGTCTAATAAAGACTTTCGATACCTTAATTGCTTCGATTACAAGAATTTGCAACTGCTCGCTAACTCCTGTTCGCGTTTTTGTCTTTTTAATGGTGAGTCAGCGTTTGGCCATCGACGTATCGGACGTGAAAACTAAGACTTTATTCTTAGGACCACTTTTATTTTTGACTTGAGACTGCATAAGACAGATGCGTGTTTAACAAATGCTATATATGCAATAGTTGCTAAACAAACAACTATTTATATCTACGCTTAACGAGCAAAAATTAACAATTTGAAGTGAAATTTCGACGAAAAAACACAAACATTCACAGTACGCGGGATTTTAATTATTTTAGCCGTCAAATATGCATTCTCGCAATTGAAAAATTGTTTCAGTTTTTTCAGTAATTCTTTTGAATTGAATGGAGCTTTCAGAATACCAAAGCTCATCACAGGTCTAGACAGTTTCTATTACGAACAAAGTAAATACAATTTCGTTCTGCGAACAATATTCTTTTGCGTTTCGATGTTAAAAAAATCATGTAACTTATTTAAAGTAAACGAATACTTCAATCAGACTTCCTGGGAATAAAATTTGTTGAAATAATTTTGTCCTCTGTTAATAACTTTTAGACGTGAATATATTAAATATTATAATGTCAACGTTCTGTATTACAGTCTCAGTAATTAACTTCTTAAGGAAGAAATTAATTTACTCTCTTTGTGAATTGTTTGCCCGCTTTCTTTATATCTTATTATTCTATATCTATATTAGGTATCCTATTTCTTTTTAATACAAGCTTTAAATGTGACATTTATACTTTTACTATATTTAGTCTTGTCATCCCACCTAAATATACAAGATATTAAGTATTGTGTGTAGTTCACGGGAGTAGTACACAGTCAAATAAATCACATTGAACTGTTTAAAACGAGAAATGCTTAGTCAAGTCACGGTCAGAACAGTCCTCCCGTGACCATGGTTACAGAAAAGCATCGGGAACATCGGGCCGTAGTTAAAATATATTGTGTACAGACTCTGTTTAGAAGCCATTATATCACTAATACAGATAACATACGTAAAAGCTGTATTATGATACAGATAACGTTATAAGTATTGTCAAACGAGCAGGACAGATAAGGTTAGGGTTTACTTGATGGGAGGCTACCAATGTAGGCGCAGTGTGTATACGTCGCTTTGTAACCAGTCTTCAATGAACTTTGATTTCCAGGGAGAAGCCCTCCCCAGTCTCCCTGGGTCCGCCCATACCCGCAAGCTACGTTCTACTCATTAAGTGACATAAGATAATTATTTAGACTTCCAAGATATCTGGAAATAATATATGAATGCTGTTCCGTTATTCAGTTACTGCATTCACGTTTACGAATTTCAATACAATTGCAACTTTCAGAAATTCATTTGCACACTATAGTCGGTTGTCTTGAATCCGGTTTGAGCTAGTTTATGGTGAATGTAATTGTAAATACCGACGTACATTGTTTTAACCATTATACAGTATGTTGTTATAGTTACCGGGACTCAGCCACTCAGTACTTTATGAAATAGAACATCACAATATTTACTAGCACGTGTTTGAAAGTTATCGTAGTATGTCTACACTTTTAAAAACCTCTCACATCCGAGAGGAGTCGTCAACCCAGCTGTGGGACATTGGTGACAATGGGTTGACATATGCTGTCAAACTCCCAGGTGTCGAAAATTGGACTGTCAAAATGCTTGACCAGGTGGACTGGTGCATAATACATGGCTAAAAATCACATACACTCGTATTAACGTGTTTGAACTATCCTTTAATGATTAACTAATAAAATATATAAATAATATTTTTAAGAAAACATGTTGGGGCGATAAAACACTGAAACAAGGGTTTTCCTGAATATTACATACTTATAAAGTCATAAATCGAGTTTTGGAAATTATTATTTTGAAATTAACAAACTTTGGCTACTTACTAATGTATATTTTAAATAAAATAACTTAAACAGGCACAAGAAGGTTTAATTAAGAAAATAATTCCTCTAGTGGGTGCCAGGCCGTTCACTTTGGCCTCTGACATGGAGGCGAGGCCTCACGATTTCATCAGGTTTTCGTTGCCAACGCATTCTCTTGGAATTCTATGGAATACAAATAGAAAGGTAAGGGCGGTGAACGTGGGTGGCGGGGACGTAGGCAACACTATTATGATCAATGTTGCCAGATAGGGATATGTGTCACTATACATATTTATTAGAAATATATAACAAATTGAAGTCTGAAAAGGTATTATTTTAAAACAAATGTAGTTACAATTTTAATGGCGACTATTAGCAAATACCTCGTGTTCCTTTCTCGATGGTATTGGAAATATCTATTACATATTAAGTTGATTATGTCTGAGTGATCAAAAAAGAAATACTTTATCTAAGTGCAAATCCACATAGAAGTTTCGAAGTGCAAGTTGGTGAAAACCACAAAAAGTATCACGTCGCCAACTTTCGAAGTCCTCATTACCGCTCAAAAGCAGGACAGAGATGCTACAGATAATAATGTTTAGCCCAAATCCGCCGCCAGTAAAAAGCGGAGTGTCGGAATCACAAAGACTTCGGCAATACTGCGTTCGAATACTTCGCGGAGCAACCTTCGCGCGTTCTCAGAACCTTAGCGACCGGTTGCGTCCGTCGCGAGCTCTCTTGTATATTATGTACTCTGTGGCGCATTCTCGGAACGGCAGCGTTGACCTGTGGCGTTTCGATTTTTTAAATTCCGTTATTGACATGCATAGCCGGCCATAGACACTAGAAGCGATCGCTGGAGCCGTGACTATTTTTATCGCGCGCAGCCACGTTTCCGAGTGAAAGGGCTTCCTACCGAACACGTTTAACTGGTTATTGGATAACGAATTTGCCCATTCACGAGTTGAGTTTCACCGAGCTCTTATTGCAGAGATTGAATCAGAGAGAGAGATATACGAATACGTAGATACAGCCTTAATAAAAATACAAGAGTATAAATATCAAATAACCAATACGATGGTGCTTGGAACAAGATCTCTATAGTAGGAGTTTTCCGATAACCAAAAATGTGATTTTTGTTCGTCGTTATTCCTGGTACATCACTCGAATATTGTATACCGGTATATGATGCAATGATAAAAGTTGTTAAATCAACGAGTGATAGCATTTGCGGATTTTAAATATACTTACTATAAACTATGAAAAATGATTTACAATGAGCATTGTTGTAGAGCGTATTTTAAACTTTCACTAGTAATTGTAAGTAATATATAAATAAAGCAATACCATACACGAAGGGATTTTGATCGCCTAATTTTGTTTTCGCTCTAATGCCGTTAGCGTTTGAACAGTTAAAATCATTTCAAAGCAGCTGCAATCAAACTGGCATAACTAACACGGTTAGTCGAGTTAAGCAAATATGTGACACGCTTAAAACACACACGAGTGACGTAAATATTACGTTGCTCGGTATGATTGAATAATTATAGATCACGAACCACAGACCATAGAAGAGGTTTTGCAGACTGTCGATTTATGAATATACAAAACATGGTAGTAAATTAAATGGACGGAAGGAAAATCGAAATTACGTCCGGATCACGAACTACCGTCTACAGATAAAAAATGCCGTCCAGTTTAATCTCGTTCGGTTTCCGTCTGTGCATTGTATATTCAAAGCCAAAACAAGTAAGCGTATATTGTTAAGATGTTATGTGGCCAGAGTATGAAAAGATATCCATCCTCCTCTGTCATAAATGATCAAACCAGTGATTTCGCTCAACCTTCACCTTATTAAGATTTCCAACGACAACTCCAATGTTAACAATTTTATTACTGAGAAGCTCTTGAAGGAAAATTTCTCGTGAAGCGGTTTAGCATAAACAATTTAATAGCATTTCATGGGTTTCTCGGATCTCGCAGTTTAACTGTCGCTGGAGATAGTAATAAAAAATTCAATCGATCCATACCTAACGCGGGTGTTACAGGAAAACGATCTTTAACGTCAGAACAGTGGGTCCATTTTCCTTTACGATCGAAGATCAAAGCTATATTTCAATCAGTTCATTAGGCGAAACCGTCAGTCGGCCCCGCAGTCGTCCGCTATTGAATTTTAAACTAGTTTACATTCTGGGAAGCGGTTTTTGCTTTTCCGTTTTGTCCTAGGGCAACGGGGATAACGATGTCCGATTCAATACAGTTTAGGATTGTATTTGCCTGTTTCATAAATCCTTTAGTGAGGGTTTGGCGTGGTTAATCAATTCGTCTAGCCCGTCTAGACAGGGGACTCTATACCTTAAAGAGGACGACAAGTGCTATTTACTCTAATACCAATAAGATCGATGAGTGTGTTTCTAGAATTGACGTAAGAAAAGTCACGCATTTTAAACCGTTAATGTATGTATACTACCTACTATATACTTATTAGATTTTAAAAATGCTGTTTTCTATCTGATCTTTTAATTTGAATAATTCATATTAAATTAAATCTATTTGCAGTTCTAAGAACACAATATCTCACGTATCTATCCATATAGCGTACGAACAGGAAATAAAACAATCTCTAGACTCGCTAAGAAATCGCACGATCATAGATTTCGTCATCTCTTTGTAATACGTTCGCAGAACTTATATCAGCTTGCATCACTATTGCTCACATCACCCGCTGTCTCGCATTCTTCACCACTCGCTTCCTCATACCTCCGAAGAGATATGTCGCGCGATCTTCTAAGAAGGGTTGCGCTTCTCACGAACGAAATGTCTCGATTTTAGGTGTTTCCGCGAACAATAACTCGGTTAAAAAACTGCGTATTACACTCGCCATTTCTCATAACTACCCTCGCCGAGGCTTCTGGGGATTAATTACGTGTTCCGCGTAGGGCCGCCACCGGGCCATTCGATTCTCGGTAAACACGAATCGAAAAAGGAGCAAAAACGGACGCGGTTTATTCCGAGAACACACATACCTGCGCCGGCGCACACATCCCACCTTCCGACGTTTCGATCCAGCGCACATTTTCCTAGTACTTTTGTCTTCGACAGAATTGCTTTTTCATTTTCCCGTTCGTTCTTTTTACCGTTGGATAATCTATAGCAATATAAGAGAATTATGTTCGCTTGTGTGCGTCAATCTCATAAACGACTAGTGTAATTTGAGAAATTCTTGAAGAATGTTTTTTTAATATGTAGGGGGGGGGGGGGGGGGGTGGTTTTTTTTTGGTTTTTTTGGGGGGATTTTTTTGGGGGGGGAAAAAAGGGGGGGGTTTTTTGGGGGGAAGGGGAAAAACCCCAATAAAATTTAAAATGGGAAAGAAACTTTTTGGGACCGGGGGGGAATCGAATCCACGACCACGAAGCAACGAGCTCATTAAACTATTTACAATACTCTCCGTAAAATATAAAATTCATTATAAACAAGATTTTCACGTTAATAAAGAGTTATTAATTACTAATTACTACGTCCTTCTCATTACGTTAAAAACTTCGTCAATTATCCACAATTGTTCCGTGAAAATTACGCGACAAAAGAGAACTCGTAAGGAAAATGCATTAACAATTCAGTTAATTGAAAACTGAAACGGATTAATGACGATTCTGCGAATTCATATTTCGGGAGTCGTGTCTCTCTACATAGGCGTTGTTGTACCTCTTTATCTGTACTCATAAAGCTGAAGAGTTTGTTTGTTTAAACGCACTAATTTCAGGAACTGTCGGATAGACCGTTTATCGAAGGCTTTAAGCTATTTACCGTAATTTTGCGACCATTAGAAGCGAAGCAATAGTGGAAAATTATTTATCATCGAAGGCTTTCGTTGCTTGCGAAAACAGTTCAAGAAACCAAAAAATATGTTTGAGAGTATGATTCTCCTTTAATTGACCTAATAAAGGTCTACGATAGTATTTAAGATTAATTAATTAAGATTCTAAAGTAACCAAGTTTAGTCGAAATTGCATTATCACCAATTATATGCCAGAGTTGGATCAACATTATAATATAAATCTAGCACACACCAAACAACCGGATAAGCTTATATGTAAACTAGCTGTGCCAGCGACGTCGTCCGTGTAGACTAATTATTTTGCAAACCTATTCATCTTTATAAATTCAAACTGCTATCCGACATCGACATCGGGCGCGTCCCGTCGCTCACTACCCGTCGTTATTGCAAGTTAATCAATAGACCGATTTTTCAGATCATGTAAAGAGGAATCACTCTTTCATTCATATTTTTCGGGTACCTTGAACGGTTTTTGCAGCATGCGCCTCGGAAAACCACACTGGTGAATAATTTTCCCAATTTTTTTCACATTTCTCGCTGTATCTTCGCTTGTATTAGTCACAAGGCAGGGCAATGTTTTATAGCCTATAGCTTTCCTCGATAAATGTTCTAACTAACACAAAAATATTTTTTCAATACGAACCTGTAGTTCCTGAGATTAGTGCGTTCAAACAAACAAACAAACTCTTCAGCCTTATACATTAGTATAGATGTAAATAGACCATTAGATGTGAAATGGGCTTCTAATAACATTTGGCTTTGAGCGTTGGGAAATCTTCAAGATTACGTGGGGCCCTATAGAATTAGAACCTTGTTGAAAGCGATATATTGATATCACCATGTCCCTTGATGTACAGCCTTTGCCATAGCTTGTATATAACGCCACCGATAACATAAGTTTCTGGGAAACGTTTGCATTATGCAATGCAGTACGGCTAACATAAAAGCGTAGTATTAGCTATGCTAAGCGTAATTTATACACACCTATGATCAGGATTGTTGCTTGTTATCACGTTCTTAGAATCGTTAGAATTATTTTTTAGATAATCTCTGCTATGCAAAAATGTTCAAGGCCTATTTATTTTTAAATGCAAGTACAAAGGAACTGTCCAATGACCAATGTCCCAAAAAAGATTTGCGAATAGGTAAACTTCAACACGCAATAATGTCTTGGGGGGGGGGGGGGGGGGGGGGGGGGGGGGGGGGGTTCCATCATATGGAAGGAGTGACTGTATAAAAAAAAACTTAAGGAAGTATTTCGTAAGTGAATATGTCTATGTTATGTCTTTTATAAATTGTTCGTTTTTATAGGCACATTGGCCTTTTATATCCTGTTAGAGTGAAACATTGAAAAGCCTAGATTGAAACTCAGACCTCTCGGTCTAAACGAAACGAAACCATGATCAAACAGCGCATGTATATGCCCGCGAAACCTTCTTTCAAGTTATTTGTAAATTTTTAATGGCGTGGCAACCATTTTACGATCGCTTTCTGAGTAAAGGTCATCATGAAATGGCTTTGAGAAGGACGGAGCGAGGGCAGCACTTCAATAAAATTGATGTGGAACAGGTTAATTCCGAAAATAGACAGCCTACAAGAATGGAAGGATATTTTTTGGATTATAAATGTAAGGTTATATTAGTGTTTCTTTTTTTAATAAAACACTTAATATAGGTAATATAAAATAGCGCGAAATGTATTAGGTTACTTCTTTACATGTGATGTTTGCAGGAGCGATGATCACGGCGTTTTGAAGCGAGTTTTATTTAAATGTCTACTACTCGCGTAACTTCACATAACAAACTTTCAGGAAAACGTTCGTCTTTATGGCAATGAATTTTAGTATATTAATAATTGCACGAGTAGGATTGTTGTTATTTTTTAAAATTGTATTGGAAAACTAGATCTTTTATTTCGGAATGAGTATAATCTTAAATACTGTCTATAGTTTACGCGAGTAGTACACATTTAAATAAAACACTTTAACGGTTTAAAACGGGATATATTAGTTAAACGTAAAATGATTTTTAACTTCGTCTCTCCGTGACCACGGCTGCTGCAAAGCATCCGAAACGTCGGGCCGAAGTTAAATGAGTATAATCTTAACATTTTTTATAGAGTATAATATACACTTACGATTAAAAGAATATTATGAAGATGGAGTACTTAGAATGGCATATGCTAGACAAAAATGGAACCCTAAATATAAAAATCGAGTTCTAGTTTCCAAAACAATCAAATATTGTCAAGTACTGGGAACATCAGAGGCCACTTTACGTAAAACCATTATCACTTTGTTTATCCTGCAAGGGAGACAATAGTGTTTTTTACGTGAAGCCAAATAGCGAACGGCCATTGTTAGCGTGTATTGTCCTATTATTATTTTCGTAGAACGAATTATCTGAACAATTGTATAAAACAGTTTCGGCGAATTTATAGAGGATAAAAGTTTACCTATGTCTTGGTTCGCAACATTAGCCTCTAATTTACATTTGAACTTGCGACTAAATTTTCTCGTCTCAAAACTGAGATTGGGTACTTATTGAGTTATTCAAATGAAGTTTGACTCAAACTCTATTAACACATAATATGGTTTATTACAGACTAAAAGAACAATATAATGCCATAATAACTCTTTTAAACGAATTTACGAGTTACGACTGGCAAAACATTATTCCACGAACGTGTAGATTACATTGGATTTCTCTAGCCCTACGTATATTGTTAAAAGTGCTTCACTGCTATCTAGTACATGTTAACAAAAGCACGTAAAAGATAAATACTTATTTTCTATTGAACGATTTCGTAGAAAATACTCTTAAGTAGATACGCAGACAGTTGGGCGAAGTATTGTGTTAAGAAGAAATGACATCTATTTTGAGACATACATAATATGTTGTATATTAAAATTTATTTTATAAATGAGTCACTGGTATCGTACTGATTTGCTTCGATAACATTCCAGGGAATGTAAAAAATTTAACAACCAGTTTCGCTACATTTTCATCATTACATCGTATACAATTCGCTATCGCTGTCTGTCCGCCTCTATGTACTTATATTATAGCCTTAGTAACAACGCAACGAATTCTGAAGCTGATTTAGAGAAATACTCATAATAAGTTTTAATGTAATGTCGTAAATTGTGACATTTGCGCTTAGATTAGGTACTAACGCTGGCTGAATCCACGAAATTAACCGAAATAATGTGCAGTATCGTACACCTTAAAAATAATAAAAAAGGTCTATCTCGTAAGGATATCTCACAATATCCTTCTTATTTCAATATTTATAGAAAAAAGTATAATTACCTATATTCCACCCTTGCGAAGCAGAGGCGAATCGCTAGTATGTTATAATGTTATATATAGGATGAAATATTATCGATAACCCTTATCTATTATCTGTCCTACAATAGACCTTGGCATTAAATGATATTTGCTTTAGCCACAACTAGGTCATATCAAATTGAATGAGTCGGGTAACTGTTCCGGGTTTATGGGTAGAGTAATTGCGATTAGTAACTGTTGATTGACAATATACATTAACTCCAATTACAGAGACCAAAATAAATGTGTTACTCTGTACTAGATAGGCGCAAGTTTTAGTCGATGGTATTAAATAAAATGTTACGTTTTGCAATTAAATCTATAGTAATATATAGTATAAAGCTGAAGAGTTTGTTTGTTTTTGTTTGAACGCGCTAATCAGGAACACCGGGGGAATTTGAAAAAAGAACAGCGAGAAATGTGGAATAAAACGGGGAAAATATTCATCTCTGAGGGTTTCCGATGCGTTCGCTGCGAAACAAAAAAAGATGTAGAAAAGAATGATTTCTCTTTAAATGACCCAAAAAAAATTACCTACACTATATGTCTATCTTTTAAGATTATCTTGCAAGAACGACGGGATGCGTTTGCATAAACAAATTTGGATGCACAAATAACTACCTATATTACGTGGACGAAGTCGGTGACTTAGCTTGTAGTTTATAATTACAATTAATTTTCTACTTGGCATAATGTAATGCATTACGCACACAATATACATGTAAACAAACAACTAACAAATAAGCTTTCAGCTCATTCTTAATTTTACGAATGTGGTCCTTTATCATTACAAAATTAGACCATTACAATTATTCTCGTCTAAAAATAATAATTTCTCTTGAATTAAGTACAAACAGGTGTCATAATTCAAGACACATTGACTATCATAAATTATAAAAGCTTCTCCGAAACAGTGACGACGTGTTTCAAGAAACGAGTAAGTATTAAATGGTATTTAAGTGTATAATAAATGGAGATGACCTGAAGACCTCGGCGATATCAGTTGGCGCCGTTCGTGATGTCAGAATCATACCAATTTATTTCGTTTATTTTCACACAAATGTACGATTTTCATTGCAATGTTTACGCAAAACGATAATTCGATAATTGCATTTAATTCATTGAAAATTGCCACACACACACAATAATATAACTAATTATCTGGTATATTTAAATAATGATAGAAGTAAAGACAACTTTATTTTTATTTTCCTGTCATTCCACCACGAGGGTATGGTGGTAGGCAGTTGATGGTTTGTATACTTAAGTGTAGCTACTAACCTGGTAGTTTGACCACCATTTGAGGTGATAGTAAATGATTGGGATCCAATGTAAAAGCCTTAATGAGCAACGGCACACAGAAAGAAGCACAGGTCCACTTTTAATTATATTCCCTGAAATCCACTTTATGGCTTTCGTTTCTGAGTAAACTCTATGAGCGGTTTCTTAGAAATAGAATGCACTGGAGAAATTAATTTGCAGAAATGGACGCCGCCTCGGCCGCGGTCCGCGCGCGTGCCTTTTCAGAAACCGTTTCTGAGAAAGCACACATTCAATTTCACTTGTCAACTGTATTTATCACGGTTAACTATTTCGCTGCGGAGGTGAAAGTTCGGCGACGTCGATGTAAGTCCTCTCTCGCGAGCGAAACCCGACTGGCGCGCCGCCGTAACGCGTACGCGACGCGCGAAGAACGGGCGCTCGGCCCAGCGCGGCCCATCGCTCGAGATCTACGTCGCCCGATGTGCCCTCGCTTCCAAGAACGACCAACCTTGACGCTTCGTAGAAATAACACAAGGTATTGTCACTAATTTAGTAATTCCACATTAAAGTTATATTCGCGGAGCACGCTATATACTACGACGCTTATCATACTAATTGTATTTGGGCGTTATAGGCATTTTTAGAAACCTTTAATATTTCTCACTGGTACCTGAGGGCACTGTATCAATTAAAAATCGATTATAAATTGAAAAAATTTTACGAGTCGGACAGAATTTGAACCGCCATCCGTGAACCAATTGAGCAACCGAGTCCCACACGTCATCGTCGAATTTTTCCAACCTACATGCAACTCTTGCGCAAGAGAGAAGAGGTTAGTTAGAGTAACAGCACAGTACGCTGTGAATGCCGGTTCAAGTCCTGCCCGAGTCGTTCTTTTTTTATTTATAATCAATTTTTACGTAACAGAAATACTTTATTGCGCCTATCAATCATAAACGGCTCGCCCCCTTGTAACGTGGAAGTAATAAACGGTGAAGTTCATTCACTTCGCGTTCTATTTTATGGTAATGGCCGCGTCTTGTATCATTCAATGGTTCAACTAATACTCGTTACTTGAACTCGACTTTGGAGTTCAAATATGCGATTTTTGCTTACACTTTCCTTATATTTAGTTATGGATAGATACTTTGGAGTACATTTTCCGCCTCTGCGACCTAATGGTTACTAGCCCTGCTTACAGCAAGAAAGATAGCTACTAATATTAAAGTAAGTAATTAGTAAAGCACTCGAAATTGGTCCAAACACGTAGGTTTGCAATAATAATATAATCAATATTAATATATAAAGCTGAAGAGTTTGTTCGTTTGTTTGAACGCGCTGATCTCAGAAACTACCGGTAGAAACTGGATTTTTTTTTTTGGGTTGGTTAAAGCATTTATCGATAAAGGTTTTAGGCTATAATATCGGCTGCAAGTAATAGAAGCGAAGAAACAGCGGGAAATGTTAAGAAAACTGAGAAAATTATTCATCTTTGTGAGTTTGCCTTACTTAAAAATATGTATAAACAATGCTTCCTCTTTAAATGATTTTTAAAAATGTCCGCGACACTATATGTCTAATGTCTATCTTTTAAGCTAAACTTAGAAGAGCGACAGAACGCGACCGACGTCGTGGACAACATCTTAAATCGATAGAGATGAAGATGAGATTTACAAAATAACTATTCTACGCGGACGAAGTCGCTGATGCAGCTACTGTATGTAAATAAATAATTCACTATTAATTTAGTTTGAAGTTACAAATAACTTTGATAACCTTAACAAGAGTTCAAGTCCATTAAATGATAAATAAATTAGAATTCTTTCTCAATACGATCAAAGAGAATATTGTCATTCTTATTAGCAGAAGCGGACAGAGCTTACAAAGGGGTTTTTCCGGTAGCTTAAGCTAGTAATAAAGGAAATTCAACGGATGCTAGCTTATGATTATAAACTAATTTAACAGTAGAAAATAGGTTATTACCACAAATAAAACCTATTATTTATTGTATAGGGAATTGTAAAGACTACTTGGGATATAACGTTAAGTTTTGTAAACCTGGGACGAGACAACCATTGTTACAAAGTTGTTCAAAAATAAATTAATTCTACAAGCAAAATTATTGACGCCACAATATGTTACGCTTTATGCTAATATTATCGGTATATAATTTTACTCGTATTTATCTTTTACAATTTTCTTTGATATAAATCCTCGTTAATAAGGATTCATAATTAAAGCGATAACGTTTTTGATATAAATAACATGACAACAGACACATTAGAGAATCATGTCGTGGAATAGTCTAGGCTATTGAAGCTCAAAGGTACATCAAATAACAGTTAAGGATTATAATGTAATGTATGAAATAAGTTTGTGAACAAAAAAATACAATTTACCCCGGCAAAGAAAGCTCTCACGTAGATAGGAGTGTTTCAAGTGACTAACGTAACGCGTTACGCCAGCCATCTGTAATTTAGCCCTGCTGTCACCCTATTATTTACTTAATCTATAATAATTTAATATAATTTAGTATATATCAAAACTAATTACGAATTTTTAATCGATTCTGTGTTTCATATAGTCAGAGTTTATATGAAGTAAATAAGTAGTTCTAAGAGCAGAATCTAGCAGGAGGTCAAACAGCATCTAAGCAAGTTAGTTACATAAAAGTATACGTGTGTCTCCTGCACAATGCCTTCATGTCAGTACCTACTCTATTATTTGACTCGAATGTACAACACAACAAAGCCGGAACAAGACTCGGGAGCAACAAAGAAAGTACGAATTCTTTTTATCTCGAAAGTTTGTGATGTTCGTAAGGTTGCAAGTCGCGTACGAAATTTCAACAATGGAAGATTTCTCCTCTCCAGGTTAAGTGGTGATAATCGAAGTTCGTCGAAAGGCAACGCGTGTGACATGCGCCAGGTTCTACGAATACATATTTCTTCATGCTTTTGTACAGTCGACGAGAGAAGTTCGTATACCGCGGGATAGGTTATGGATATTGCATAAGTTATAGCAAGTTTACTTAATATATTGTTCTTCTAATAACTGCGAAGCTCAGAGAAATGCGCTGAAACTATAATAATGAACTATACAACAACATCTAATGAAGATATGTGTACTACATCATAGAAGATATACTTTTAATCTAAAATGCTAGGACTTGTACCTAATAAAGAAAATAATAAAATTAACAAAGCATAAACTACTTTTTTTGCGTTTCATGTCAGATACATAAAATAAGCGATTACAATGCGAATATGGAAGGTATTTTGTAATTATTTAATTTACACTTTTGCTAGCAACTGTACACGACAGATGTTCCACATGTGTTTAGTGCTCTGTGTGTGTACTACGCACTCACCCGCCGTCCCATTTTAATCGGAATAATAAATTTGTTCACGTCACTATGACAGAATAACACAAAAGCTTTTGTGATCGATCGCAGCTGTCAATATTATTTACCTGCGGCGAAAGACGCTGAAATGTTTTTACTAAAGTATTGACATAGAACATAATATATAAGAATTAGATATTTTAAAAACTCTTAGAATTACATTCCCGTAAAGAAAAAAGGGAAGTGACATTTTTTTATATATTTGACGGGCTCAATGATGCAATGTATCGCTTATAATCAACGGGTATTGAGTTCGAATCCCACCAGGTCCAACATATTTCTAATCAATTTATAATTTTTCTAAACCATGTTGAACTTCATCTGGTAATTCGAATCTTACATAGGTAGAAATATCGAAATTCCGACCGGGTCACGAACCACCGTCCATATAAGAAAAAGCCTAAAATAATATAGGTTCGTTTCAGTCTGTCGATTTCCGAATATCTTCAGCTCATCTTGTTTAGATTATGGTTGAGGTATTTTACCTTCCATTAAGTGAACTCTTTCCTTCTCTGTCTTCCTTTATCATAAAAAAATAAAACTATGTTGCTTCTGTTGTTTGATCGGTGGTAACTACAGGTAATTCAATAACTTTTCCCTGCCTGAGGACTTCCCGCATCTACGCTTAACTAGGCAATGCATTGAAGCATTAAAACGTGGAGGCAGAAAACAATCATAGTGTAATAAACAAAGTTACTGATCGCGCGAGCACTCAGTTCTCATTGAAAAGCACTTAAAACTGTTTTTAACGGGATGTATTAATTATTCTTTCATTTTGATCTACGACCTATCTACGATCTTTATTTATAGGCCTTCAAATTTTCAAGATGGCGTCTTTTTGAAATAGTCCGTTATGTTAATTACGATGTGGCATATTTCACCTATAATCCCCATAAATAAATACTGCCTGTAGTTTACGCAAGTAGGACACATTTAAATAAAACACTTTAACGGTTTAAAACGCGACATATCAGTTAAACTTATTTGAAAATGATTTTTAACTTCGGCCCGACGTTTCGGACGCTTTGCAGCAGCCGTGGTCACGGGGAGACAAATCATTTTTAAATAAGTTTAACTGATATATCGCGTTTTAAACCGTTAAAGTGTTTTATTTAAACCTAATACTTGTCTGTCTTCCTCTATCGTAAAAAATGTAGATAAAATAATGTAAAATAATGTCTCTAAAAAACGTATGTATAATGTAACCACAAGAACAAAATGCCTTGATTATTTTTTGCGTCTTGAGAAACTTGTTGTTTATAGAAGAGAATTCGCAGGAAACTTTTATAAATACAGCAGCCACTAGCCATAATGGCGCTTCATTACAACAGAAAGGTATGCTAAAGAAGTTTTATGTGTACTGAGAAAAACGCGGTTAAAAAATTCCACTTGCTTGGCGCCATACCAACTATGTTATTTAAATATTGATAACATATTTAAGGAAGAGTTAGAAGGTACTTAGAAAAATATTTTAATATCTGTTACTACTTATTTGACCCCCTCTGTAGCCAAATGGTTAAACGTATTGCCTAGAATTGCGTAAAGCGTGAAAGGTACTGGCTTCGAATCCCAGGGAAACATAAAATTGTTTCGGTCGAGCAGGGCACAGAAGTCTGATCAACTACTTGCCCGTTACAAATAACGGATCAGTGAAACGGACACAGAAATGTGTTCGCCCCATACCCCACGAGGGGGAAACGGGCTTTCACTACTTATTTATTGTTATTACTAATTATAACGTGCAGATAAATCTATAAATTGTATATTTAATACTGTCTGTAGTTTACGCAAGCGCACATTTGTATAAAACATTTGAATACCTTAAAACGCAAAATATAATATTAGTTAACCTTATTTACACATTATTTTAATAACTGTTTCCCGTTGTCACTGACTATGCTTGTAAAGCATCGGAAATATAAGTTTAACTAATATATTTCGCGTTTTAAATCTTTAATGTTTATTTTAACCACATCGGGTTTTATTAAGTACACGTGTACTAATTTGACACTTCTCAATCTAAATAAAGAAATAAAGGAACAAATAAACACGAAAGGCTATGGTGAAAATACGTGAGGTCTAACTATATCTTACGGATTTTCGGTTATAGTTTCTAGTTAGACCAAATTAGTGTCCACAAATTTTCTAGACGGGATCTAGCGCGACTAGAAAGTTTTGAAAATCGATTTAAATTTGAAATTTTACCATTTTTATTTGTTTTTCTTTTTAATTTGTAACCTACCTACATCTCTAGTTTTAATTTTTCGTAATGTTCATGTTTATTTTCTATCCTACGTTTAATATACATACGTAATAAGAATTATTATTATAAATAGATTTTGTAAGTTAAATTATGTATGTAGTTAATAAGCCTTCTATAAAAAAACAAATATGCCAAAACCGACAATCGATCCCACGACCCGTTAGCCACCAATCGCAGCCACTGGACTAGCGAGCAAAGTTATTTCCCGACTTCAAAGAAGACCGATATTTTTTACAGTGATTCATTGCGTGGAAAACTATTGAATTGCTTTCTGAGTACTCATTACTATCTGTTTACGAGGAACGCATTAGATATTGTGTCTTCCGTGAATTTTTTTTATTTGATGCCTTTTTAATAGATGCCACTCGAAAAACAATTACAGAGAAGCCGTTGTATTCAATACGGATTTTCTAGGAAGTATTAATATTATTGTTTTCCTTTTTATTTCCACTGGCTTGACATGCATTAAACATTCCACGCGACAGTGCTTAAGAATGGATCTACTTAACAGTAAAGACAATTATATCTCCATAGTTCTTTTTTTACTTGAATATGCTCCTTAAAACATATTATTATTAGAATATATGAGGCTGAGAGACAGAGTGGCCTAATAACAAAAAACATCATTTTCAATTAGGAGGAAAGTAAAATGTGCCTTTAACTTGGGCGAAAATGAATTTGTACTATTATTTGTGGTAAGCATTTTGTAAACATTTCGGTCATTGCGGTAGTAGATTTACATTTTTAGACTATATATATATATACCTATATATATTTATAGTTATATACCTATTAGTTATTAATTTATAGTTATACATATTCTAATCTTTCATCAATCTATTGTATCAAAGCAAATCCAACGGAGTGTAAATCTATACTTATACAACCTGCACACAGCTGCTTAGTCGCGGGTTCGCCTTCATGCATGTCAGAGATTGATTTAAAAACGTCAAAATAAAGTATCAAAATATACGTGGACAAACCTTGCACGATTTGTTATAGGTTACTTGCACTACACGCAGTAAAAATATGGAATAACATAAGGGTTTTTCTTATAATTAGTTTTAGTCTATTGACGGTTTTATTACTGTATTTTCTTTATCTTTCATGTGACCGACGAGGTTCTTAGATATAAATACTGAATTTCCTAAACAACGAGCAATGCTATCAAACTTTATCCAGCAGTTTCAGTAACGAGCGGTTACTGTTGTGTAACTTAATTTGTATAGATACTATGTTTACATCCTGCCTTAACATGTTCATCGAAGAAGGGTTTTCATTAAATGTTACTTGAGTTTTATATTTTTCTTAAGACAAAAGACGCATTTTCATTCTCGTTCTTCGTTTTTTCCACATTTCCCGCTGTTTCTTTGCTCCTATTCGTCGCACGCTGGTGTTTTTAGCCTAAAGCCTTCCTCAATAATTGATTCAACCAACATACTAATATTTTTTCGATTCTAATCAGTAGGTGGGACTTGGTTGGAGCAGCACGGAACGCTATGGACCGGCGTTAAAGACCCGTCCGATATCGATATCGTAATTGTTTTTCAGTCTAAAGAGATTTTTAACTTGCATACAAACTTTAACAAAAACCTTTCAGTGACTATATAACTAATAAGGAAACAGGTAAAATTACTATTACATTTGAAGTTACGCGCGGTGAAATTATATTTGCGTTACTGCGTGGGAGGCAACAATTGCTACGTCATCATTGACGGTGCGTTGATATTTTCCCCAGGACAAAATGTAACTCATAAAAATAACTCTACAGACGTCAGTACTGAGAGTCATCCGTTTTCCTATAATTTCGTCAGGTAACACGCGTTTGACGCAGCCGAGATGCAAACAACGCGTCATCTATCTATTACACAATAAATAACATTGAAAACGCATATCTAGAACCGTGGCACAGTTGTAAACGCTTTTAGATCATTCTGAGATTCATATCCCGGGAAAACGATCTAATAATAACTAAGCGATATAACATTACTGTAGCTTATCACTGTCTTTCATGCTGTTCGAGCGACGTGAGCGAGAAAAGGTAACATCTCCTGATGATGCCGTTCACGCGTGATGGCGAAATGTTGCTCTAACTAATTCTGACCAATAATGACTCGGTAGCTTATTAGTTAGAGCAACAGCACCGAACGCTGTTGATACCGGTTTAAGTCCTGCCCGAGTCGTAACTTTTTTCAAATTTTAATCGATTTTACATAAAGCCATCGCGAGCAAGTAAATAACATGTCAAAAATACCAAAAGTTTTCAAAGATTTTAAATATGTGAATTCGATAATCAACCAGATATTAATCGATAACAATAACAAAATATTGCATTCGCAAAACGTAAGACTTAATAATGTAGTTAGATTTTCCACTCACTTCATCGATAATATTTTAGATTAGCTGTGTCAGCGACTTCGTCCACGTCCCGTCGTTCGGGTCCCGTCGTTCGGGTCCCGTCGTTCGGGTCCCGTCGTTCGGGTCCCGTCGTTCGGGTCCCGTCGTTCGGGTCCCGTCGTTCGGGTCCCGTCGTTCGGGTCCCGTCGTTCGGGTCCCGTCGTTCGGGTCCCGTCGTTCGGGTCCCGTCGTTCGGGTCCCGTCGTTCGGGTTCAATCGTTCGGGTCCCGTCGTTCGGGTCGCGTCATTCTTGCAAGATAATTATAGCAAAAATAATTTTTTTTTAGAGATTAGCGCGTTCAAACAAACAAACTCTTCAGCTTTATATAATAGTTTAAATAAGGCATTTTACAAATTCATTTTTACGCACATACCTGCCTTCTTACGCTTATCGATATATTTTAGATTAAATAGAAAGGTCTAATTAAATTTTACACTAATTTTATCAATAATATCAGTGATAAAATTATTTCTCAGTCATTTTGATAACAAATTAATAATTGATTGTATGGCTTCTGGACAACTGGAAAATTATAATATTGATATGGAATTAATTATTGTCTGAAGTTTACGCGAGTAGAACACATTTGAATTAAACATTTTTGTAACGGTTTTAAACGCGTAATATATAATTAAATTTTAAAACTATAATATTTTTCACATATATCGCACATGGTACATAAAATGAAAAGCGATTGTCAATTGAAAAAAAAAAACGATTCGGCTTGGAGCACGGAACAGCACGGAACGCTGTGGATGCCGCTTCAAGTTCTGCCCGAGTCGTAATTTTTTTTCAATTACAATTTACTAAATGTTAAAAAGAAGTTTGAGTAAGCAACAAAATAATTTTCTCGGCCTGGATTCAAGTTTTATTAGATGTTACATATCTGTGAAGATCTGCGTCTGTGTTTGTATTATTTTTATTAATTTACTTGCAGTAAACATCTGAATGCCGAGGTAACTAAGGACGGCGGAGTTTTTAGAAAATTGAATACTTACTTGAAAGCTTAGTAATTTAAACTTAAATAATGTTGTTGTTACGGGGGGGGTGGTACACACTTTAACCCTTTAAAACAGGATGTATAAAATAATTTGGAGAATATTTTAATTACGACCGTCGTAGTTAAAATAATTGACGGCCGACGTTTCGGTTTACAGATTGAATTTAAAAATTACTTACTTGAATTTACAATGTTAAAATATAAGTCTTTATTTTAAAAAAAATTTTTTATTGTGTGGACGCTTTAATAGAGCCATACAGTATACTCACCACCAACTTTGAGAAATATTTCATATCTATTGGTTAAAATCTTTATGTTTACGGGAGAGGTCCGCATCTTGACTTGATAGAGTAATTTTCGACCCAAATCTATCCTGTCAATAAATCCAAACCGTTTATTTTTGTAGGGATATAAATTCTCACTAAATTCCTGCACCGTAATATTTATTTTCTTGGTCTGGTCTTGAAGGTGGGACCTCTCACGCTAAACACGATTTTAAGCAACGCGTTTAAACATGGTAGCTAATTGGAAAAGCCCACTAAACCACAGGAGCAGCGAGGTGGGCCAAGACGCATATTATGTCACGTTTATATGAAAGATCCAGTTGTGGGATATGAATAGAAACATCCTATTATCACATCAGAATACAACAAAAGTAAATTAACTTTGCCGTAAATGAAACCGAGTGCAAAGCTTGTTATGTGGGTAAGTACCGCGGATGCCCCCGTTTCAAAGAAGATCAAATAAATACAGATGTGCCGCGATATTTTTCACAGATTCTATAATTAAACGGATACTTCGTGGAAAAATTTCGATGTGTTTACGAAACTCGTTAAAACTATAAACGCTTCGGCTAGACGATTTCGCTTCTCGGAATCGGGTAATCGTAAATTATATCAGTTCTTACGAGCTATGCGCATGCGCAATACAGATAAATTAGTAGGTATTTGTTTTGGAGTTCTAAATTCTAACAAGACTTTGATGGGCCCGTAGTAGTTGTCCAAAACTATACGATTGGGTCCAACATATTTCTAAAATGTATTTATATTTTTTCTGAAACAGACTTTGTCTCTGGAGATAACGCGAATAGTCTGCGCTTTTCGGCCATGCAACCTCCAACGCTTTGATGAACTTGGATCGCTATGGGTAAAAAATGGTTACACACACACAAACACATACACACACCCTTTTCGGGAAAAGCTCAAATAGTCTACATTGGTTAGAAATGCGTGATTAGGCACACTGAACGTAAAGAGGTTTTTTTCGATTTTCATATTCAAAACGGCGTTTGCGCCAATTTTCGTTATGGTATTCGTGATTAGGAGGTCAAAATACATAAGTATACCAAATTTCAGATCGATCGGCGGTATGCGCTTTTCGGAAGTACACCCAAATAAAAAAGCCCAGTGATATTAGGAAATAGGAGCGATAGAATCTTAAATTTTCCATTAATTTATGATTCTAATACAAATACAAATTCTTTACCAAAAATATTGTACATTATGTTACTATACAGGGTGTACTAGCTCTCACACTAGGACACCAATTAAAAAGTTCAATATAACAATTTTAGTTCCTGCCACATTTGTAAGAGTTGTTGCTTTTAAACAATAGTAGTCTTAAAGAAAATTAAGTTGGAAATCTATACTAATATATAGAGCTGAAGAGTTTAAAAACTTAAAACATTCTTTATATGTTGGTTAGAGCATGTATCGAGGAAGGTTGTAGGCTATAAAACATCGCTCTGAGACTACTGAAAGAAGCGAAGAAAATGCGGTAAATGTGGAAAAAGGGGGAAAATTATTCACCTTGTAGGATTCCGTTGCGCACTCTGCAAAAACGGTTCAAGATACCCAAAGATATGTATGAAAGAATCATTCCTTTTTAAATGATCTAATAAGAAAGACGGGACGCGACCGCCGCGACGTCGTGGGTTCTGGTCAATTTTTGCGGACGAAGTCGCTGGCATATTGACTAGATATAAGAAATACTTTTCGCTCAACGCAATGTTAGGTAACTTCCCCGGATTGATTTTGGTTTTTTATTATCAAATAACATTTATTATTCAACATTGTAATTTGTGAGTACTAGGAACCCATTACAATATCAATCAAGGTTATGACATAAAAACTTATCACATTTAACTAGAATAATTCACTCAATGGCCTATTACCCCAGTCTCGGAAGTCGGAACAAAGGACCGAATCGCATTATAAACTAGGGCAGGCGTCGCCAAGTACGAAACGCTGGATTTATGTCAGAAGTGACAAACAAACTTAAGATTCTCTAGCTAATTTCTCCAGCAAATTGTCAACTGGTATTTGCCTGAAGTGTGGAGTGTGGAAACTGCAGAGTAAGATGAATTTCAAAATATAATTACAATTCAAGTACTAAAGACAGAAGTATATAATACTAGCTGTGCCCGCGACTTCGTCGGCGTGGAATAGTGACTTGGGGTATAATTTTTAATTATTTAGGCTGTTTATTAATTTATGTAATGGCGCATTTAAGGCAGCCAATCTAGTGTTAAGTTAGTGCTACTTTGCCGCAATACTCTCACCTCACATCACTCCTACTCTAACTCCCACTCTCATCTACACTTACTCCCACTCTAACTCTCACTTCCACTCCCACTCCTTCTACCACTCCTACTCCCACTCCTACTCCCACTCCTACTCCCACTCCACTCCCACTCCTATTCCCAAAAAGCCAAAGAAGAAAATTTCATTGTTCTAGCTTCAAAACCACCACTTTTCATACAAACTTTCATCGTTTCAATCCCTATCACTTTTTTGGCATAAAAGTAGCTATGCCCTTTCTCAGGCTTTAAAATATCTGTGTACCAAATTAAATTTAAATATTTAGTAGTTTGGATTAAAGCCGGAAGAAGACAGAAGAATTATTTGCATTTATATTAGTATAGATTTATATAGTTAGTTAGTGTTTATAACCTATAAAATATATAAACATGTATAGCTATCTTCTAACTAACTACTATGATATCACCTAGAAAAACTGAAATGATGGTCAATTGAGTGACGGATTCGAACCCGCATCTACGCAGTTAATATCAGATTTGGAACATCTATGCCCCAGCATACAGCATTTCAGAGTACGTAAAAGTCATAGGTATTCAAAAATATTTTGTACTATATATTAGTATATTAGTACATAAAAAGGGTTTTAATATTTCTCTAGCTATGTTATATTTGTTCTATTTGATAGTGAAATAACTATCATTCAGACAAACTGTAATAGGAAAGTAATAAATAAATTATTAGTAAATACTGTCTATAGTTTACGCGAGTAGTACACATCTAAATAAAACACTGTAACGGTTTAAAACGCGATCGAAACGCGACGTGTGTGGTAGTTTTACGTAAAATCCTATAGTATAATTAAAACATATATCACTATGGAAATTCAATATTGAACCGTCAATTCCAGACAAACGATGTCAAATTAACAATTCGACTTACAAACCCACTTGGCTTTACCAAATCACTATTAAGTCAGAAATAGTGTTGTTTAAACGAGTAGTACACATTAAAAAGAAATAATTATAACGGATTGAAACGTGATATACTTTCGTATATACATATGTGGGGTTTGATCTGTTTAGATGTGTTTTTAGTCTGGGAGTTTTGGAGTTGCATAAACCGCGTTTCCCAGGGCTTCCTCAAAAGTATTACGCTAGTGTTGTGTTTAGTGGTGTGTTCTTTCCCCCCCTTGGGGGGGGTTGGTTTTTCCGGTTCCAACACAAAAGATGTAGTATGATTTACCTCACTCACTACGTCACAAATACCTACATGCATATACATATACATTTACACTATCAGGTGGTACAATGGTACAGTTCTATTGAGATATAATGATGACAAATAAAATCTCAGGAACTATTGGTTTCATTTGGAAAAAATATTTTGGGTTGGTCACAGACCATTTATTGAAAAAGGCAGGTTAAGTGAAGTGATTCGCCCCGTTTCCCCCTTTGTGGGGGCGTGGGGCGAACTCATTTCTGTGTCCGTTTCACTGATCCGTTTTTTTTAACAGGCAAGTAGTTGATCAGACTTCTGTGCCCTACCCGACCGGAACTATTTGTTTTTTTTCCCCTGGGATCCCTTCGAATCCGGGACCTCTCGCGCATAACGCAATGCTAGGCAATACGTTTAACCATTTGGCTACAGAGGCTTTAGGCTGTAGTAAATCAGGTTGCGATCAATACAATAAACAGAGGGGAATTTGGAAAACACGAGGAAAATGTCAAAGTGGGAGCCGTTGCGTGCGTTGCAAAAACGGATGAAGGTACCCAAAAAACTATAAAAAGATTAAATTATTATTATATAGTTTTTTTATATCGGAATTCCTCGTCAAATAATATAAAATTCGTCCGCAGTATTTTTTTAAGATTGATTTTCGTATGAAACGTTTTATGTTAATCAAATTCGTCTAAAGACCGTTTGCCAGGTCAGCGAGTAGATGATACAGTTCCACAATTAGATACGAAAGTTAACAGCAAATATCGGAAGTAACGTTATATTTGCCAAGCGTAATATACTCGGAAACCACCGTCAGTTGCTAGTTCTGACTACTGACAAGCAGTGCTTATTCTCAGTATATTTACAGTGTTGTCAATAAGATCTCCAAAACTGTATTCTGATACAAAATATGTAATAAATGAATTCTTTTACTTGTAAAGCTGGCTGTTGGCTTGGTGTATACTTTAGTGTGATATTCAAACTTGACTTGAATTTTGTGACGTATCTAAATAATTCTTTAAATATTAAAGAGAATAAAGTTTATTTTATTATTGGAAGAAATACACAACACACTCGTTTGCTAATTCACGAACCACAGATGAAAAAGCCGTGAACTTCACGACTTTTTCATCTGTGGCGCGTTTCGGTTTTAGTCTATGGATTTCCGAATATCCAAAATCAAAATAGGTCGACAGCGCATTTTGTTTAGATGTTATAAATCTGGGGTATTACACCTCCCATCAACCGAACCCCATGCTCGTCTGCCTCCTTTGCCATTAAAAAAAACAAAAGCCACGCACCAAGCTGGGTTAAGTCTATTGGGACTATCAGTTTCATTTTATTAGCCCATCAGTCTTAAGCCTTATCTCTTTGTCCTGGGATTCGAACTCAGGATCTCCTGCGTTCACACGACTAGACCCACAAGCAGGTTTCGTGCAGTAGTCTAACAGAACTACTTTGTCCCACAGGTCTAATATAAATAGCGAAATATACAGTGCGTCAATGTCAAAAATACATATTTTTTAAAATATACATTTTAAGCGATAGTCATTATGTATAAATTAAAAATGATATATTGAAAAAAAAGCGTAGGACGGTACAACAACAACAGTGGTGTGCAAGATTTTTAATCTAAAAACAATTTTAATTTAAATAATGTGAAAAATAAAGTTAAAGTGTTTTATTTAAATGTGTATTCGCGTAAACTACAGACATTATCAATTTTATGCAACATTTAAAGAACAATAGTGAATAAAAGAATTCAACAAAACCCTACGCAGTAGGCTGGCATTACTTAGTATTTGTATCGATTATTTAAACGCGGTATCATTACAGGTTTTCCACGAAGACTCCAATTGACAACGTTGACAATAATTACAGGACAATTAAAAGAGCATTAACGAAATTATCTCGCAAAGGGAAACTTAAATACACGACAATTATTTGGTAGTCGATTCAACCTCTTTAAAGTTTTTAATCCTACGGCTGGGCCTAGGTTTCTTGTCTCCGAGGGGACTTATGAGCTTAGACCCACCACGCCCTCGATTGCGGGTAGGCGATATTTTGGCGCCACTGACATCCCAATGAATATAAAGACAGACACAACGTCCCAAATAGGGAAAACGAAAATCGTTATTATTTCCAATCAGGAAGTTATTATAATACAAATATCCAAAGTCATCAAGTAAAACCTGTATGTCCTTCTCTGTCATAAAACAATAAAAAAAAGTTTTTGTCAATTTAAGTCAAATCAGCTTCTTATATCTGTACTAATATATAAGGCTGAAGATTTAGTTTGTTTGAACGCGCTAATCTCAGAAACTAATTCGAATTGATTTGTTTTTGTTGGTTAGACCAATTATCGAGGAAGGCGGCTATAAAACATTGCGCTGTGTCTAATAGAGGCGAATCTGATAAACACGGGAAAAATTAATCATCTTTGTAGGTTTCCGATGCGTACGCTGGTTGTGGTGAAAATGGTTCAAGATACACAAAAATGTATATGAGAGAATAATTCTTCTTTAAATTATAAAAATGTCTGAGACACTATATGTATATCTCTTAAGATGAACTCGCAAGAACGACGGGTCGCGAGCGACGGTACGCGACCGATGGCGTAGGTTATGACAGTTTGCAAAAAGAATTTAGAATGCCCAAAATAATTATTCTACGCGGGCAAAGTCGCTGACTCAGCTAGTCTATAATAACATAAACTACAAGACTTAAGGCTCTAATAGACGCATAATTAAACTTGCACAATGTCTGCTAGAATTAGTAAATAACCGTAGTTTATTATATGCTTTAACTCGCCTAAAATGTCAAATTTACAAACTTATTACTGAATAAATCGCCCCAGCTGGCTGTGGTCTTAATCAACATAATTACTTTACGGAGAACAGAACAGGATTAGATTACTTAGAATTAACTCCTTTTGATTATACATCCGGATTTTCGCTTCAAAGAAATAATACGAGTTATAACTCATGCTAGTTTTTATATTAATTTTAAATTATTAACTCCAACTAATGAGTTAAATAACCAATTAAATAAAGAACTATGTGGAGTCATTAATAACAAGCTCATGTTAGTATTATTTCATACGTTAATTGGACGGACTAATATTTACTGAAAGAGACAATTAGTGACAAAAAGTAATTCGAGAATTCGCGTTTTAAATATTTTTTTTTTGGCGCAAAACAGAGAAAACATAATTTTATTACCATGGACGTCTAATAATAACTTATTAATGAAGAATATTTACTGACAAAAATGGCGCCTAAATTAATTTGCAATAGAGAATATGTAAATACATAATACAAATACATAATGTAAATACAGATTTGGTAGCCTTCTGCTAAAATAAGTTTATTTTATATATAAAACCAATACTTTATTTACGAAATATTTAATTATTATTAAAATTGTGAGACATATAAATATTTCGTTGCGATTATTCATTTGTTTGTTTTTTTTTATTTAATTATTTATTTACATGAAAAAACACATTACAATATAACTATTATAAGATGGAACACAAACCTATGTTATTTTATTAATCTATTATTTTCAACTAAACACAATTCAGACTGCAGCCAAAAACTTCAGACATACATTTGGTGTTGAAAATAGATAAATCTATCTATTGCGATATAATATTTGAAATATCTTAATCATATCGAGATAAAGTTTCATTTCTGGAAAAATAAACATTTTTATCGTATCTTGTATAGCAACAACCACAGACAATACAGAATCAACTAAATTGATACACTTATTCGAAGGATACACGGGCTTATGTCATTCGGGGATTCACCTTAAGTATTCATTGTATTAGTTGTGTTTCGTAAAAATTACAAAGAGAATAAAGATATGCCGTAAAAATTGTCAGTGGTTGAATGCGACTTTACAACAAGTGACAATAAACTCCTTCGAAATGAGTTAAAAAATCTCATAACGCAGCTTTCTATCCACCCATTCCACGCATTTAGAATTCTGAAACTCATTTGCATGGACTTACGAGGTAAAACATCTAAAACAACCTTTTTTACGCTAGATATTTCGCCTTTTTACCGTTTCCACTTTTGCAAGACTAAACCGCAACTTAGAGAATTTTTCATGTAAAAACTCGCTCGTTTTTGTTACACATTACGCTTCTGAGTAACGAGTAATCGAGTCTCTAATTAGCAATTACATTTCGCAGTAAGTGTAAGCGGCGCGGGCGGTAATTACTAATTACAACACAAACGAATGTTTCAACGAATTAGAGTACAGTTAAACATGTAAAAATTCATTTTTAATTGTTCAACAAAATGGCGTACGCTTTCGATTCTGTGAACTCCGTAATCGTGCTTAAAGAAAACCCTACGCGGTAGGCCTACGTAATAAACATGATCTTTAAAAAGGATTCTTTGTAAATGCCTATTATTATATAAGTATTGTCTGTGTTTGAGCCGAGTAGAAAACCCTTTTAAAGAATTAAATAATATAATCTACGTTATGAACCATCATTGCAGCCCAGTTTACGTAAATAATAAAAAAAAAATGCTTACATATTAATATGTGCTTTTCTAAAATCTAGCGAGCCTCACTACACCCCTCTGGGAAGATATTATTCCATACAGCTTGAGTAAATTGAAGAAAATTATAAACGCGAAAAAAAGTTAACCGCCATTTTTTACTTCAAATGTAAATACGAAATTTAAATGTCGCCTATTGTATGCTCATATGTTACATAAATATAACTGACCACTGTCTTCGACACTTTGTGAAATTTGTTGTTGTACATAAATGAATAAACTTTTAATTAATATAATGTAAGCGCTCAAATGTATTGCTTGTCATCAGCAGTTAACCGCTTAGTTGTTATGTGTGGTTAGTTAAGTTGTTTGTACCGGATGTAACGAGAATAAACAATATAGGTAACGAATACACACATGTAAAAAATTTTTCGTTACGTTTTCAGCTCTAAATTCTAGTTATATACAAATTCGTAGTACCTATTTCGTAATTTATGAAACAATATTACACTTACGTTCCGATAGTAAAATATAATTTGATAGGATAGATACGAATATAACAATAATTGTGTATTCATCGAACCACGCTTAATCAAGGTCCTTATCTGATTTAAAGGAAATATGACTAACGATCCAAACAACGAGATGACGTGTCGATTCTACGTCCAGCTATCGATGAAGGATCGATTCATAATTAGTCCTTCCGATGATCGTGACCGAGAGAATTTACTGATCGATCGTTGTGTTAGATGTTATTTTTCTTGGTAATTAGATCGAGGATTGTCCAAATCAATAACAGAGCAGGGGTTCGAGCTCTAGTCATGCCTAACGCGACTAATAATGATGTTCTTCTTATGTTCCGTGTCTCTGACGATGTATAATATTGCGAACATTAAAGCTAGAACTTTTTCTCTTTACTTGACGCTCTCGTTGGAAAGCGTTGCAGTGCGGGTTGCTGACTCCATACATAAATAGTTCCTGTAGCATAAACTGATGTGCTCTCAAATTTTTCATTAAAAAACTCGTTACATTATCCTAATCGTTATTTATTGTTAAGAATACTTGTCCCGTGACATACCGTAAACTATCCATAGATAAAACAAAATTTAACCACCCAAGATGGCGGACCAATTTATTATGAATTTCGGAAATCAGCGAATAGCAGGAACCCCCTTGTATAGCCTCCTCAAGAACAACATGTAATATTCAAATATCATATTTCTCCGAAGGCTGGGTAAGCGATACGAATTTGATGAACCGAAATCAATTCGTCAGAAGGCGCCTTTTGTTCGAGATTTGTCGTAATAAAGGTTTCAGAGAACACAAACGCTTCACAAACGTATCGTTCTCAGAACACAATCTCTGAGCGATAACATAATTAAATGTTATCGATAAGCCTTTTTCAATTTACGACGAAACAATTAACTTTTTGTTTATATATTTTCTAACACTAGCAGAAGCACGTGTAATTTTGTAATGCGTTTATAGACCATTTTTACAGTTAACATCAGAAAATACTAAATTACTCTTTAAGTACATATTTTTAAACAGAATTTAAGGTCATAAGGAATTTGTAACTAAAACTTGGCGACGAAGGGAGTGGCGGCGAGTTTTTTACCAGTTCTTCTCGTTCTTTCTTTTTAACAATTGATTTGCAAAGTGGTAATAAATGTAAATGTAGAGTTTTTATTGTTTAACTGCAATGACATTCATGAGTGTACCTAACTACCTACACGAATAAATGATTTTTGTTTTTATATACCGTCCAACTATCTAATCTTAAAGTACTCGTAAATGTTCAAAATTTATTTACAGGATAGCTTCTAATTCTAAAACCTTTCAGCGGCGACCTGCTATCCGAACAAAAGACTGATTCAGATCAAGACACAAAGTCGCGCTTATTTTCATCCCGTCTGTCGCGTCGCTTTTTTACTGCCAATCTTAGTAGCAAGGCGCTTTGCATAGACTCGATTGACTCTCTACCGTATTTATTATGGAAAAGGAACGTTAAGAAGTAAATGCAGGAAAATTGAATTGGCAAACAGACTTTAGGGAAATCTCAATAGTGTATGCTAAGTGCATTCGAATATAGAGCTTTATACGTAGCATATACGTAGTTCTCCAATATTACCATCGGAAGATGCTATTTGAACAGCGAATCTGTTGAAAGTATTCTCAGAACATTTTTATTCAAAAGCGTCCGTTTTTACCGTAATTCCACTATTTACATTCATTTTTATATTGAAATGAAATTTCATATTTAAATAAAACATTTTAACGGTTTCAAACGCGATATATATTAGTTAAACTTATTTGAAAATTATTTTAACAACGGGCCGACCTTTCGGATGCTTTGCAGCAGCCGTGGTTACGGGGAGACACGAAGGCAGTATAAAATTTCATCTCGGATGAAAAAAAATAGATTTACTGAAAAAAAAAACAATTGACAGCGTGTTGTATCGTTCTATCTTATAATACCTAATATTTAAATTACAAATGGATTAAGTGTGTCTAAATCATTCAAATTAAAGAAGAGCCTATACGTTAAGTGTTAGGAATAGAATGAAACACTTTAAGAGTATTGTAGGTTACATTTTGATTTATTTGATCCTCCAGTGAATACCAAGATTTTCTTCATAATTAGGTTGTTGCTGGCAGGTAATCAAACCAATAATTAGGTATAATCAAACAAGCAACGATTCCCAGTGTCCATAGTATCAAATCCTATCCTATTTGATCTATAAATCAAACACCAATTCGTGTGGAAAACGCTGAACGTATGAACGTCAATAAAATTACTACCAGTAGGTACACAAAAAGGGGGAACTACTCAGTTAAGTGTGAGTCGATCTCACCGAGCATTTTGGGCAATTGACTAAGTACACACGCATTGTAAGCGCTTTAGTTATTTAATTTTATACAATAAATACAAGTTTAATAATAATATTATTTTTATGATAGAGAGAGAGCATTGCACTTGGTGGTAGGAGTGTCACTTGATGATCTGCTGTCGACCTATTTTCGCTTTGGTTTCAAAAATCCACAGATTGAAAGCGAAATGCGATAAAACTTGGGTAAAGTCACATTATAATCGATTAGACATTTATTGGACCCGATGGGATCGAATCCATGACCCGTTGATTATTAGCCACACATTGTTACTATTAGGTACACCAACGAGCCCATTAAAAAATTAACTTGAAATAAACTTATATAATTATTTTTTTAATTAGATCTTATATAATACTACGCACAACGTTTTTTCACCAATTATATAACCAAAACGTAAATAATAGTAAGATTAAACGCGGAAAATACACGCCATAAATTAAATTGTAAAAATATAACAGATCAATAAAATCGATAAGACTTCTGAAACGTAATAATAATAAAACCGTATCTTGCGCAGATAAAGTAAAATTTGTTTCAAAGTGTCGGATAATGTGGTTTCTGGGTATACATTTATCGCTTCGTATGATTAATAGCATTGTTTTCAACTGTTTAAATATCAAGGGACTGTACTTATGGCTGGTCCTAATATTCAACTAATATAATAACTAGAAGTGACAATCGTAACTGACAGTTAACACTTTTGAAGTTTTGCGTTTCAATATTCACTGATAGATTGACATTTCAACTATTGGTTGCAACTGACTGTTGAGAGGGACAACTTCTTGCCATTGATAGGTTACTTCATACAAAAAAAGTACTTAACCATTTCAATAATACTTTAACTGATAACTATTGTTTACAACGGCGACAAACTCTTACAGATTTGGATACTCGCCGATTTTGACGGATTACCGAAAGATTACGAAACGGCTACATGCTGGACTTCGTCTGGAAATCTGAATATCACACACTACCGTCTACAGATGAAAAAGCCGTGAAGCTTTATCACGTTTCGGTTTCAGTCTGTGGATTTCCGAATATCCAAAGCCAAAATGTGATCATCAGTGACAAACCCCAAGTGAGCTTCTGCTTGCCATCTCTAGTTATGCTTCTTATCCACACAATTTAAAAAATATATAAACATTACAAGCGCTATCAAAATATAATCGAAAATATCGTTTGGTTTATTTAACTTGTAAATACCGATTCTGAGGGAAAACAGAAAATTGTTTCGCTCTAAATAAAATTGTTAAAACAGTGGCTTACCATCACACGGGAGAATTGGAATGAATTAATTGTTCAATCAATTTTTTTGGTAAAAAAAATATATTCTCTTTTTTTTATGGAGCAAATTGCAAACAGTAAGTTCTACTGCGGCAACTACATCCGTGGACTTCCGCGGCACCTGGGACGACGGAAGATCGTGAAATTGGCTGCAAAGTCAATATTTTACTACACATTGTTTTAAACTGGGTTTACATGTAATATGTCTAGACAGTTTGTAAGCTTAATTATTTTTTACATGTTATTGCACATGGAGGCACTATATTATTTCAAAATCGAAAATAAATTGAAAAAATTTTTTGACTCGGTCACGACTTGAACCGGCATCGTCAATGACTCGGTAGCTCAATTGGTAAGCAACAGCACGGAACGCTGACGATGCCGGTTCAAGTCCTGCCCGAGTCGAATTTTTTTTCAATTTATTTTCAATTTTAGCTTTCTGATAAAATTACAAAGCTATATTGATTATATAAGCTAGACGTGCGCCGTAACGAGGCAGTTATCCTTACCAAATATGAAATAAATACATTCTCATAATCTGTAATCACTCAAGGATTCACAGGTCGGTCGTTTACCGCGAGTTCTCTGAAGCTTATCATTTTCGATCGATATCATTTGTCCACGTAATATATGATTTCGACGAAGCGTCATGCTGTCGTGTCGTGATGGTCTATCGGACATGCTAATAGGCTGCTAGTATGACACGATTTCATAGCTTGTTAACAATGGGAAGTGCACTTGTCTTGTCGTAGGAAACCACTGTACCTTTGTGACGCTATATTGGTGCACAGATGGCACTCTTTTGCTTTACTTTATGGAAGATGAAGTCCACAGCTTGACCAGTTCAGCTGCCGATTTTTAAATCTAACTTAATTTTTAATTTATATTATGTGTAATACCGTGTGAAAAATTTAGGACAAGGACAGATCTTGAACCGGCATCCACAGCGTTCCGTGCTGTTGCTCTAACCAATTGAACTGATAATGTGTTACGATACGAGAAAAAAGCGTCGTAATTTTTTTAAATCTAAAATCGATCTGTAATTTATAAAATGGTATCATATTATGTAATACCTACTATGCGAAAAGTATTGAAGTTTATATAGACATTGAAGTGATTCTAGACTTTTCAGTGAAACCACCACCTTGTAAACGCACGTGTCCTTTTATGACATACAGATATTAAGAAATAAAATCGTTCCGTTTGTGCGACACGTTTTGCTACTTAGCATCTGTATGTCACAGATATTATTATACTTCGGTACAGAATAAACGTTAAAAAGTGATATTTATTGACATGTTGGATCAGGTACTTTTTCATTTAATAAGGCGTCTCTCTTTTAAAAATTAAATTACAAATAGTTTTGAGGCTTTCAGGTGCATCCACGATCCGGACAGAATTTAGACATTCCTATCGCCTATGTAATGTCAACATGTTCCAGGAGCCTAACATGTTAACAGAAAAATTATAAATTGATTTAAAATCGTACTAACTACCCGTTGATTACTACCATACTATTACTACCACTGAACCCAAGTCCGTCAGATGAATCTCTTTTTATTGTAAGAAATTCATGACACTTCCAGGAGTCGAATACACGACCTCAGGCGTTGATGCTGTTGCTCTAACTCTAACAGAGCTATTACCGGGGTCGAAATTATAATGCGCGAACGGGTTTGCATGCACTTCTTAACTTTATTGCACTAATAAAGAAAGATACGAAACGAAGGAACGGTAGCTCAGTTCAAAGAACAACACTCAATGTTGTAGGTTCGGCTACCATCTCACCTCCTCGACCTACCATTTCTTAATCTAGTGGCTTTCTGTTTTATTAAAAATATTTGTAACATAAATTTCATACTAATTTTCGTTTACGCGTTGAATTATACAAGCTTAAATACTGTCTATAGTTTACGCGAGTAGTACACATTTGAATAAAACACTTTGACGGTTTAAAACGCGATAAATTAATTTAACTTATGTGAAAATGATTTTTAAATTCGGCCCGACGTTTCGGATGCTTTGCAGCAGCCGTGGTCACGGGGAGACGTTTTAAACCGTTAAAGTGTTTTATTTAAATGTATACAAGCTCTTGTTTATTACTAGTATAAATAACATAACACAACCTTAGCGCACGTTTCCATATAGAAACAGAGTTTATGACAAAGAGAATACAAACAAGTTTTATGATAGCATCGCAACCACCATTTCTGGTGCAAAGATAACATCTCCACGTTCTCTTGAATGAAGTTGGATGGAATTCCATGAGGCCATCCATTCATTACTTGATTTTCCTGCTGTTTGCTTTGTAAACTCCAAGTGTTGTTAGGACTATTAAGCAATTGAAATTGAGAAATAAATTTGATAAAAATTTACCGACCGCTTATTAGAACATTTTTAGACCCAATGGCACCACGGTAATAAGTTTGGTATTAAAACTTTTAACAGTTTAAAACGCGCATTATATTACTAATACAATGCGCGCAATTTTAACAACTGCACAAATGAACTTACATTTTAAATCGAAAAACAACGACATTAATTAACAGTTATATCTATAGTTTATTTTTTCTAACTTGGCATTTTTGGTTAAAAAAAACACACCAATACATAAAATCGTGGTTTTCGCTCAAGGTTAACTTGGCTTACCCTAAAGACACTTTGGAACACTTGATTATGAACTACCTCGCTTAGTACATACCAAAATTACTTGCTAAAATTAATGTAAATCCCAAAAATGAATGTCCGTAAATGGACAGATTAAAATTTCTTTAGTTTGATATTTGAATAAGGATGTTTTGTAAGCAAAGCCAACAAAAGAAGGTTCCTCTCACGCACGAACAAACATCGATTTAAATTATAATGTTATACAAAATAAAAAATATATATTTTTTTAATATTTAATGGCCTGGTAACGAGACCTTTAAGCCAAGTCTTATTTTCACTTCACACTTTTCTTCTTTTATAGGCCCTATAGTGTTTTTAGTGTTTGTGTATAAATTATACAAGTGGCGGCGGGAGGTTTCACCAGCTTCTATAAAATCACTTGCCAATACAAGTCTATGAAAAATAAACATAGGGGTTTGACACTTAAAAAATATGTGTTCGATGTCTCCTTCTTCTTCGTTACAGTAGTTGCAAACATTACTATTTATTATATTAAACCTCGCAAGATTGTGACCAAATCTCAATCTGTTATTTGTAGTGATAAATTCACGACTAGCTACGTCGAGCTCGTGATACCAAAAAAGATAGTTATTATAGAAATTTCTTAATCCCTGTGTCTGTGGCAACAACTTCACTCTATAAAAGAATATCACTAGTTCTCTTTGGTTTGAAATCGGCCATATTTAGTTAGAAAAAAAAATAAAGGTATTACTAGCCGTAAATGAACGTTATTGTTTGTCGGTTTAAAAGGCTTACATAAAAGTCTAATTATTATGCTTCCGGCCTTTTTAATAAACCAATTATTACCATACAATGACGGCACGATATGTTGTGTATGTATTTGTCTATTCACATGAATAACTTATAACTATGACTTTTAATGATTTATAATGAATACCTCCATAATTTAAACTGTATTAATAGATAATAGGAGCGTTTCATTAATATATATATAATTATTTAAATATATTTTTTTTTTACTTTGACATTAAGGATAAGGGTCTATCTTCAGTCCCGCCGTGACCACGGCTGCAAAGCATCCAGAACGTCGGACCGTATAGAAAGTGAATTGTAAATAAGTTAAATAATAAATTTCCCGTTTCAAACCATCAAATTGTTTTATTTAAATGTGTTCTACTCGCATTAACAGACAGTTCATTGTATACATTGAATGATGTAAAAATCCAATTTAATTTAGCTTCAATGTACAGCAAATTATATTCAAATACAGGCGAAATCTCAAAATCAAGGGACTATTCGTGGAATATCAAATGCCCATTCGTCACAGACTATAGGAAAATCCGTGAAATGTTCAACACATATTAATTCCCTTAATGGCTTTTCCGAATATTCAGCTTTAAAGCATAAATTGAAACAGTCGCATGTTGTTTTAAGCTTTGGATTAAGATAATCCAGTTTACGAAAGTGCATAGAGCTTATTTTGAATTTAAAGTCCAATTTGCACTAGAAGAGGCAGAATAGTCATGACTCTATTCTAATATCTTCTTTAGGTTTTTTTTATGATAGACTTCACTCGATGGTAGGTGGCTTGTGGTGGTTGCCTTCTCTGAAATCCACAGACTGAATCCGAAACGCGATAAATTTGACGGTTTTTTTATCTGTGTACGGTGGTTCGTAATGAAACCACCATTGGTACCATCCAAGGTATTTTAGTTGGAGAGAAGTTGACTAGCTTTTTTGTCCTTACCACACAAACAAAGTTCCTGATACCCAGAACCTTGGCTTAATGCCTAGGAAGGAACATTATTTTTTGTGTCACAAACACGTCACTTTAGGGTGACTTGGGATGTGAGCCGGAATTTTTAAGAATGGCCTTCGCAAGCCCAAAATACAGAGCAATAAAAGGAGCTCAGTGACAAGATAGTCGACAAAATAGTGTTTATAAGCTTTTCGTCACGAAATTATAGTTTAACGTTTTAATGTTTTTTTAATGTAATTAAATTGATGGGGAAATACTAATTATAAACAAATACTATTAATAAAAATTTACGTTAAACGTTAGAGATCCATGCTCCGAATCTCGGGGGAAAAATTATTAATTCATTTAGACTGGGCAATGATCTATAAAACAGATGGGATTTCATAGACCTCTATAAACATCTATTTTTCACACGTTAATGCATATTATGGCACTATATGAATCAAAAATCGATCATAAGAGTAACAGCACGGAACGCTGAGGATGCCGGATCACGTCCCGCCAGTGTCGTAATTCTTTTTTCAAATTATTTTCGATTTTTAATTCAATATAAGCATTTATAAATATTTAGAAACTGTATAATCTCCAAACATCGGGCCGAAGTTAAAAATCATTTTCTAATAAGTTTAACTAATATATCGCGTTTTAAACCGTGTTTTATTTAAATGTATACTACTCGCGTAAACTATAGACAGTATATTCTAACAACTTAATATATTGTTTATGATATATTCCAATAAAAAAAAATAATACGAACATGTTTTAATACATACATACTAAATTATTTATTAAAAATATTAAATGATATCTAACGAACGCGCAGTACAACGACCTCCATTCAAATATGAAATAATCACTAACTTTATCCTTTATGACGCAACCCAAGGAGCATGACATCACAGGTGGAGGTATGTATAAGGAAACAAGAAATACTTTCGTAGATGCGGCCCGCAAAGATCATCGCTTTTATAAGAGGAAAATTGTAGGATTTTCCGTATTATTATTTAGGTATTGAGCCTAAATTATTAGGTAAAGGTAGGTATTACTGTCTTTTCTTAGTTAAAAAATATATAAAATTGAAATAATTATTGAATGCAAAAATAACTACTTTAGTAAGGAATTTGCATTTATAAATTAAATTCCCGTTACCCTCTGTGGGACATGGAATAAACAAATTACTGTGTCCGTTTCACTGAACGATTTTATTTACAGGCAACACGACTGTCGTCAGGCTTTTGCCCTGGCCGACACTTACAATTTATTGTTTCCTGGAGATAGGATAAGACTTGTCGTACTGTCTGTAAATTACGCGAGTAGTAAACATTTAAATAAAACGCTTGTAACGGTTAAAAACGCGAAAAATATATCCGTTAATATATTTACAGGTTATTTTAACGTCCCGACGGTAGGCTTGCAACAGCCATGGTCATGGTTGATAAGTTGACTAAAATATGTCGCATTTTAAACCGTTAAAAATGTTTTATTGCAATCTGACTTCTGGTGCTTAACCAGATAAGACTCGATACGACAGAACTATTTAGCTGCGGATGCAATGTTGGTATTTATAGGTATATATATAACAAAGAATACGTATTTGCAATTAATTGATTAAGAAAATGGAATTTAAAAATCGGGCAGGACTTGAACCGGCATCGTCAGCGTTCCGTGCTGTTGCTCTACCAACTCGGACTCGGTAGCTTAATTGGTAGAGTAACAGCACGGAACGCTGACGATGTCGATGAGTCGAAAATTTTTTAAATTTATTTTCGATTTTAAAATTATATAGTGCCTTCATGTGCAATAACATGTAAACGATAATACAGTTTCAGAGAAATATGAATTTACAAAATAGCTACTTGTTAATAAAAATCATTTAAATAGTTGAAGCAATTTCACGTGGTAATGAACATGAGAGCTTGTCTGCTTGTCTTGCTTGTGAATTATTAGGTCAAACACCAAAATGGTTTAACCAGCCTACCTAGAACTGAAAGTCCACATCTGCTATTAGCCATCAGACTTTGACCCTTTACTCTCTGAAGATGCTCATGAGCGTAAACCACAAGAAGAGCTGATGATAATAATTCCTACAAACAATATGTTTGTAAACAATTGTCACTTCTTGGAAAAAAATAATCGTTTATTTTGATCGCACTGCGCAAGACATCGCAACTATTTGCGCAACGCATTCCCTATCAACTCGTGATTCATTCTTATTAGATTAGAACTACGCTTGTTTGTGCGCATGTTCATTTTTTAAAACGTCACAAGAAAGTAACTAGGGCATGAAATCAATTTTAACTTTTAGTGCTATAAGTACAAAACAGAGCTATACAGCAATAATGTAGGCGTTATACAAACGACAACAGAATATGTAAACACAATTTTACAATAAAGACAGTCGAACAGATCGAAAACCCACTCAATCCTCGTGCCGGGCCTCTGTAAGTCTATAACTTGGAAAGAAAACCGCCCACCAAGCTTGTCAAACCAGGCTAAGGAACTGACGTCACACTGTTCACGTTTTTTTACACCGCTTTAATATGATTAGTTGATATAATACAAGCAGATAGTGTAATCAAATAGTTTAGGATTTCAATCATCGATCTATTCTAGAAAATGATCTTTTAGGAAATAACATATAACGTAGTCTTTCCTAGAAATTGATAATCGAATTATATCGTATCATAGAAACGTAAGTAGGTGTGATATCGTAAAAAATTATAAATTTTAATTAATTATTATTGAGTAGCTATTGTATTATTAATAGCACTAATTATTTCTATCGAATATATGTACTTCTGTTTGTTTGTTCAATTATAAGTAAAAAGGAAAATTAAGGAAATAAAGAAAGGAATAGTTAATGTCCTTATTTGACCGACGAAGATTACGTTACAAAAACTATACATAACAAGTTCTTTGGCCATATTTCCGGAATTGAGCTTTTCCTGGAGATACTAGGTTCCGCTAACTCCGGTTCACCAGTGGACTGTTAGAGACAGCTTTAAGGGTACGTTGAAGGAAAGAAATCACATGGTCGTTCTTCTATCCGCTGGGCCGACCTTGTGTGTGGAACAGGATCAATCTTTGATCAAAAGACTGTCAAAGATAAAGGATGATCTACCACGTGTCAGTTTAGCTTGATTGCGCAACTCTTCACTTTATCTCTGCGAACCATTTATATTAGAATTAATCCTATCATGTTTATATAAAACACTTTAGCCGTTTAAAACGCGAAATATATTAGTTTTACCCGTTTACAAATTATTTTAACTATGGCCCGACGTTTCGGATGGTTTGCAGCCGTGTGCTCGGGGAGACTAAAGATGGATGCTATAGCTAATGTCAAAGTAAAACGTATTTTGGTGAAATATGTATGTACTACTCGCGTAAACCACAGACAGTATTTAATCCTAACATGGTTTATTGTACATGTATACTAATACATTTTTCCTAATAAAGCGCCATCTATAATCTATATTTAAATGCTAAAGAAAAATTAATTACGTCGCGGGCAATGCCGCGTTCAAGACTCATATAGATAATTAGAAAGTTCACTCTTGTCTACCAAATTGGTACTTCAGTATACTCATTCCCCTCCTGGTTTCGTACGAAATGGTTATTAAAAATTTCGTAGAAATAGTGACAGGCGGTTTTTGGGTATTTAGAACGCGTTTCCTACGTACAATTTGTCGTGGGAAGGTGCTGGCGGATGCGCTTGCAGCGGTTCAGGGGTTCGCAACATTTTCCGTAATGTATTACGTAATTGCAACACGCTTAAAGTTGTCTATATGTATGTATTTATTTCAGAAATAGGAAGTCATTCAATAAAACACTTTTAATGATTTAACGTGAAATATATCAGTAAGCATTAGTTTAATTAACCTGCGGCCCATAGTTTCGGGTGCATTGCTGTACTAATATATTTCGCATTTTAAACCGTTAAGTAAATAAGAGTGTAGTACTCGTTTAAAAGGGCTTAAATATTATTGTGATTTTTCACCAATTTCAATCTATTGTTAAATCAAAGTAAAGAACAGACAAAAGCACAGATAACCGAAAGAAGCCGAAGTCGTTTCGTTTCTATAGGAACAAAAATAAAACAAAGGCAATTATACGAGTTGATAACTCCTGCCTTTAATGCTGGAGGGTACACTGTTCAGGGAAGAGGGCCGGAAACCGCACAATTTAGTCGCCTTTCAATTGTCCATGTCATTACCGCTACTTCACTACGTGCAAGCGATTTCAGAACTTATTCCCATGTCCGAAGAACTAAATTTATGGCTATGAATAAATAGTTAGCGGAGCTACACTATTGTATGAGTTGTTACACGTTGTTATATATATAAAAAAAACTCATGGGATTTCAGCACGAATTACAATTAGATAGTGTCTAATTTCGAATGCTTACGTTCTGCTATTAACGTATTATAATGGATACTAGGTAACATTATCTAGAAACGCAGTATTATGAACAATAATTACATACAAACCGGTACTAAATAATCGGTAATTGCGCTTTTCGAAGAAAGTCTAGGTCACGTTGCTAATTCAGCTTTTAATGACTATATATATTTCTATTAGGTATGGATATGATTGTTATTAGCTCATAATTGCCTTATTCTAGTGATGAGTTCCAGGAACGGATGGGTCAGAAACAATTGGCAATATGAAAACGTAAAATAGATCAACAAGGCATATTGTTTAAATGTTATACGGATAAGCCTACGCCTCGGTTTTATAAAAGCCGAAAACTTTGGGCACTGAACTGTCAACTAGTCTAAATCGATATTATTAAGTAATTAAATGCAATAATCGATGTAGCTCTTTCATATATTAAAATAAAATTGTGCACGTTAAGGCTTATCAAACGGATCTGAAATTAATTCTATGTTGACTTTCTATCATTTGGGGTAACATTTGATGCTTTGCTGACCTTTATGAATTAAATAAAATACGCCCACGAAAATCGAAAAGCAAATACTACTCGTGTAAAAACTGAAAAAATTAAAGCAATTTTTTGAAAATCGAGTTCTGAAAGTTAAAAGGTTTTTAGAGTCCTCAAAGATGTTACAAAAATATATTTATATGATATGAATATGAATTTTGTTAAAGTATAACGTATGTGATAAAAATAACAGGCGCTAACGATATAAGAAACAACAAAATAATGAGATTACTTCTTAGTGGTTTAGTTATTCTTTACGTGGATAGAAGCATGATGAGTTCGTTCAATCTAAGTCTTACCTTAAGTAGTTAATAACGTCATATATCTAATTCTATTTATATAGAGTAACAATAGCGCACTAAGCTTGTCTATTCAATAGTGTCACAATGGAAATAACCAGACGGGTTAGTTGGTCTAATGGTTGTAGAGTATGGCTACTAACAATCGGTCATGGATTCGATCCTCACCGTCCGACTTTCTTATAATTTTCTAAAACTTGCGCTTGAAAATATCCATGTTAAATGGCTGTGGTATTTTTATTTCTCAATCTATCCTGCTCTACCATATACAAAAGTCTTTGAAATGCTTTATTAATATCAAAATAAAGGTTTGCAACATCTGCGCGTACTCAAAGAAAAATCGCTTCGATCATTTACAAGTGCATATTTCTGTGTAGTTTAATTCGCAATAAGCTCAGTATCGGCAGGAAGTCGTAATGGCTTCTCGCAACGCATTTATCATACATTCTCGGAGTTACAGAATCGCGTCACAGCGTGTGATGAAGATGACAACATTTCCTTGTTGTTGTTTTGAATGTGCCATGCGATGCGTAGGCTTTCGGCACCTAGACGTCAGACTATTTTTATTGAAGCTGAAGAACTATGAAGGTTTCTGAGTGGCTCCTAGATTATTTACTTAAAAAAGATTAGACTTTATCTTTCAAAGTAATTTTAGTTTGCAACTAGGTTAAAATATGTTTATCAAAGGAGAACAAGTGATAATATTAAGACTTCGTAACGCTTCCAAGACTTCTTAAATTTATCTAAAATATAAAAACTTCCCGAAAAATTAAATATAGAAAAGAAGATCAAAAAGAAGAAAAATTTAATTCAAAAAATTCGAAGCCCTGTCGCCAAAGTAACTCCACATCTCATTATTTAACAAAATTTCAAACAGGACGCATCTAAACGAAAAATATTTTATAAAAATTTAAAAAGTTTTTATAAAACAAATTGTATAAATTGTCAGTGTTTTTAATTTTTTAAAAAGAAAATTACAATGGCGTGTTGCGGTCCTTGCGGTCCCTGTTACCCTTGTTGCGGTCCGTGCTCACCGCCTTCGTGTCCACCACCGCCCTGCTCACCTCCGTCTTGCTGCTCTCCGTGTCCACCGTGCCCACCGTGCCCGCCGTGCCCTCCACCGAGCTGTCCTTCTTGCGGCCCATGCTGTGGTCCTTGCCCGCCGTGTTTCCCGTGCTGCGGCCCATGCGGGTTCTGCGGGCCGTGCTGCCCGCCATGCGCATCAAGATGCTCGCCATGCCCGTCTTTCTGTCGAGGTTGTGGCCCATGCGGTCCATGCGGACCTTGCGGACCCTGTCCACCGTGCCCGAGCCCGAGCCCGCCACCTTGCTGTGGTCCATGCGGCCCGTGCTAGGTGAATTTGCGTCCTGTGCTGTGAATTTCTCGTGGTGGATACTGTTACGGACCCAGGGGGTTGTGTAATGTCAGTGAAATCGTGTCTAAAATATATTATAATAATAATCCTATTTAAATCCTTTCATTCTTGGTATTAGAATAAGTTTATCACTCTAGGTCGTGCCGATGAAATGGTGATACCGTCTATTAATATAGGGGATAGACACCAAGGGAAAAATAGAAATTGAGAAAATAATGTACCGAAAATTTACCTTAAATCATTCCCAGGTTATTTGACAAACATCTTTCAATAACCAGCTTTTCCATCTTTTTGTTTATTACAAACTAAACAGCGTTGGTAGAAGGTAGAAGATTCGAAAGTTGTACATAGCCTGAATGTCCCCAGATAGTATTGATAGGGTAAAACTAGCATTTATGGGACCTAAACCAAGTCGCCCACCAATGTGATACATTAAGGGCGGCCGTACACGAACTGCTCGAGCAGTTAGCGGCTGAGCGAAATACACGGACCGCTCGAGCGGTCGGCGTAGACTGCCCGAGCAGTTGATTTTCTACCACAGTCGAGTCATGGGTTCTGATGAGGAAGCACTGCTTTTGCTGCTTCTGCTCGGGCGGAGGCGACGTCAAAAGAGAAAATTTAGGGTTCATCCAAATTTTGCAATTAAGAGAACATGGACAATTCCATCATTTGTTTATGGAACTTAGAAGTGCATGAAGAAATAATTTTTCAACTATTTAGAATGTCTTTGCTCGGGGGGGGGGGAAAGCAAAGCAAGCCACACAAACAAAAGCAAAGGAGGCAAAGGCAACCAACAAAAAACCAAAAAAAAAAAAAAAAAAAAAAAAGAAAAAAAAAAAAAGCGGAGAGGGAGAGGTTGTTTTTGGGGGTGTTGTGGGGGGGGGGGGGGTGTGTGTGGTGGGAGGGAGAGATAAATACACAGGGGGGGGGAGGGGGGGTAATCAAATATGGGGGGGGGGGGGGGGGGGGGGGGGGGGGGGGGGGGGGGGGGGGATTTATTTTTGGGGGACAAATCAAAGCGAAAGCTCTGATGAATTGTATAATATAATAAAAGTCTCAAATTAAACGTGTTTATCTAAGACCTCGTTACAATTATGAGAAGTATCCAACCTGAAGAAAGACAAGACTAGCAGTAACATTGAGGTGAGTAAAATGTATAGTAATTATTAAAAATTTTATTCATTAAAAATATTGGAAATTACATCATCGGACATTACAAAACATGATGAAAGGTCAATTTTGGTCTTCTTATTTGTGGACCTGTGTTAACAAAAATCCGTGAAGAATTTGCTAATTACTTTGTGAGCGAAGACGGCAAACTAGATTGTCAATGGAATATGATATAAATCGATAAATATGCGTGTGACTTTATAATATGACATAAACTTAATAAATGTGTGTGTAAAATGACTGACTTTTTTACTTACCGATTTGATTTTTTGCTTAAACTGGTTTTTTATCAAAGTTATCATAAGTCGGAGAGCTGTCGACTGCTCTAGCGCAGCCAACGGCTCGAGCAGTCGGTGTATGCCTCGGAAGCGCTCGCGAGCGGTCGACGGCACGATGGAATATCATGATGCAGTTTACGGCTTGAAGCGGTCGCGACTGCTCGAGCAGTCGTGTGTACGGCAGCGAATAAATGACTATAGTTCACCGCGCGGTCGCGGCTTTACGTAGTCGGTCTCAACTGCTTGAAGCAGTCCGTGTACTGCTGGCCTTAATAAGACATTGAGACAACTTCACTTCAGATAATTTATTACAGCATTGGACTAAAATTTGACATCGGCAACTAAACACGGAAGGCTTATCCACAGGCAGGTCCACAACAGCTAGCGCACAATCCGCCCATGCAGCCTCCAATACACCCGTCTCCGCAAGTATAGTATGAACCAGCTACTCCACCGCGCGCCCTGGAACCAATTCGACTATTAATGTTAATTTCCCGTATACTTGTACATACTTATGCATTGTGAATGGTTTCGCGGGTTTTCCATTAAAATACTACTATCAATCATACCATCCGAAACCTCGGGTCGTATTTAAATAACACGCAACGGTTTAAAATGCGAAATATATTATTCTGCCCGACCTTTCGGATGCTTTGCAGCAATCGTGATCACGTACCGTCACGGGCCGTAACTAATAATACTTCGGGTTGTTGTGAACAATGCCTACCTAATAAGTATAGAGTATATTTTTCGCTGGAAAACATTAAAAATGTTTAATTAAAAAAAAAAAATCAAATAATACATTAATGTCCCTGTCATTTTCACGGGGTATTCGTGAATTTTTACCCCTACCATATAAAAAATAAATAACTTACGTTTCCAAAGTGTACTTATATACCTACAAGACCGAATTTGTATAAGAATGTTTGAAGGCAGTTTAAAAATAGTAATTTAAAAGTGGTAATAATATAATTTATTATATATGTATACGTATAATAAATTCTACTGAATAGGCTATGATATTATGTGTAGGTACACTAAAATCTTTAAACCTAATTAAGCTCGAATTATACATTTACCCATGGATGCACCCAATCTCTCCACACGGCGCTTGACAGTTAGCACCAATTGCGTGGGCGCAGCAGGGACCAACATTCTTACACTCTTTGCGGTAGGCCATCGGTCCACAGGGCCCGGCCATTGGTCCTTGACATCCGAGACAACAATTTACTACAGGCATTTTATCTGAAACCGGCACAGACGATAATTAAGGACGGCAACGCATCTCCAAGAATCCTGTTGCAAATATTGCGTAAACTATAATAGATTGTTTCGTATTAAACAACTAACCAAAAAAATAATTTTTAAAAGAAATTTTAATTTTTTTTTACAAAATCAAATGGAGTTTGTCTCCAACTGATAAATTTGAGTGACGGTTTCTTTTTTATATCTTGCCAGTGTGATTTCATAAAGAGAATACATAAAACCTTTTTAAAATAAATTAAAACCGAATGATATATTTTGGAAGCTTTTAAAGGTTCATTTATTTAAAAAAATAACCTTTTACTGTCATAAATTACGAAGAAATTGTTGTGAAAATTATTGCTTCACTTTATATCAAATTTGCCGTGTTATTATAATAATAGATTAAAATATAGAAGAATGTCTCAGCCATCCTGCGGAATGCCTTGCTGCGGCCAAACAGCTGGAATCAGCTATCCAGCACCTTTTGTTGGCCCATGCGATGGAGTCTGTATTGGTCCCTGCGGTAAACCTTTCGGCAGCTATAGCTGGCGTTATGGACCCAGCTGTTCTACTTGAGTTAAATCCCTTTATTTTTTTCAAAGAATTCTGTTTTTATGTTATAATAAATGTATGAAGCATATAATATCCTTAGTTTTTAAGTGACTTCGGAAAAATGAGTTGAATTCGATTCGTATATGGCTTTATTGTGTTTTTCGTGCCTAACTTCGTCCTTTATTAAACTGATTTCGATGTTTTTTGGAAAGTTGATGCATTCAAATCCATTTTCTTCACATTCATCCCTCAGTCTCATTATAAGAATCAGGGTGATCACGAACCAGAGAAATCGAGGCGAACTTTGTAAATCATTTAGACAACTAATGTGTAAGTTTATTTATTCAATACTTTAAAAGACTACAATTTAATAATATCTTATGTATAAGCTAAAATTATTTCTATTGATGAGAGATGTCTTTAGAATTCGATAACCCGTCACTTAATATCATATTATTTTTAACTTAAAACAGAAGTCGCAACATTATTTTAATTAAATGAAAATACATATTATTGTGCGAAATTGTTCACCAGCTCATATTACCTTTTATGTTCCAACCAAAATGCCCACCTGTCTGTACTTCCTCGCAATCATTAATCAAGACAATTCCTGGACTTGGAACCGGAAGCCGTTCGATTTTGGCGCGTCGCCATCAGATAACGACAGGAAGTATCGTGAGGAGGCGATACGAAATGCGATAAATATCGCACTTTTGTCCCTGTCTGCGAAAAACCATTTATTTATAGCTATTTTAAGGATGTTTTAACCTTAGAGTTGATGGTAGGTTGGTGTTCTATTTATACGAATATTACGTTGGAATATGGTTAAACTAATTGCAACTTTCGTAACATACACGAGAATGTTGCAGAAGTTAATTTTGTTTGTAAGGTTACAATCGACAATTTTTATTAATCTTTGATGATATTTTTTGTCAAATATTTTATATAGAATTTCACTATAAATCCTGTTTGTTAGGGTTTGTACAAAGTAGGCACCATTATCTTTTCCATTGACCTCTTGCGTGATACATAAAATAACTCAAGGTCTCGTGATAAATGCGTAACTTCGTAGGGTTCTTGGAAAATTAAGGGTTTGAGCCTTCCACGACACTAAACAAACGAGTCGGAACAGTTTGTATTTGTAGTGTTTACGTTGTGCGACGAAGATTACTTAGATGTGGTTTGAATTTAAATGTATTCTTTGCGTTTCATTTGATTGTCTAATTTTGTTATGGACTCTCTTTTATTACCTGTGAAAACCATAGCTCAATGATTATTTAGCAAAGACACCTTACGCTTAAAATTAGGAACATTGCCTAGAATATTATACCAAATCATAGTTCAACATTAAATACCTATTCTTTCCGTACGCACGTTTAACTGTATACTGTATCAGGAATTGTAGCTGTGACTGGTTTTACAATGGGTCTATGGTAGCTCAGTTTGATTTCAAATGTATTATTGGCTGTTTAAAAATAATACACAATGCACTTGAAACCTTTAATTTAGAGACACGTTACATTAAATATACGATCAATGATTATAACAACACGGTCCCACTGGAGAACAGCAGCAGCCTTGGACGCAGGGCAAACTGCAAGCCGTCATGGGCGGGTCACATCCACCAGAACATCTGGCAAAGGTCCCAATGGTAAAGCATCGATAGCACCCATTGTATACCATTTTTATTGATTTTTTATTTTATTTCTTCGGGTTTCCCTATATGCCGGATGATTGAAAGTGTCACCAAAAACAATTGTCATTTTTGACAGTATTTTTTTATTAAGTTTCTCTTTGAAGGTTTCTGCTACGAAAGAAAGGAGGTTCAAAGCCGAAGAGGGCAACAACGTATCAAGCGTAGATATAGTATAGTGCTGATGGATTTTACCTTTCAAGAAGAGAACCCCATTCTTCTCTGTGCTTCTCAGTCATAAGAAATGCCTTTCGTGTTCAGCGTCGTTTTTTGACTGTAAACTATGCTGTTGATTGAGCACAAAAATTAAAAAGAAAACATTTCACATTTGAAATTTCGAGAATGTCAAAACTCTCATTCTTTTTGCAAGCTATTTGAGTCACACGTCTCGTAAATCCAAAATTATCCAGTTACCATGCCGGTGTACTATGGAGGCTTCGTGGGCGGGCCCCATGGAGGCGGCTATTGCCTCTACTCCAATCAGCCTTGCAACCCAACCACTGGGGGCTGTGGACCTAGTGGACCTTTACCTGGACCGTGCTGTCCACTTTCCTGCTGATTTTGTAAGCTTTGTGAATGTTATGACCAATTAACTTAGTGCTACAATTTTTCTATCGCCTGAAATAGAATTTTTAAACGCTTTTATTATTATTTAACAAGGTCCTGAAAGGTGACAATATATTTGAAATATGTGAGATAATAGTCCACTATTTTTCTTACAGATAAGTAAATGTGAAGACGAAATCGTTGCGGAAAATGTTTCGATTGTCGTAGGATTTGCTGTTTTTTGTATTTTATCCGGATTCATTGTTTTGGGATTTTATGTAAACGTGTGAAACATTTGAATAAATACAGTAAATCGCTATATTGATTTAATTCATTTATTTCATAAGTAGTAGGTCGAGATACAAATATTATCCGAGATAAACTGTCCATAAGAGCCATTACGCATTATCACTACGCGGCGAGTTACCAAGTGTGAAGCAGTGAGTAATGGTTCTAAATTGCCCCCCCCCCCCCCCACGGCCGCTTACGTGAAATGTGGGATAAAATTAAATTGAACGAGTTATTTATAGACCGACCACAAAACCAAAAGCCTAAAGGGGTCAAATTTCTCTAAATTTTGTGTCCGAAAGCCAAAACAGGTCGACTTAAATAACAAATATGCAAGCTAAGCTAAGTCGACCTTCATATTTGTTATTATAAAATGGGCGAGGCTAACCCCATGCTCATCTGTCCTCATAATGTAAGACCTATTAAATTATATTAGTACCTATTGCCCCTATTATGTTCAATTTAATAATACAAGAGATCTTTTTAAACATTTTATTCACAAAACTTGGTACATGGAACTGTTGAACTGTAACGCCGACCATCAAAGCCTTGTTCCTCGCCCGTTCTGCGCAGACCAGCTTTAGCCCCCCGAGCTCTAGGGGGCTCCCATCCGTGCCGCTGCTACGTCTACTTGCGCAAGGAGTAACTTCGACTCGCACAAGGAGCCAGGGCTCCCCGCCCTCGGCTCTACGGAGCGACACGCCTGCACAGTCCACTTTGCTTCACGACCTACATTTAAGTACACAGCTCTGTACCGTTTGGCCACGTCTAACAGCAGTAGTAACCGCAGCAGCCGTAGCAAGGGCCACAGCACGGTGAACAGCAGGAATAGCAAGGTCCACAACAGGGATTGCAAGGTCCACAACATGGACTGCAAGGGCCACACGGGTAGCAAGGCATTTTTGCTTCAGGGCAGCGCGTACTACACTGGTTGGGAGATTGTTTTCTTTTTTGTTCTTCTTCAATTTTGTCCGGTTCTATTGCGTGTTGATTGTTTGGAGTTTGAGTTACAACTGATTTCTGTAAATCGAGCTCGTAAAGAAACATCGGAGTGTTCGATTTATTTGAATTCAAATTTTATTCTTCTTTTTCTCTTCAGCCGGCTATTTGAGCAGATTATAGATTGACAGATCTTCAGGAGGACAAGATTTATAACTTACTAATTATTATAATAACATTTTTAATCTATGAACGGACGGAACGGACCTAACTAAAACCAAGCTCTGAAAGTCTTCTCTACGTCAGTTGCTAGGAAACTAATAGATTATTTTCAGGACTTTGTCATGACAGACGCAATAACTAAAAACACAAATGACTTGTTTTATTTCCTTATTTCCTTGGCATTAATTAATTTAGAAAGTCCTCACAGTTTCTAGGTATATACTCTAATTATAATAGTCAGATATGTAGTGAAACACTTTCTGGGAATTAATATCGCAGAAACCTTCCAACATATTCCTTGTATTAAACTAATGGATTCGCAGAATATTAAGTTATTAGAGAATTATGAGGCTTTACAGACATCTTGTGAATTTCAAATGATATGGTTTAAACTACATTTACGCGTTGTTTAATTACACTACTCACTACTGCTTACTTTGTAAATGCGAGTTGTAGTGTAGTAGCAAAAACTATTTAACAGAAAAATCCTTATATACTTAAAATTTTCTGCTTTCCGCAAAAAGTCTTATATTGGGCGTAACAGAAAAATTTCAGAAGAACTATTCGTCACACGTTATTGCACATGATGGCATTATATAAATATTTAGTACGAAAGTGTAAAAGTTACACATACATTGCGCGAGAGGTACATGTATCATTAAGTTGAAAAAAATCGACGATCACGTGTTGGACTCGTCAGCTGAATAGATTTGAGAAACAGCACGGCTGACGATGCCGGTTCAAGTACTGCCCGAGTCGTAAATTATTTCTACTTATTTTCGATATTTATTTGACATAACACTTTATAACTAGTAGTTAGTAATGTTTTATTGAAGTGATAAAATGTTGATACATCGTGAACCTTAATTTCCCTATGCCCTTTCAGCAAATTAAGCTACACGTATAGAGCACTCTCGGGCCGGCGGCGTTGCAAAGGCAATTAATTTCGTTTCCAAAAACCTAGAGAGAAAAATAGGTCAACCAAATACTGTCTATAGTTTACGCGAGTAGTACACATTTAAATAAAACACTTTAACGGTTTAAAACGCGATATATTAGTTAAACTTATTTGAAAATGATTTTTTAACTTCGGCCCGACGTTTCGGATGCTTTGCATCTCCCCCCGTGACCGTGCCGTGGTCTCCCCGTGACCACGGCTGCTGCAAAGCATCCGAAACGTCGGGCCGAAGTTAAAAATCATTTTCAAATAAGTTTAACTAATATATCGCGTTTTAAACCGTTAAAGTGTTTTATTTAAATAGGTCAACCACTTTTGTATGTCACGATTTTCATTCTACGTTATTATTGTGTATTTAGCTCAAACGAAATGTATGTCGTTGCGTCAGTTAGTTAAACCCTAAAAATCCTACTGACTTCTGTTGTTTTTTTTAGAGAAATAGATCTAGTTGGTATAAAAATGATTAGTTACATAACGTTGTGTGTATTCTTTTATGATAGAAAAGGCTCTCCTTGTCTGTACACGCATGGGCTCCACGTGATGGAAAGTGACATACCTCAGCCATATACACACGCCAGCCATATCTTTACACGATGCGCTATCAATTTTAGCCTTTGAATATTTGCAAATCGACAGACGGACCTCGAGAAGCGATTAAACGAAACGGGTTTTTTCATGTGTGGATTGTGGTTGAGTCATGGATGGTTCGTGGATCGGAATTTCGATATTCCTAAATTATTTTATATTCAAATGTCCATACGACGTTGAACAATATTATAATGACCCATAATGGACCCATGTTAGATCGGATGGGAATCGAACCCACGACCTATCATGGTTCGTTTCGGATGCTTTGCAGCGGCCGTGGTCACGGTTGACACCGTTAAAGTGTTTTATTTAAACTTGTACTACTCGCGTAAACTATAGACTGTATTTAAATGAGCACATTGACAATGAATGTTATACCTTTTTGTGTAAGTATATATTATTTACATTGGAATCGATTTAGCTTTAATACATTGCAGTTAACATTTTGTATGTATTTTATAATATAATATAAGTTAATATTGTAAATCAACTAATCTAAAGTATGTTTGCATGACGTCGCAGATGAACAATTTTTAAAATGAAACCTGCCCCAAACCCGACCTAATGCCATTATTGCAACTAATATGTTATATTTAAAAGTGCCTTGTTCTGGTTTGTATTGTGTATTTTGATCGGTTAATTCTTGACTGACTTATGTATCTTAGTTCATCTTTATAATTAGATGTTACGTTTTTTGTTTGTTTGGATGTCTTTTACTATTTGTATTTGTACGTATATTTCTACAGGAATAATCTATACTAATATATAAAGGTGAATAGTTTGTTTGTTTGATTTAACATGCTAATCTACTAACTACTAATTAGAGCTTTTAGCTATAAAACATCACGCAATGACTAATAGGAGCGAAGAAACAATGGGAAATGCGGAAAAAACGGGGAAAATTATTCATCCTTGTGTGTTTCCGTTACGCGTACGACACCAAAAAAAATGTATGAAAGAATTTTCCTCTTAAAATCATCTAAGAAAATGTTCGCGTATCTATCTATCTTTTAGGATAAACTTGCAAGAAGTCGTTCTTGCAAGTTACTCCTAAAAGTGAGACGCGGACGACGTAAAAACTTAAATTTATAGAATTGAAAATGATGGTTTGCAAAAACAAATTTTGATGCCGAAAAGTAATAGCGCGGACGAAGTCGCTGACACAGCTAGTAAATAAATAATTGAATTACTTGTTATACATTCAATCGAGAGTTCAAAGCAACATAATATTTTAATTCGTCGAATTCTATTACGATAAAAAGCGACTCGTTTGTTCTTAGTTCTAAGAACTGTGCAATGGTGGAAAAAAAGGTTTTGTAAATTTGAAGCACGCAAAAAGCGGGGAGAGCTAATTATGTTGTCTATTGCAAACCGTTTCATGGAAAATATAAAGTAATACCATTCTCTTTGTACTTCAGATCGCCACAGGCCATTTTATAAAGTTTTGCATGATATAATTTACTTGAAGTTCAGTAAAATAAAAGATATCGAAGAGTCCGTTTATAATTTATTTTTGTATCGTTGTGTATATTTGCGTGACGCCATTTAAACAAACAACGATGATTATGTGATTACTAAGGTAATAAATGAAAGAAATATTAAAATTCCATCCATCCATCCACGGTCTACAGATGAAGTTTAATCGCGGTTTCTGTCTGTAGATTTCCAAAATAGGCCAACAGCGCATCGTGATGATATTTTTGTATATTATCTTGCATCAATGAACCCCACGCCTGTCTGTCTCAAATCATAAAGGTGTGAAACATGTTCTTTTCTGTATGAGTCCGAAACAATTTACTAATATTTCTTAAGGAAAGCTTTCATATATTATTGTGTGTCCAATCTAGAATATTAAATATCTGTGTGTAAGAATTATAAACAGAACCGCAGGCGATTGATTGTATTAAACATGAATAGCTACTTTTCTAACAGTAACCCGGAGCCACAATTTCCCCTTACTTAAGCAAATATTCAATGATTTCTTTTGTATTCTCTTTGTTTTGCTTTGTCTTTGACCGACTTGCAAAATGGAAGGATTAAGTATTTTAACAAAATATTCAAAAAAAGCAAAAAGAACTTTTATTTATATTTGTTGTGAATAGTTTGTTTGTTTGAATGCGCTAATATCAAGAACTGCTGTTTGGAATTAAAAAAATATTTTTATGCTGGATACACTTTGTTTTATGAATCCTCTTTAAGTGATCTAAAAAATGTCCAACAGCCTCCGCTACTTCGCGCCCCAGCCGCAAGGACTAACTTACTTGCCGAGGCACCGCTAACTCGTGTAATGCTTGCAGTTAGTCGCCTGCATCGAGTCCACGATCTTATGCACAGTCCGTTGAATGAGTTGGCAAGACACGTAGCTAACTTCATTAGCACATAAGTGTTGAAGCTGCACTGGGGGCATCCCTGTCAGGGCTTCATATATTTATGTTCAATAAATAAATTAATAAATATTGTTTTCTCGGTGGTATTCAAACCTATGACCTCTCGCGCATATTGCAATGCAACACGTTTAACCATTTAGTTACGGAGACGGTCGATGTATGTAGAGCGGGTATATTCTTTCTGTTATTATAAGGAAAGCATAAAACGCCAAGGAAAAGTGCATTATAAATAAAATTACAGACTGCATTTTCCTCGTAACATCTAATACCAACTTTCTCATGTACATTTCGCGGAAAACTGTCGTCTACGCTTCAATTATGAAATTAGCAGTTAGAATGGCTCCTTTAAATAGCGGGAAACGATTTCAATTTGGAATTCCGCGAATGTCCATCGTGGCGTCCCCCCATTTCCGCGAATACTTGGTGCTTGCGTAGATGTAACGTGACAGGATTTATTATGGACTGGGATACAATTACTACTTACCTGATTCTATCAATATTGGTAGAATAGCTGGCGACCAGATAAGTAGGTAGTCACTAAAAGCAATCTATGCTGATCGCGTACTTAATATACAGATGTAATAATATATATATATATGTATACATAACGTCATTAAATCCACTCATTAACGAATGTTCGTTACGCCTTTAAATAGGCTTATATATTTATTTATACGGATATGTATTTTTTTTTAAGTAGTAGTTATTATGACATTTACATGTTATTCTCAAATCTAACGAGCGTATATACAAGATTTCATTAAATTCAGTTCAGCCGTTTTGAAGTGTTCGCCCATAAACACTGTGACAGGAGAAAAGAGCTTTTTTTTAAATAAAAATACTGATGAAAAATAACATTTTTATTGTATTAAATCAATAAATTCTTTTATGAAACTCTTTTACGCTTCCTTCTTGAGTCTTCTTCATCACTCTCTTGTTCGTTCTCACTTTCAATTGGGGATAATACTGTTGGTGTTGTCTGGTCTATTTCTAAAAGAAATATTTATGATAGGAAATTTGTAATGTATCAAGAGTAGGGAATATATTTTCTTTTATTTATCCAGTATTACAATTACCTGGATCTCTATTTTCGTCATTCCCCGCATTAAGTGCCTCCATCAGAACTGGTGCTTTGATTCTAAAGTCTCGTGCAGTGCCCAGAGATAAATATTGTTGGAAGTCCACCTATGAGAAAACAATATATACTATTTTTTTTGTATTTAAATCACTGCAAACATTTTTTTTTTTAAACACACACGTATACAAGACATATGTTAAATTTTATACACATAAATATTTATTCTACGGTGATACTAACTTCTTTTATGGATAATACAATTAAACCAATATACAACAGAATTACATTATAAAAATTATAAAGATAAACATATATATTTAATGTATTATCGTATATTTAATATAGTTGTAGTTTACACATACAGTAGTACAAATTTAAATACAACACTTAATGGTTTTAAACCCGAAATGTATTATTAGTTTACTTACTTTTTTACATGCGATGAGACGTTCGGGATGCTTCGAAGCAGGCGTGGTCACGTGGGGACGTAACGTGTTTTATATAAAGATATTTTTTTTTCGGAGACTAAGAAATACGTACCTTAACCTTATTACCCAGTAGTATAGCGTGTTTGCAGAATTGCTCCGCTTCGAGTACCAAACGCGGTATGAGCTTAGTGTCCCGCAATACTTTGCTGGCCTTCTGGTGCTCTTGCGATGCCTCCAAATAGGTGATGAGACCGTCTGTCACCGATGATAACTTCTTACCGCACAACTTGAATAGTCTATCCAACCTGCAATTTATATAGATCGACATATTTCTTATCCTATGCTATACTTGCGAAAATAGGTCGACAGCATGTTGAGATCTTATGTGACTCGAGAATTTTACCTTCCAGCAAGTGATGATGTTTGTCTGTATTTCTCTATCATTCAAAATACACTTAATATCGTTTAAAAAACCTGAGAAAGAAATATATATATAAAATAAAAAAATCAAAAAAACTGAGTTGAGAAAGCATGAGTTTTTAAACTGTCCATAAGTGGCCCGAAGATATGCGAGAAAGCGAGTAAAAAATCATCAAAATAATTCTGTCAAACCAAAATAAGTGATTACTTTAAATAACGTAATTATAATAATAAGCATGGTTTCCTATATTACATATTTTTTTTAATGTCAATATTTCCATTCCATTCATACCTTAAGGTAGGTACCAAATCAGTTTGTGAATTCAGCTGTTTCAATAAGATAGACAGCAGCGTGTAAAAACGCGTACACGAAGCCAGTACGCGCTCGCTGCCTGCGCCTACGCAGCACCGCAACGAACAGATGCGACTCATCCATCCGCTAAGTGCGCATAATTGCACCACTACCAACTTGTATACATCCACCAATTCTAAAAATTAAAAAGGTGTAGATAATTGACAACGATAAACGATATATAAATTACTAAAGCTAGAATGGAATGCATAGGGCGGTCTTATCGCTAACGAGCCATCTCATTCCCAATGTATAATTGCGAAATAAATTAGTTAACTTATTGTTAATTTCATTTAAATTTCGGATGTTTTGCACCAGCCTCGGTCAAGGTGGGGACCGAAAATGGCGAATGGTCTCGCCATATAAGGTTAATCATATATCGCAATAATCAAAAGTTAACCAACATCTTTTGCGTTTTAAACCGTCACTAAAGCAGTCCGTGGTGGGTTTTGAATTTAAAAAAACCCGTCTTTTATAACCTGTGTCCAACGGTCGGCTGAAAACTCCTCCTTACCTTTCCCTATCCTCTGTTGATTGGACGTTGTGGCCAAGTTAACTGCTAGACTCAAATCCTTACTACGAATCAGCAAGTGCTCAATACATTTGAATCGGCTACTCAAATGCAGGCATACACTGGTCAGCACTGTGTGGCCAGTTCGCGAGTCGATAGCTGGGAAATCTTCATTCTCATCTGTGGACGACGACTCTTCTTCCTATAAAATGATCATGGTCAATTTTATATTTGGTATTTTGTCACAACCAAGACCATTTAGTTTTAGAATACATATATTATTAGATTTGAAGATACAGCAGTGGGCTAACGCTGCGTATGCGCTGCTGGATAATCGTGTTTGAGAAATGGTTCTTCACACACTGCAAATATGATGCGTTGTTGACCTTTTCGGATATTCAGATATACAGAACACTGAAACCGAAACTGGAGTACGCCCTTCAGTTACAGGTCCTGTGTGACGACTGCTTCTACATCCAAAACATCAGGTCCTTATTAAAATAACAAAAAAAAACTTGACTCATATATTTCGCGTTTTATACCGTCAGTTTTTTTAAGTACGTAAAGTTACGCTAAAGTACGTAAGCCAAGTAAGATAATTAAATATTACTTTAGCACTTCTACCTGTGAACGGAATATTGATATTGCCACCCCCCATTTAATGTACAGATTTTCCCGATGAAGTCTTACGCGTTTACGAATTAGAAAAACATTTTTAAATAAAACACTTTAACGGTTGAAAACGCGATATATTAGTAAAACTTAACATGTCTCCCCATGACCACGGCTGCTGCAAAGTATCCGAAACGTCGGGCCGAAGTTAAAAATCATTTTCAAATAAGTGTAATTAATATATCGCGTTTTAAACCGTTAAAATGTTTTATTTAAATGTGTACTACTCGCGTAAACTATAGATAGTATATAAAAACATTTTCCTGAAGGGCATCGAACTCACAAGCGGCTTATCTTAAGCCATGTAATGGTAACTTTAGACCAATGAGCCCACCAAGTAACGTAATATATACTTACATCAATCTTACCCAAAACTCGGGTAAGTTTAAATATGACGTGGTCCAAGAAAGCCGCATCTCTGTGTTCACGAAATGCAGCGGTTAACAACCCCGTAACCAGCTGTATACAATCTTGCTTGCTCGTCCGAACGTAATCTTCTAACTTTGCTCTTACCTGAAATTACATTATACCAATTATTTTCCGAAAGTTTTCTTTTAAAATTTTAATATCCGGTCATTTTCATTGAACATACAAAAGCTCTAAGGCACTGAAAATAATACTATACACATATATATATCACATTGTGGTACTTGGTAAAAAGACAATCCCATTTCTACCACAGGGGCCAAGGACGAACACATTATTATGTCCTATTTACAATTAAAGAGGTGGTAAGTAGTAGTTACTACATACAGATAAATATTATCTGTAGTTTAAGCGAAAATTGCATTTGGAATAAAATACTTCTAACGGTTTAAAACACGAAATATATGAGGCTCACGTGACCAAGACTGCTACTAAGCGCCTGAAACGTCGGACAGTAGTTAAATTAAATTAAAAACAATTTAAACCGTTAAAAGTGTTTTATTTAAATAAGTACTAAGATATTTTAATTATATCAAGACCTACCGTATTAAGTGCTTGACAAGCGCTAACAGGAGTCTCAAATAACATATTAGCTATCTGCAGTAGTAAGCTAATGTGCTTCTTTAATAGTACATCGCGATCTTCAGCCACACTTTCTGCTTCGAGCTGCGCAAGCGCAGTGTGTATATTCCTTAGGATTTGAGACATGTTCATAGATGGCGTTGTATCGGGATCTCCAGCTTAAAGGGTAATTATTTTGAATTAATTACCACGATATGGTGTATAGTGATACGATAAATAAATGTACAACAAAAATATGTAAAAACAAAGAAAAATACAGCGTTGGTAATGCTTACCCTAAAGTAAGTTAGTTACTTTCACAGTTTGATTCAGATAACTAAAAACTAGTTGTGTAGTGACATAAAAAGAAAATAATCAAAATTAAATTAGTCTTACTTATTCCAGACAAAATACTCTCAATTTTGAAAGAGTACTGGGGGGAAAGCACCAGATTCAGACATGTTTTAATGACGTCGAGACAAGACAGGGCTGTGACGTCATCAAACTCGCATAGATCTTGAAATCTGTAGGTAATTAATGAAAAGATTTTTATATGATAAAGGACGACAAAGCTTGGGGTAGACTTAGTGGTAGGTAATACACCAGCCATATGACATCTCAATAAGATGCGCTATCGTCCTATTATGCCTTGCATTTTCAAAAAAAATGTGAGACAAGCAATTAGTTAGATTGTGTGCTTAAGCGGCTTTAGCGAAAGAGGTTAAAGGGAAGTTATGGTGAGGCTTATAAACTAAGTTAAGATCTACCAACAATCGAAATAGTTGCCCTTCATTACAAAAAAAAGGCCAACGGATTCAAGATTAGAGACTTAAAGCAAATTACTCACCTACATAAGCATCGTTTATAAAGGAGTGTGGCTATACGAAACACGTGTGTACCAACAGCACTTTTGTCCAGTTTCTCGTTCAGAACACTCTGTATACATCTAAGAGTAAAATGATGAAATTCACGCTTGCTACGAATTTGGTTGCGCTGTTCTAACGAAGACCAGGTAACTTCTTCGCTGAAAAATAATAAATAACTTATTACTAAGCACTTGATGGTAGGTAAAATAAACCAGCCACATAACATCGAAACAAGATGCGTAGACCTATTTTGGCTAGACTTAATTCTCTCGTACATACGACACAAATATATTGCAAGTGCAAATGATACAACTAAGAATTAAATAAAATATTTTAATTGTTATAAAGGCGAAATATATCAGTAAAAATTATTTTAAATACGACACGACGTTTCGGATGCTTTGCAGCAACCATGGTCACGGCGAGAGAACCGTTAAATTGTTTTATTCAAATGTATACTACTCGCGTAAGCTACATACGGTATACAATTTGGATTTTTTTTATATATTTATCAAACACGGTGGCGGTGTACGTGTTGGTACATAGCGTGAGGCAATTAGACACTCGCGTCTTCATATTTTTGTACATATTTTTTCCTGGTTTAAAAGAGGAAATCTTTACCAACCTGGCGATATAAAATCTAATGTACTTTAAACTATTTTTTTTAATTTAAAATAAATTGAAAAAAAAATCGACTCGGGCAGAACCTGAACCGTCATCGTCAGCGTTCCGTGCTGTTGCTCTACCAATTGAGCTACCAAGTCTATTCTGTTCTGTTCTACTTTAAATTAGTCTAGATTAGAAGAACATAGCGGTAATACTTTTCAAATACTCACTTATATAGTAATTCAAGTATCCTATGGCACAACCCTAAGTCCCACAAGCACGGCAAAGGTTTGAAAGGACCAGCCCTATCCTTCGCCATGTTGGATAACTTGATAGGCCCCCTCCCCTTCTCCTTTTGCGACTTTTGACTCTTCTGCGACTTGACTGCGTCTCCCGTTTCGTTTAATTTGCCTTTCTTACCTTTCGGTGTTGCCTGTGATATTATGAATGTTTACGTGTTAGATAAATGAAGATCGAAAAAATTATTTCAATTGCTCCCCCATTTCGAATATTCTTTAAACTATGATAAGATAATGAGAAGAACAAGAATAAAAATATAGCACATATTATATTCATGGAATAAATTTAAAATTAGCAAAAAACATAATACTATAAGAACCTTAAACACTTTAAAGGTTTAAAAGACAAAACATATCATATATATAACTGAATTTATATGGCCGCTCATAGTTGTCAGATGAGTTGAAAATAAGTTATTTATTTTTATTTCGCCTTTTAAACAGTTAAAAGTATTTTAGTTACCATTGTAGTACTATCAAGCAATATATTTTAAGTTGTTTGACATACAAATTTCCATGATAATTAGACTTACCTTAGTATTATCTAAAAGCTGGGAATACATTTTGTAGAAATTATATACAGAATTAGCGTAAGTAGTATGCGGCGTCCACTGTATGATTCTATGAGCTATGAGCGCCTCGTAGCATTGTAATGTCTGCTGAATCTTTAGCCTCTGAGCTTGGGACTCTGGCGTTAAGTCTGATACACCGTGATCATCCTGAAAGAGATAGATCTATGACAGACAGACAGAGATATACAAAGAACTATGTAAAAGAATGATTTTTAACTTCGGCCCGACGTTTCGGATAGCTTTGCAGCAGCCGTGGTCAACGGGATACAATAAGGTCGGGCCGAAGTTAAAAAAATAAACATTTTCAAAAAAGAAATTTAACTAATATATCGCGTTTCAAACGTTGAAAGTGTTTTATTTATGCAATGTGTACTACTCGCGTAAACTATAGACAGTATTTAAGAAGTTAAAAGGTCTGTAAGAATATGAATCGATTTTACGACCCGGTGTCGTAGGTTCGAATGTACTATATAACGTCAGATAAAAATGCCGTTAAATTTAATCCGGGTTCGGTTTCAATCTGTGGATTTTCGAATGTCCAAAGCCTAAATAATTCAGCAGCACATACTATGTTATGTGGTCACTTCCGTCAATCTAGTGAACAATAGTCACCTAGCTTATCTGTCCTACCGAGTCCAAAAAAATCTTACCACATCAAGATGCATCAAATGCTCGGAATCACACAATTTGTCCATAATACCTATTAACTTGTTACGTAAGTGTGTAGCTTCGCTTTCGCTCTGACTGGACAGAATGTCATCCGACTCGTCATCCATGGGTAGGAGAAACTGAGCAATACCATATATCAGCCTTCCTATTGGTTCCTGGAACAATTACATGAAGTCGAAAGGAAATAATGGATCAAAATTAAAATACAAAGTTACTATTATATATACTCTTTGAATAACGGCGTATAACAAGTAAAAAGCAAGATACTTGCTACGGTTAAAATTTGTCGTTAAACTACGGTAACCCCGGGCATAGAGAGGAACACATTTCTGTGCCCGTTTCACTTTTTTATTAGGACTTTCATGGCTAAATTTAGTTATTAAAGTAGGATTGATTGAACATAACAAATTCTCATGTACATATTTATATAAATGCATAAATATGTAGATACGAATTTATTGTTTTACCAATCTAATCTTGTGATAAAGACACAAACAATAGAAATCCAGTGCCAATGATACTCACAACAAGATTGGCAGTGACTGGTCCGGAGTGGACACACTTCTCCCACAGGAACGGCAAAGCGTCTCCATCATCAGATAGGAATTTGTTCACGTGTTCATATAGCAGTTCTAAAATTGATTCTTGTAGTGCTGGCTTTTCTTTCGCGCAGTCATACAATTCTGAAAATTATTTAAGTCTTTAATATCCATTTATCAAAATTATTTTTCGTAACACTATTTAAATAAAATACTATTAACGGTTTAAAACGCGATATTGAATAGGTATTTTCAATTTTATTTAAACTACTTCCCGACGTTTTACGATGGTTTTCAGCAGGCGTGAATACGGGGTGCTGAATGGGGGAAGATGGAGGGGTCGAAGACAGTTCATTTATTGTACTACTCGCGTAAACTACAAAGTTGCAGACTTATATTATATTGAAATGTTACCTGTGTAAAGCAACTGTTTGACCACAGCATCCTGGACAAGACACCTTCGTAAAATGGAGACAACTTCCAAACAAATTGCTTCATTGCGTACCCTCGATGTCACCCTGAAAGGAAAACTTTATTATTCTGAACACTAAAAGACGTTAAAAACATCTAGTTTATAAAAGATCTGGATTTAAAGTAGTTGATATTATTATCAGAATTACGTCCAGGTCACTGACCACCGTCCACAGAAAAGCCACGGAATGTTTTCGTATTCAGTCTGTAGATTTCAGAATTTCCCGAGTCTAAATAGACGGAAGGCGCTTCATAAGATTTGATATCGAGGTAATCCAATTTCCATAATTGCAATGCCAAAATACGTTATTTGTTGTTTTTAAGCATTTTTATACAGAGTTTAAAATAGATTTAACCCACAAAACTCCCCTCCTTTTCCCTCTGTTATGGGAAAAGGGGGGGCGCCTCCGTCGTTCAAAGAAATCTCCGGGTTGAGATTTCTACAATATGGTCAGCCGTGCTGGATAAGTATATGTATGATGATGAAATATGAAATACCCCGCAATAGATGTGATCGGTGAGGTATTTTAAAGATAAATTACGATCTGCTGTCGCCCTATTTAGTTTTGAATATCTAAAAGTGACGTATCAAAATACCTAGATCCTTGCTGCGTTGCGTGTAACTCTATAGTAATTTGAGTGAGATAAGAGTGTGCACTGTATTGCTCACTGCAACTGCTTTGAGTGCTGCTCAGCGAAGTAGATGACAGTTTCATGTGTTTCAGGACTGTTAAGAAGCCCACTAATGATAGACATCTGTGCTGAGAATCTCTGGAAATAAAATTATAAGTTATCTGTAGAAAATAAATGTTTTTAAAAATTGCAGTTATATGAGTATTTCTATGCAATTTTCTTTCTGGTTATCTTAAAACCATTATAAATCTATACTTGTAGTATAAAGGTGAAGAATTAGGATCTTAGGATAGTTTGAATAAAAAAAATATGTTTGTGCTATGAGCATTTATCGAGGAAGGCTTTAATATCCAAAATGCGAACAATAAGAGCGAAAAAATAATGGAAAATATGGTAAAAACGGGGAAAATGATTTATATTTGTGGATTCCCATTGCGTTTAAAGCGGTCACAGCTAGATAGTTTATTATTGTAAATTACTAATGAACTACAACCAACTTCGAAAACGGGGGATTTTTTAACTTCCAATCGCGTAACATACATAACGAGATTACTTAACCAATTATGAGAATATTCAATGCAAGTCACCTCGAATATAGGCCCTTACGACAGACCATAACGAGCGTGTCCCTAGTTCTGGTACTGAACGTAATCAACGGACGGACAGCTGCATACACCGCGGCCGAGTGTGTATAATACACGCCGGGTTGACAATTTTCTAGTATCGTACTCAGCTGGGTACAAGACTCTACTGAGACTGGTGTCAACTTGCACAGAACGTAGAGACAATCTGTAAACAAATAATTATCACGTGATATATTTTCTGTAGTATAAAATTTAAATAAAACACATAACGGTTTAAAACGCGAAATAAATTAGTTAACTTATTTTTAATTCTAATTACTTACGTTATAAGTGTTACATTTTAATGTGTACTTCACGTAAACTATAGATAATATTAAAAAAAAGTTAAAAATAAATAAATAAATCTTTTAAGATTAACTTGCTAGAACGACGGGATGCGACCGACGTCGGGGGTAAAAGCTATAATTTATAAAGACGAGGAGGTTTGCAATATCAAATTTTAATGCCAAAAATAACGACTTGGACGAAATCGCTGGCACAGCTAATTGAGTAATATAATTGAAAAGCGTTTATGTTATATAGATCTATGAAAAAATCGTAGATACCAACTGGATCAAATCCATGATAGACAGTAGAATAACTCGACCAGTTGATGCCATGTTTACCTTAAATCTGAGACTTCTTACCTGAGTACTGCCGCTGACTAGCATCTGCAGACAACCTATCAGCAAGTTGCGCCAGTATATGTTGCGCAGTATTAGGTTGTGATTTGCACAATCTGACGAGTATCAGCTTTCCGTGGGACCAGCATGCGTGGGAAACCGGCTTAACTCGCGACACAGATAATAATGTGAACGCCAAGTTGATAAGACCTCGAACGGTTAGTTCCCTGTGATTCGCGCTGAAATATGTACAGATAACAAAGTAAATAAGCTTTTAAATATATATTCACTCACGCTTCGGGAAAGTAAGATATTAGCTAGGAAATTGTTGAAAAGTGGAAGCTACAATCAGCGGGAGGATTTTCAGAAAAATCCCATTTCAATCATTATACGTCCTCACCATTAATCACTTACTAACTCTAGTAGTAGTAAAAACCCTAGTAAGGGTTTAAAAACTATGCTGAATAAATACTTTTTTCTATTTCATATAATTGTTACTATAAAATAACAAAACGAAGCATTTTATTATACATAATTATGAGTAGTACAGCAAGCTTGGGGGAATAAGTAGATGTGTATTTTGAAAACTTTAATATTTTTCACATGTTAGATGATTAGATATGTAGTTACACACAGATATGTAGTTACACACAGATATGATTACACGACAACTTTTAATTGATATGATAAAGTCATTACCTCTCCTCAGTCAACACTTTGAGAACACTGGCAACATTGATGTCGGGTGGAAGAACAGACCGCACCCAACTTGACTCCTGTCTTTTTAGATCGTCTAGCGTCCGCTGTTCTATAGCTGCCTTTATTACCTGCACGTTAACATTTGTGTTATAAACAATATTTTGAACAATTATATATTTTTTTAAACTAACATTGGCTTATTGGTAACAGGTTTATTACGGCTCTACCCCAAAACACTACATTTACAACATTTTATCGACTTAAAACGTAAATATATTAATTAAGAAGGTAGAATTACGTTTCCCTCCCGTGGGGATAGGGCATAAATGGGGGCATTTCTGCATCAAGCGTAAGTATAGTTAATGAGGCCGCTGTGCCCTACTCAACTAAAACAAACTATTGTTACCCCGGGATTCGAACACAGGACCTTCCGTGCTTAACGTAATGCTAGGCAACACCTTTAACAATTTAGCTACACAGGTGAACAAATATTCATTAAAATCAGTCAATATGTGTCAACGGTATTCAATAACCAAACTAAGTTATGGGTCTTAAAGGCGAAACACTGTGCACGCCCTCTGTCCCACCTTGGGAAACACAGTATACTAAGTCGGTAAGGCAATAAATACTAACTTTAACAAAAAAATAGATTAAATTTAAAGAAATATTTTTATTATATCGTACTAAAATTCGACAGTCCCAAGCTAGGTCAAAGAGCCAGGAAGTTTAATCGCGTTTGGATTTCAGTCATATGGTCATGGATAATTGACTATCCAAAGCAAAATAAGTCGCACGGCGCATCTCGTTAAAATGTTATAAGGCTGAGGTATTTCACACATCAAGAGAACTTCATGCCTCCTCTATCATAAAAAAAGAATTACACATAAACAACAATAACCCTAAACTTAGAAAGAGAGAGTAATTCCATGTATGCAATAGTATAGTTATTTAATATTTTTACGTGAGTTGGTAAATTTATTTTCCAGGCGAAATGTTAAATGGTGGTAAAGTAATTCAAATACTAGGAGAAAATGGTCTTGCAAAACTTACATCCAAGCAAACTGATTTGAATTCTGAGCCCTTGTCAGAGACAGCTAGAGCCAGGTCTAAGAGGAATGGAGTTCGCAGGATTTGGCTCTTGGGCCACTGCTTGATATGCTTCCTTATTAACTCAGGGTCTGCTGCCCCCTGGGATATATGATATAGGCAGGTTGACAGGCATCGGCTGAGTTCAGCAGGGCTATGTTGCACTAGAAACATAAGAATTAATTTGACATTTTACACAAACAATTTATACAGGAACCATTGCCATCTTATATATTATATATATATATCGCCATCTTAAGACATTATCTATCACTATGTTTATATAAACATAAGACGAAGGCCGCAGATAATTTAGCTTGAATAATCTAAGAGCTTAAAGCTTTGAGTTTATATTGCGTACTTGTTTTAAGAACAGCAGTCATGGTCACAGGGGGTAAAGATGGAGTATCCCTAACGCCATTATCAAATCTGCTTAGCACCGTCTGTTGTTGTTGGAGCTAAGTTCTTACAGATTTGACTCACAAGGATTGTTGTCCACTATGGATTTTAGCATAGGATTCCATTTTTTTATTTAAACAGTAAAATAATATAATTAATGATGTACTTGCGACAACTACAAAAACTTAAGAACTGGTTATTATTGTAAAGTAAAATATATACCTATATCATCAATTTCCATCGTGCTTGATTCTGAATCGCCTGGCAGAGGCTCTAATTTGCTATACAAATGCAAATTGAAGTATTGACTGAGGTGGGCTAGTACTATCTCCACATTGTATAATTTGCATAATCTAGAAATAAAGAATTTAAGAAATACATTTCTCATTTTTAACCATTGGAAGTGTTTTATTTAATAAGTAACCTACAACCATAGTCAATAAGCTTTTCAGCTCTGAATTATTATTTTTAAAGTAATATTTTTATTCTTAATGGTTTAACGCAGTGAAATCAAATACTTGTCTTTATTTAAAATTGGGTGAAAGCCAAAGCAAATAGAAATAACATTTATAACAATCTGACCATTTGACTTTAATACCTTAATCTATTCTTACTTTAATAACTGATGGAGCAAAGGTGGTAAACTTTCAGGCGGCGTTTCCATTATGTAGGTGCATATCTTATTTACCACTTGCTTGTGGTCAGACCGAGATAGTTGTATGTCCCTGTGAAATAAAAAAAGGGTAATAAAGGACTATTTTGTTTATATCTATTTAAGGCTGTCCACCACTTCAACACAGATATCACTGTTAGAGGAAGGCAAATATCACTGCTGGTAGTAAGGCTTTGTACACACAAATATCTTCAGAGTATAGTCACCTCTATGGTCTGAAGAATATGCTAAGCCATCAATCATAGTTTTCAACACGTATACATAGTAGAATATAGACTAGAGCAGTGTGGTGAATATGCTTTAAACTTTCTTCTATCAGGCAGAAGACCTGTGCCCAGTGCTCAAACAATAATTGGTTGGATTAAAATATAAAGCTCAAGTTCCATACAAAGCTTTGGGCTAAAATGGATTACAAGATACTAACTTAAACATAGTAGTGAGTGGTACTAGCTGATGTTCCTTCCATTGACACATGCATAGTAAATGAACACATTGAGCCTTGTATTCAATCCCTGACATATCAGAACCGCAGTGTTTCACAGTGCTTTCAGATGATATGACATAGAGGCATTCAGGAAGAACATCTCTCCATCTAAAAGTTTTAATTTTTTTAATAAGTAAAGGTAAATCAGACCGCACAGTGCTGTTATACAAGCAAGTTGCACTATAAAGATGTTTTTTGTCAAAAATACTTGAAAATATTCTTTTAAGATTATTCAAGATCTCTTTTATGAACACATATGTGAATATATCAATATGTATTCTAATGCCAATCTTCTTTCTATTTATCATTACTTTAATTATATATAAGCTAGATAATTTAATAAACTGTATCCAAAAGATTACAACTTTAGTCAGACTCTTGTAAGAAAATTTAAAATATATGAAATGCATAAACTTACATCACATTAACATCATTGTCATTTACTATAGATTGGACACTATCATTATTCCATCGTATCAGGTCAGCAATTGGCATTTTTGGAAGTTCTAAACACAGACGACTTATCACATCTCCACAGTGAGTGAGAGATGTTGCTTCTTTTCTCATCACAGTTAACACTATGTCTATTATCTGAAAATAGTAAGAGCACAAGGCTTAAAGGTCAATTTATAATAAAAACCGCGTGAAAAAGTATTTAATAAAGTACCTTTGCTTTGTTACTATTAGTTTCAGAAGTTTGTAAGCCATTAAAAATAGAATCTAAAATATCTGCGCCGTCACTCTGTAATATCCGACGAGGTAAATACTTTGTGATCTAAAATAAATATTAACAAATGTTGTTATTTCTATTAATGATAATTTTAAGCTCGAATTGGCGTTAGGTACCTCATCAAATTTATTGCTGCAATATTCGCGTAAAGTTTCTCGCTTACTATTTGTATGGTCTAACTCCTTAATTTTAAGAAATACTTTATTTATATCCATTTTGTGTTTTTTTTTTCGTTTGTGGCAAGAAGAATTAACTATTTGCGTTTTTTTGAGTTGAACACTATTTACATTATATTACTTTTCTACTTGGCGTATTCAAAACTTACGCACCGAACTTAAGTAGCGAAATTTGTATTTTATTTACGTTTTTTTACGTTGACAATTGACAGCAAAGAACCGGTAATAATTATACAGATTGCATTGCTAAATAAAAGTAACTACAGGTAATAAATTAAATAACAGAAGTTACAAATTATAGGGAATTTTTATTTCGCAAGTTTAGTTAAACTTACGTTATATGATCTTATTTTAAAGAAACTTACAATAATGGTTAAAATCGTATTATTGTCAACGGTATGTTTATTATCAGATATAAAACTGTCAATCATCCTTCACAGCCGTCAAATGTGACGTCACCACCATTTACAATTCGTCGTTTTATGCAAGGTGAATTACGAAATTTACAAATTCCGTCTGCCGTCGTTAGTTTTGTGTACAATTCTTGTGTATTACGACGTTTACACTCCTGCAACACAGTGATGTTTCTTTTACTTTACTTTACATAAAAACTTATGTAATAATATCAGTAGAAGCGTGAGCACAAGCTTTGCGTTACGTTTTGGCGGCATTGCTTTTAAGCTACAGAAATAGATCTCCTTGTGTAATATTTATGTACCAGTGCATAAATAATTAGGTGCTCCAGTAACATTCAAGGTTCCCACGTGTGAATCATGGTGTTATAGAAGTAAGCTTTACGTTAGTATTGCTGTTAAGAGTTTAAAATTGAACTAATTATGGAGAATCCGACCGTTAGTGGATTGAGGTCAAGGTCCCGATCGAAGACGCCGTTTTTACGTTCAAGCTGTGACCGGGACAACTGCTTGGAAACTGAAGAGCATTCCCACCAAAAGTCAGGACGCAAAACTCCGATTAAAAGGAGCACACCTATTAAGTAAAATATTTTTTAAACACTACCTTTTTACTACATACTTACACTTAAATGCTATCTTCATACTATTTGGTAGATATTAATTTGCCAATGAATTTTAAAATTATCCTGAAATTCATTGATTAAACACTCTGTCACAAATGTAAATGTAATTTATCAAATGTGGCTAAACAACTATTTAAACAAAAATCTAATGTTGTTGTGTTGTGTATAAGGTTTCCAATGCTGGATTATTTAATTCTCTTTAAAAAAAAATAACTCTTTGCCCTTCCTATCTGTTGGCTTGATTGTACTTATAATATTTAACTACTTTTATATATATTTTACATATTTCCTAGATAGTTTTCTGATATATAAAAATAAGAATGATACATATTTGTTACATATAACGTAATATAATAAGTATAGGCTTTTTAATGTATAATGTTATAAAGATTGTTATAATCACCAAAAACTTGGTTTGTAGCATGTGTTAAAAATTCCTAAGGTTGTTTACACCACAATGACATCATGAACTGAAGGCTAATGTAAGGACAGTCATGGTCAATAGTTCTATAGCATAGCATTTGTATCCTCAAACATGGCTATACTACTATCCACTTATGTAAGGAGGCATAAAAAATTTACTTGTTATTTAAAAAAATAAGCATGTATTGTTTTGTCTAATACCTAGATCATGTGTTCTTTTAATATTATTTTATAGTGAAAAACATGCTTATTAAGTAATGGTAGTAACATTCTGATTGGAACGGTTTTTGGATACATAAATGTAGGAGATACTAAAAAATAAATTAAATACATGAGTTGAATCACAAAGCAAAATACATTTTATATTTACTTGATTTATCTAAATATTTTTGCACATTTCTATAATTTGCCTTGAAATGTTAAGGTTGCATGAATCAACAGGTTCAATTGTTGAAAACTGATAAGGTGTTATCGCTTCTCATTATACTTTCATTGCCAGCTTGTAGTCATATTTGCATTAAATGTATTCTGTTAATTAATTCCAATTAACTCTAGAAGCAATCAAGCCTTAGTATACATGCTCAATGCATTATTATATGTAACTTTTTTTTATTCAATTTCAGTGTTGAATCATTGCTATGAAATGTAGGATGATAAGATTAAAGATTTGATATATTATACCTATAGGTAGTTCAATATGTTAAGTAATATATTTCATGATTTCTTCCCAATAATATATGTGGGTTGTGTTTATTTTTTTCTTTTCAAACACATACAGAAAATCAAATGTCTTAACATAGAACAAATACTCATCAGTATCCATATACTAATCTAAGAATATTTTGCAGGCAGCTAAAACCACCCTCAAAAAAAGGCAGCATAGATTCAGTACAAGAAGTTGAGGAGACTCCAGCTCATCGCACAAGACAGGCAACTAAGACGCTTATCAAGACATCCGATTATTCCTCTGAAGAGAGCTTGGATAGAGTGAAAGCACATAGGAAGGAAATTTATCAGGTAATATGTCTATGTAACCCTGAAATGTGAGCCCATTGCAAACATGTTTCTGTGTCTGTTTCACAGACTCATTTATTTAAAAGCTAGGCAGTGGTCACACTGCTTTTCCCTCGAACTGAAAAAAATATCATTAAATACTGTCTATAGTTTACGCGAGTAGTACACATTGAAATAAAACACTTTAATGGTTTAAACGCGATGTATTAGTTAAACTTATTTGAAAATGATTTTTAACTTCGGCCCGACGTTTTGGGATGCTTTGCAGCAGCCGTGGTCATATCATCAATATCATTCCCCGGGATTTTAATTCAATCGTATTATCTTATCTATTTATCTTACTGCATTTTATGAATCCTGGGTTCGATCCCCATCGTATCTGAGTTCTTCATGTAACCAAAAATGCACGATGCAGATGTCGTCCATGTACAGATAGAACAACCAATAGTCGTTGTTTTATCTGTACGTGGACTGTAATAAACAGTCCTGTGTTTCAATAAAAAGATAAATAAATTTTAATATCAATTTATGTTTGAATAAAAATTATGCAAGTGCAACGAAACGATGTTTTACATTCTATAGATGGCCTCACAGTTCACGCGACAACTTGACACAGAATTCTCAAGGTTAATGTTATGTGTATGACGCGATATAAGGAATAGTCATTGCATGTAAGCCTTTAGGCGGTTCACTAGAAAATATTTACATTTCTCTAAAGAGGTATTGATGATTGTAAATTTTTATACGATTAATCTGCGTTATACACAACAATTAGCTTTCTTATGTGCTTACGTTAAACTTACCACCTACGCTAAACTTTTTTTTATATTGTATTATAAAAACTTTGGTACATTGTTTTTGCCTTTATACGTAGTACCGGAGGAACGATTTAATTTTGTGCTGGGCACAAAAGTCCCCTATTGCCTGTAGTAAAATAACTCCGTGAAACTGTTTATATTGAACTCATTTCCTACCCAATGCGGTTCAACTCTAAGCAGTACGTTAACTGAATAACAATTATAATGCACCATAAATATCAATTCCGATATTGAACCTAACAGACGCCCACTTACTATTTTACCAACTTAGAAAGCTAAGTACGATTTAATCTTTCTTATATTAAGATATATTTTCCTTTGCGTCTCGTAACACCATAACCGGGTGTGTTATTTCATATTGGATCTAAATAAAACATGTGGTCGGGACTCGTGGTTGTAATCGCTACAGTTCCATGGCATATTGCACGCATTAGAAAAAGAACGATTTTCAAAATTTATTCGATATTTAAATACAATGTTCGAATATTAAAGTTTTCAAACATTGTTGAAATTTAAAATTGGAAATGTCTCACTTGACATTGTTTTTCGAATTTCAAATTATCGTTACGGATATTGGTTTTTTTATATGCCGGCTGAGTAGTTCGGTAGTTTTATCAGTGTGATTGGTTTCGTTTTAAATAATTAAAAGTTAAAGTTTTTAGCTTAGTCTTAGCCAAATACACAAACTCTCGAATAACACGAATTAATTAGTCGATTAAATTTATGAATTATACTATTAACTTTTCTTCTTTTTTTTTCTACTCTTGTTGACACCATTTTGCCTCATTTGGAATCAATTAAATATCAAATTAATTGGAATCTTGACAGGAAAATATATTCACAGGAAAAATACCAAATATAACTCGAGCGGTCTCCCGCCTGGTTTATTTCGAATCCCTACCGCATATGGACATTATTACTAAACTACAGTTGAGTGAAGTCGCGCTTTTATAGTGAATTTTCGATAAATTCAGTGTCCGCCCAAATCTTGACCTAGTTTTATTTAAACACGAAGGATTTAAGGTACGTCTGTTACTATAGTGATGGGTGAACCATTGATCTGGTCGATGTCTTGCGAGGTCGGGTTTAACTTAATTTTGTTGTGTTCGAAAAATTCAATTTGTATTTCCATTTTGGAATGTGTAGTATAATATTATTCGAATGTATATTTCGTTATGAATGTGTATTTTCGTTTGGTATGTGTTCGATACGTGACGAGTTTTTGAGAAATATGGAGACCACGTTGCTTGGAAATTATTTGGAGCTTGTTGTTGGAACTTAGTCATGGCTTAACTTTAACCCTTGTTATAGTCTATACGAGACAACCTTTATTCATTTTTATTATATTTAAAAATCTCTAAACGTCGTCAAAGGCTGGTAAACAAACGCCTGCCCTCCTGTAGCTTTGTTCCTATTAAATTCCTATGCTCAAACGCTAGATCGTTTAGAAAGGTAACCAGATTTACAATACCACAAGTCGTGCCAGTCTGCAGGGTTCAGGTTATATGACTACTAAAATGTCGCTCGTTAAGGCTTGCCCGCGGGTTGAGGCATAGATAACAAATGCGCCATGAAGTATTGTTTATGGCTGTTATATTATTCCTAATCTACCACAAATAGTAGTAAACATTGTAAATCAGATTTTCGTGCTGATAAATTAGCTATATATTAATTTAACATAAGTAATAAAGTTTACAATAATAGAAGACAATTAAATAAACACACCGCGAAATGTATTGGTTAAGTTATTTTTAAGCTGGAAATCCGCAAAATATAACTTAATAATATGTTTCGCCGTTTTGAATTATTATATATTCAAAAAAGTCTTAAAATTGTTGTCTTATAAATTACGTCTGCGTCCCATGTAATTCCTATAAAAAGCCCTATAGTCATTTAATTTATTCTTCTATTAATTAACAATTCAGTTGTCCTGTTATTACAAACGAGTTTTGTCACGAATCTCTATTATAATTTTGGTAGTGGTACATTCCTCAAGTGGCTTATCGTCAAAGTAAACATTTAACTAACTTGGCGTTAGTTCACCTCGATTTTCTCACGGTCTATGCCTAATAGAGCCTTAGGAGCCTGGTCACTGACATTGTTTGTGGTGCTGGTAATTTTTATTCTTAAAATAAAAGAATTTTACAAAGTAAAATAAGTATTTAAGTTTACAGTAATAGAAAACATTTAAATAAAACACTTTCAACCGTTTAAAACGTGAAATGTATTGTAGTATGTAACTATTTAAGTTATTATTAAGCAGCTGCGGTAAAGTATAACGTTTTTCCATAGTTTTTATTTCGATCTATTTTTATGACAAATGAGAACAAACAATTATGGCGTCCACTTGATGGAAATATTTCAGAAATATTGGTAGATGTGTTGTTGACATATTTTGGCTTTGGGCAATCAGAAATCAAACAAAACGCACTTTGCGTCTTTTCCATCGGTGCACGGTGGTTCGTGATCCGGGCCGAATTTATTATAACACTAACTTAATACTCTGAGAGAATCTGTGAATGGCATTTGTCTCGTTCCAAGTCAAATGGCATTTTCAATTAAGTAGCTAGTAGATCCCGGATATAACCAATTTGAAAATACTACTTCCTATAAGTAGACAAACTTAAAAGCATCTAATGCACTCAACACTTAAACGTAATTAGTTTTCTTTTCCAATCTATAAATAACGCATCCTTAGTTACTAACAGGGTTACCATACGTTTCGATTTTTACAGATATTTCAATTAAACTTGTAATAATCATTAACCTTGAGGTATCGGATTCGATATTCTTGGAAATCATAATATTTTAGGGTGAGCAACAGATACAAAAATGTGTCTACAAAAAAAGCAGGATTTAACTTCTAAATATGTATTTCGTGTTACAATATTTTTTTGATTCTTATTTTAGTTTGGATATCAGCGCCGTGTATTTACTTCAAGAATAGTACTTACGATAAGCATTGTCCATAAATCTAGATTTACTATCACGCCTACATAACATATCCGTAAGTCAACGTGTAGTGTGGCGTTGTTTTCTGTTATACGTCATCTTCTATCTAATAAAATATTCGATCGGAATGCGATTAGACTTAACGGTGTTTTCATTTGTGGACATTGGTTCGTGATCCGGACGATTTTTCGATATTCCCACCACCCATTTGAAATCTAAACGACCAAACAAAGTCTAGCGTTTCAGAAAAAATAAAAATTGAATAGGACCATGTCGGTCCCAATGTGGATGGAACACAGAAACCGTTGACTATTAACCATACATTGTTGTGACCAACGAGCCCGAAAAAAAAACTCTTCTTACTCCAAATCATGGTTACACTACACTTGAGTCATCGTCACACAAGAGTGCGCAGTTTGAATTCGCGCTACAAGAAATTGTGCGACCGTTACAAATGACATCACCGATGCTCGCTTGACCGTTTTGACGTTTCGGTTATTTAGTTTTCGCGTTAATTTAAGTCATAACTCATAGCTACTGAATTCGAAGGCGTTTATTATAAGTTGTGAACGGACGAAAATGCAGAGGTAATTTATATATGTGTGGTAGGTACATAAGATGGTAATAAATCTTTTAGCAACAGTTATTAATATCGGTTAAGCATTTTACTAACGAAAAAGAAAATATTTATCGTTACAAACTTTTGTATATTAGCTGAGATCTTATTATAATAACATTTTTGTGACATCGTATTACAAGTTATTAAACGCTGTCAATATTAACTACCTACTTAGTAAAGTAGTTAATATTTTATGCATTTTTATTGTGTTCGTTTAATAGTATCTAGCATTTTAAAATTCACGGTTCTACCAACGGGTGTCTGAGTATATCTTGTGCAACCGAGTTGCTTACAAGATGATTATTTTGTAAGAAAATTCGCCAAAAATAAGTTCAGGTATACGAATGTATTCAAACCAAGTGTTATTTGTTAACAGAACGAAATCAACAGTCAGTATGAGAGCGTGTCCAGCTCTCGCCACTACAGCACGCTAGCTGACGTCACTCTAAGTCCAATCAACACGCACAATGTGACGCACGACAGGTGAGTTACATCTATGACGTCATCATCTCAGATTGTGTCGCTCTCAGCGGCTACAACCTGTTATTAACAGCTTAAACATAATATTCTTCAAGTAGAATATTATCTATACTAATATATAAAGCTGAAGAGTTTGTTTGTATGTTTGAACACACTAATCTCAGCAACTACTAGTTCGAATTAAAAAAATATTTTTGTGTTGGTTGAAGTATTTAAGGTAGGCTTTAAGCTATTAAATAAACAAGTAGGAGTGAAGAAAAAGGTGGGAAATGTGGAAAGAACGGGAAAAATTAGTCATCTTTGAGAGTTTCCTTTGCGTGCGCTGCGAACCGTTAAAGATACCCAAAATATGTATGAAAGAATGATTCCTCTTTAAATGATCTAAAAAAATGTCCACGAGACTTCATGGTCGTGGGTAACAGCTTAACTTTACAAAAAACTAATTTTCATGCCCAATATAAATATTATACGCGGACGAAGCGGACTTCGGCATTTTTAAACAGCTGATAACTAATTTTAAAAACAGAGTATGCGCTTGTTTGTTTAATAATAATATAATTAATTACACCTGGGAATCGTTAATGTGCCACCATTTTAGCGTTACTTAATGTTTTACATTAACAGACAGGGGACGATACTGAAACTTCTCAGGAATTGCGATCGCTATGCACTTTGAACTCTCACAAAGTATGTGGGGAAAATACCTAAAAATATATATTAAAAGAGTCTCCGAACATTTGTTTTCCTAATTTTGTTCGATATCGATACATGAAAGATGGCTAGACTACAGATTACAGTCAATGGTACGGAGGAGTCTTGGCCTTTTTTTAATTTTACACATGTTATACGACGTCACTTCAATTAAATGCATATCCTAAAAAGTTCAAAAAATATATTTGTACATACCTTTGTCCACATTGACATAGCAGGTGACCATACCGGCTGAAATATAAATGCCAAACTGGTCTAAAATGTGCAATATGTCTAAAAATACCCCGAATGCATCTGCCATATATTAAACAGCTGCCAAAAGTCAAGGGTGTCCACATAAAACAAGTATTGGAAACCCACTTACAAATAACATGTGAATACAATGGGGTAGTCTGCAATTTGTCTGCAACTTTGCCAACCTTAAACGTTTGGCTTAACTATCATCGCTAAAGAATTGCGATGTAAGTTTGTCTAGAAAGTTTCATGTGCATATTTAAAATTAGTAAAGATAAGCTTTCAAATAAAACACTTTAACGGTTTAAAACGCGATATATTAGTTAAACTTATTTGAAAATTATTTTAACTTTGGCTCGAAGTTTCGGATGCTTTGCAGCAGCCGTGGTCACGGGGAGACCGCTGCGCGATAGTATTTCATTTAAATGTGTACTACTCGCGTAATTTATACACAGTATTTAAAGATAAACTTACGTAAAAAAATATATTTCAAGCTCTCGTTGGTCTAGTCTAGTGGTTCGGGGTTCGAATTCCAACGTGGATTTTAGAAATGGGAGATATCTTTAAATGATACTTAACTTAATATATCAATTACATGACAAAACATGTATTCAAATGCTACTGATGCAACTTCAACGGACTAAAACGCGTTAATTAAGCTATTCGTATTGTGGTTAAGCGGGTAAAATTATACATATTTAAGAATAAATTAAATTCGTCAAGATTCTTATTACTCGTATGAACCTTTAATATGTTTTAAATGCAGCATAAAACCCCTACTATTGTAAAAGACTTCCGTTCCAGCTAGAGTAGTAATATGTAAACGAATTAAGTTTGCTTTGTACAGGTCATCCCGAATCGGTAGTCCGACATACAGCGCATGCTCCACGGACAGCTCGTTCGCTGAACAAGCCTTAGCTGATGCGAGCGCCCTTCTCGACAGAGATCCTAGTTCAGACCACCTACCTTACAGATTGTACAAGATGGCAGGCGAGTACTGGAAGTGAGTATACGTCGTAAATATAAATATCAACATTTATGACTTTACTCACTCAGCAATACAATTATTGCTTAAATATTAAAATTGCTTAGCTCTTTAAGAATTTTCATGAAAAAAATCAACATAAATCATAATTACTAAAGTGTAGTTGTTGGGCCTTAACATATAAGAATGCATTTTATGTTTACCCGGATAACAAAATTAGACCGAACCCAAACTAACGAGCAAACCAGATAGGCAGACATATGTATATAGATTATAGACAGTATGTTTTGTTTCTTGTTAGAACTTCTCTAAATTGATATAAAACACTTTTATTTAAAAAAGCATCCTCGCAGACCATGGTTGCTGCAAAGTGCCCGAAATATCGGGTCGTAGTTGAGTTCTATATTTTTTATCTTTACTGTGGGTAAGCACAACAAATTCAAAAAAGTCGTTATTTTTCATTATATTTTGAGGGTAGATAGCCAAAATACTTGTTAGCCACAGTAGTATTCATCTGACCGTAAACGTGTTTATTAGTTATGTTAATTTAATTTGTGTGGTTAAAAAAGTTGTGCAATGGGAAACACGGTAAAAATGGTACACTTGGAGACAGTAGAAGATGTGGTTACAATTAGGTAAATATAGCTTACTGAAAATTGTTTTAGTGAGTATCTATAAACTGCACCAAATGTAATAAAATCAATAGCAGATTAGTTGATTATGTTATTATTTGCTATTTATAACTTACGGTTTTAATCCCTTAAATGTGTTCTCTTAAGTATAAAACTGCTTGGTGCTTCTAGAATATATTCAATGCCTAGTGCTTTAATGTTTACGAATAACAGAACTTTCAAATGTCTGTACCGAGTAGATGTTTTTAAGGAAAATAATGTAAGGTTTATTTTTATTTATCTCAGCATGAGTCTAGGTAATATCTTAAATCTAGGTTTGGTGCAATTATATTTGTGTATAATTAATTGTACTTGTGTTATGTTTCATATTCGTTTTCAATCGTTATTGATTCGTTAAATAAAACACTTTTAACAGTTTAAAACTACGAAAGCAGCTGAAACCTCGCGCCGTTAAAATTAATTGTTAATAAGCTAACTAATACATTTCGCGTTACAAACTTTAAATGTATACTTGTGTAAACTACAGACAATATATAATATTCTAGAATTATAATTTGTCATGAGTATTATTTCGTTAATTTCGAGAAATAAATGTCTTAAACCGTGATCCTAAATTAAGAATCGCAAATGTCAAACGGCGAGAGTAGGAATATTTGTACACTGCAATCCTCAACGTGACGGCTAACCTCAGTCTGTGACTCGATCCCGGTTCATTATATTTCGTCGCTCACGTAAACAATAGAATTTCGCCGAAAAAGTAACGCTCACGTGACGCTTTTGTGCTTCCCACGATCTTTACGTAATGGTAACGCTAAAACAGGTTGGTATTATACGTCCCTGTACTCCCTCGTCGGTCTATTGGCTAAAAAACTACTGCGATGATTCGCATGTTTTGCACCCCCGCGACCACGGCTGCTGCAAAGCATCCGAATTAAAATAATTTCTAATAATATAAACCGTTAAAGTGTTTTTAAGCTGTTAAGCCGTCGTTAATCACCTAATTTGGTGGTAAAGCAACATGGTGGGACTAAGTTCTCCCTCTTCCTCCCTTCTATGGAAGAAGAGACCTTTAACATTTCGTTTTAACTGTCGATTTAAATTTAAGTTTTTTATTGCCGTTACTTTAATAAACTTTCGACTCAATAACTACACATTTAAAATTACTATGTAATACTATGTGTATTACTATGTATTTATTTTATTTCAGACCCAAAAAAAGTCTCAATAGATTTAGTTAGATGAATGAATTCATATTGTTTAGTCTTTCTGGTATTATATGTACCACGGACCACCTCGGTACGAACTTAACGTTAAGCGCTAGAGATTCTGAGGTCTAATCCTGGGGAAACAAACAATGATTTGGTCGGGAAGGGACAGTATCTGCCCAACTACATGCCTGACATAGAAATGTGTTCGCCCCATACCCCACGGGGGAGAAACGGGATTTTACTAAGAAGTACCACGACATACCTATTGTATAATTATTATTAAGTGAAATACTAAGGTACTGCAACATCTCTTCCAGCAAATACCCGAAAACAGACTACACCTACTCGCCCATGTCCCGGGACAGAGTGGAGCTGGCTCCAGGTCAAGTGGCCGTCCCCAATATGTCTCGACGATCCCTCTCGCAGTTCAGGCTTCAAGGCCCCAACTCGGTGGATGAACCGGACAAAATGATGTCCACCTGGTCGAGCACTACCACAAGAAAGCGGTTCACGGTATGATCTTTATTAAGAAACATAGTTGGAATTGTTTGTTTGTCAAACAAAAATAAACTTCAAAACAGAGAAATGTCATTAAAACCTAAACAGATTTGCCGTTATTCAGTTTAAAATCATACATTCAACTATCTACGAATACATGAATAAATTATTATTTTTTGCATTTTAAATAAAACACTTTTAACGGTTTAAAACGCGAAATGTACTAGTTCAAATAACTTAATAACAAATTATTGTAACTACGGCCCGACATAGTACATACTTATATTAGGGCCTTTGTGTGTGGATAGTGGTTTGTCCCCCCAAATCAATATCCGAGTTTTCCAGACCTGTTTTAAAATATTTCTGAAATATTTTTCATATTTATTTTACTAACATCTTTGATGCGGTCGTAGTAATCTAACCCACGACACTTTACTTATAAATCATAGCTACATTAGATAGATAGATGCAAAGCATAGTAAGATGATCGTTTTTTTTGTCTCTTTGTATCTACTACATAGCCTATTTATCTTCTAAGTAGCTAGCACCGCCGAATGGTTTACAGATTGTTGAATTTCAATTTCAGACGATAGAGAGTTCAGACGACGAAGGCCCATACATCGGTAATGGGGGGTACGCTGTCAAGGAGGAGCGCTGGTGGTTCACACAACTCTTGACTTCCATCCTGACAACCATCACAAACAGCTCTCGAAACGCCTATAGAAAAATCGTGGGCCCATCGCATAGATATCCTTACACTGACAGGAGACCGGCTAAAGGTTATTTATTGAATTACTATTGTTTATCGATTCATACATTTCTCACTAAACAACTATATGCCCTGTATTTATATATGAAATAAAGTATATGTATTTTATAAGACGAAGAAGAAGAATTTGTTCTTTTATAAGACGATGTAAATAGGTTTAGACCACTATTTTTAACTAATAGTCTAAAGTTCGAATATTTTTTTAGCCGGAATTATGTCACGGACTGCAAGTGTAGCGGCTGCGCCGTTTTTCTGGATCTACACGATCATCAAGACGATGGTTACGACAACGGTCACTACAGTTACTGAAACGGTATATTTTTCTTTTATATTATAATAATTTTAAAGAAATTAATTCCGATCTGAGAGAGTTCGAATCGGGCAGGGCACAGAAGTCAGCTAAGTCTGATGCTGTAAAAAAATGGATCAGTAAAACGGACATATAAATGTTTCAACCGCACAGAAAAATTGAAACTTAACTATTTTTTATGGCTAGAATTACCTATTTCCAATAATAATTGGTGTTTTTAACTAGTAACCGATAAAAATGATATGCATTGACGCATATCATTTGTATAAATATATAGATGTAATGAAGGTCTTTCTCTTTTGTATAAATAATAATATTTTTTTGGTAGGAATTGGCTCACTGACATGATCAAGCCCGATTCTAATATATTACGCTGTGCTACAAGCGTCACTATAAAGGTTATTTTTAATATCTATTAATTAAAAAATAATATTATAGATTTTACCGAGTAAATCGATGCAAACGGAGAAATATCGTGCAGCGAGTTATCAGGAGAAATCTGCAAATCGTAAGCTCTGGCCTCTGTTGCTGCTGCTGCTTCCTGTGCTTGGCTATGGATGTAAGTAGACAAAATATAGATAGAACATTGTTACCAATAGGAATGTAACTTTTCTTTCCCAATATTACAGTACGAAGATTGGTTACTATAAAAACATTTGACTTTTATATATTCAATAAATACCATCTTAGTTATCAAGATAGAAGTGTCCTATAGTTGTCGCCATGTTTAAATGTGTCATGAAATGAAAATAAATTTGTACATATTAGTATATAATAATTATTGGGGTTTATTTTTATAGGTCTATAATGCAAATATAGAATTTTAAATGTATTATAATGTTCTCTATCACGTATAATAACAATTTTTTACAGTGCACTACTCGTATGAAAACATGGATGATATTATCATACCGAACTTTAGCGATATTTATATAGATTTGTCTGAGTTCACCGCTAAATCCCTGCAAACTTACAAGCCGACATTGCCCTCACTGCCCAAGATCTCCCTGCCAGAGATTAACTTGACGTTACCCAAAATCGATTTGGCGCCCAAGATGGCGGACGTGTCGAAAACGTACACCGTATACAAGGACGCGGTCCAGAATAGGATGGTGGATGTCTCCGATTATATGCAAGTGGTTGCGGATAGTTGTTGGGAGGAAATACGCCGGTACTGGAGTGGTGTTTTCGGATAGCGGTTTCTTGGCGCATTTTTTTACATTATAGTCTATAGACTTGACGAACGGAAATGTTTAAATTGAACGTAACTGAAATGATTGATTCTGATTTGTTTATCCATATGGGGCCTACAGGCAAACTACTTTTAAACGATTTTAAACGTGTAATCTGACGATGAAAATCGCACCAAAAAATATATAAATATGAATATTATTTGATTAGAATTCTATTTATATTGAATTTTATTAAGAATTAGCAGTGAGCTACCATGGAAATAGTTCGTTTGTGAAGGTTTATCTTTTATATTGATTGATTCATGTGATTTTAAGTGCAAATTGATTAATGCCCTAATTTTAATTGACTGGTTGCTATGGTAATTTTAAACGAATCTTAAAAAAACTCTATTAAACAACATAAATACATAACTTTATTTCTTTAAAATAGTACAATTAAAATTACTTATGCAACCCTTAATAGTGTTCACGTTGGAAAATAAGATTAGATAAATAAAAATATAACGAAATCTTAATAATTGGTAATACTTTAGGCCAGTGACTAAAAAAAGCTTTAACGAAATGTCATTTTTTAAACGCGAACCAAAATTAGATTGTAACGTACTTAGAATTCTATTTATTCATTCCTAATATAAGGTTCTGGCTTTTTTGTGTCTTGGGGTCGTATGTTTAAGTTTTTATCGCCTTTTCGTCTTTGTAAACAAAATGTATACGTTATAAGATAATAAAAAAATAATACTTAACGGTTTAAAACACGTATTAATCTTAATTGAAAATTATTTTTAACTTCGGCCCGACGTTTCGTGTGCTTTACAACAGCCACGGGGAGTATATACCGCGTTTTAAACCGTTAAAGTGTTTTATTGAAATCTTAACAATGTTTCCACCTATTTTTATACTCGCTTACCGCAGAATAGTGCAAATAGATTATTTATTGATATAGATTAAAAATAATTATTTTGATATGTCTGTTAATGCTTTAAAGTTCTTTTATTTTTACATAGTCTCGTTAATAATGACAGGATCTAATCCATTCTTCTTTCATACCTACAGTCTTATATCAATATGACAAATTCTTATTATTTAAAATAGTATTCTTAATGTAATTTAAATGCTTACTATTTTTGTATAAACTAAAATACTTTAAAATATAAATGTTCTTACTTTTAAGTAATGTTTTGTATACAAAACGTGCTACTTTAGAAGAATTAATTGAATGTCAAAAAGTCAAATTTATAGTCGTGCTATAGCCATAGTTTTTTCTTTTTCGAACATAATTGTTTTCGTATTAGAGGGAAAGGGACAAAACATATTCACTTGCTGTGACGTCATTATGTCTATCATTAATACTATGTACCTTGCTATATGTGGCCATATTACATCGGTGAAACTAAATTTAAAGTAACACACTAGTCGTATTGTTGATTTTGATTAATATTAGGATTATTGAAATTTTACGTTAAACTAATTTATATTTGAAGTCATTGCGCAATGTCACAAAATGTCAGTCTCACATTTTTTTCTTCTCGCTTCCTATAATTACGAACGAATATATCGTGGAAGTGTAATTTACACCTTCTCAACAATGTATTAACTAAATCATTTCGCGTTTTAAACCCGTCAAAAGTATTTTTTTGAAATTATTACGGATACGTTGACTGGAATCGCGCTAAGCGTAAGAAGTGCCGAGTTCAAATCTCAAAGAAATATAGAATTAGTTTCAAGCGAACGTGACGCTTTCTTTACTTGGATTTTTGAAGCGATCGTGATATTATTCATTGTATCTTTGCGACCAATAGGTGTGATAAACTGAAAGACTGGCGCTGTAACGCATTACGTAACGAAGCAGTTTACCCTTATATATATTTCCACGGTATATTTGTTTGTATTTACTACATTTGTTTTGTTAAAATGTGCGCAAGAAGTATATATTTTTATCACTTTGTACCTGTTGTTCTAGTTTATAATGGATCCGAACTACATATTCGCTTAAATTAGTCTTAAATAATTATTCGCTTTCCGGCTATGATTATAGGTGTGTGGAAAAATAATATGATTGTACTAATTCGATTAATATAATTTAATTTTTATATTCAAAGTGTGTTTTTATCCTTCCCTCCTCCCACATCCCTCGCCAGGGAAGGATAGAGTTCCGTCACCTATACAAAGTGCTCGCTGGACGCTCTTTTAGGTGAGTGAAACATTTCCCTAGTTCAATATCGAATCTCTGTCCTTCCCTGAGCTTGCCTTTTCCTCTCGATCACCTGGGAAGGACAGAGCGTTACAGCATCAGTAACCGGCTTTTCTCGTTACAGATTATAAATACAGCCCGCCCAGCCTCAACGATACATACACGCCGCCAGTACTCAACCCGGATGCTGATTTGAGCAAACGAGTGACCGCGCTCGAGAATTGGGCGATCAATGTCGACAATCGATTGAAGTTATTCGATGCCAAACTATCGAAATTCGACGATCTAGAATCGAGGGTCGAGCGGTACTCGTTCGAGCATTTGCAGCAGAATTTGATTCAGATCCTCTCTGTTAACGAGAATAGTGAAGCGGTGGCTGGCAAGCTGAAGGAATACTTCGATAAGAGTTATATCAAGAGGGACGAGATGCAAATGCTGAGTCAGCAGATTCATGACAGGTTGATAACGTCGTGGAAGCCCGACATGAGCGAGGATGATATACGGAAACTGGTGCAGGGGCATTTATTATCAGTGGAGAGACGGCAGATGGAGATGATAGTTGAGAAGGTGAAGGAGTACGTGGGGAGGATGGCAGTGGCAGCGCCGGCGGATCACCCTGAGTCCTATGATGGAGAGGAGATACGACGGCTTGTATCGAGCATGCTTGAGATATACGATGCTGACAAGACTGGATTGGTGGATTACGCGTTGGAATCTGCAGGTAAGAAGACGAAAGAAGCAGGTAACATTTGAAGGTACTGCTTCAAATGTTACCTGAATATAGGTATTATTTTTATAGAGGATGGTCGATTGTTAGAGCAAACAGCTTGAAACACTACATTCGACTCATGTCCATCAAAATTCTTTACTCCAAAGTAAACTTTTCCTTACCATTCTTTTTTCTGTATATCCTCAGTGGTATTACAACGGTAAGCTAGAAGGGCCATATACGAAAAATGGAAAGTAAAGCATGATCATTGATTGAATTATTTTTTTATTTATTTTCCAGGTGGTCAAGTAATATCAACCAGATGCACTGAGCTCTACCAGATCAAGACGAAGCAGTACTCTATCCTAGGTTTGCCGGTATGGTGGGTTTACACCTCGCCGCGTTACGCTCTTACCCCGGGGAATATGCCAGCGGAATGCTGGGCTTTCCAGGGATTTCCGGGTTACTTGGGTAATATCTGATTTGTTTTATAATGTAAATAAAACACTTTAACGGTTTAGAACGCGGTTTATACGCGGATGCTTTTGGTCTCGCTGTGACCACGGCTACTGCAAAATATCCGAAACATCGGGCCGAAATTATTTTCAAATAAATGTATCCAATATATATGTCGTTTTAAACACGTACGTGCTACAGACAGTATTTGTTTTAAAATAGTAAACTTATAACAATTATACTTTTCTTGCCTCTTTGCAGTTATACGCACGTACGCAATTATAGAAGTGACAGGCTTTTCTTTGGAACACATGTCGCGGCTGCTCGCCGCTGAAGGGAAAATTGAGTCTGCGCCTAGAAACTTCTCCGTTTACGTAAGTAATCTAATAATGTTATTTAACGACACAATTACTACGAAGAATAGAAAACATCGCTATGCCATTAATAATATAAATTATATGCTCATAACAGTGCCTTGTATCGTCTCAGTTTATTAGAGACCTTAAATAATAAGGAATGAATTTCACCACTATATAATAATTTTTAGTGCTCAATCTGTGTTTAAAATTTTAGGGTCTCCACGGTGAACTAGACCCCGAACCTCATCTTTTCGGAAACTACGTATACGACGGCAACAGCACAGCGATACAGTACTTCCCCGTCCAATACCCAAAAACAACAAACATAGGGGGCGTGGAATACCCGGTCGCTTACGACATTGTGGAATTGCGGGTGGAGAGTAACCATGGCAACCCGACGTACACCTGCGTCTACAGATTCAGGGTACATGGCAACCCGTTGAACGACATCCGACAAGCCACAGAGGACAGCATAAGAGATAGTGAAACGTAGTCTATGGTTCAACAGTGACTGTTTCGTGGCCTTATAGGTTAAAGTACAAATGACTATATGGTCATTAGGGCCGAAAATGTGTTCCGTTAAGTATAGAGCCTATTTTACTGTCCGATACGAGTTTTTATACGTGAACTTTTATAAAAATTTGTTATAATACCAATAGAATTAACGGTGTGCGTCCTACAAGGTGGTAGCAAGTTTAGTGTTACTAGACTATCGATTAACAATCAGAGAAACATGAATATAGAGTAGCATAGAATTATTTTTTGATCGGTGTACCATCAACAAGACTATAGTTTTATCTTGATCAGTACACGTCGCCAAATGGTTATTTACCTGACATAGTGGACATGATTTTGAATTCGTTGTCTAGACCATTTAAACTGTATTGCTATCGCTACCCCCCGATATTAATCTCAATACCCGCACAAGGCATATACGCTTAGTTAATGTTTATACCATTATTTATATGTAATTTTGTAGCATTAGAATATGAAATAAGTTTTTAGGTTATAATTATTTTACGCGCTGGACCTAGTGTAGACGCTGAGCGTTTTTAGATAGTCATTCTTTGTCATGAAATTATGAAACATTTTACATTTTGATAACTCGAAAATAGGGTTAAGCCGTTTTTCAATCGAATGATCTAAACAATATGGACGTTTGCGCCGTCTATTTGCGAAAGGTGTGAATGAATTTTGCATGTTTTGTGATTTTGCGCAACTCCGTCGTCGTAGTTGTATTGACTCGGTCCGGGCGTTATTGTAAGTTTAGTTTTAGTGAAGGAACTAGTCCAGTTTAGTTAGTAAATTTTGCCAATTTCTTTTTTTTTTTAGTTAGATAACTTTCTCAGTTTTTTTTTATGAATAGACGTTTTTGTTTTTTACAATTAACATTTACAAGATGATGCGCCTTAAGAAAGAGTAGGTAACATTGGATAGTAAAGATATGATGGTTTAAAAATAGTTATCCATATAAAATAGCACAAATATGCGCATTTTTCACTCCGATACTTTGGACTTACTTCCCTACTGATGGTTACCATCAGTAGGGATTTATTTCAACCATCATTGCCATATAAAGATCGTAAATTGCAAAAACTAAGAGGAATTAAGTATTTCCTCTTTCTAATTAAGTAAATATAATTGTTCTTGTCCACAATCGATTCATCAGTATTGTCCGAAAGTCCTTCGGTCGGACAATTTTTTTCGACGCTATTTCAATAAAGGAATGTTCATAGTACAGCGGTAGATGGCGCTAATTTCAGTTTCTAGATTTAGTTTTTTTTTTGCCATTTGATCTATTGACAATATAACTAATATCTATTAAACATAAATATTACCTCAACGACGATAGTGGCAGCTGTTACTAATACTTCAGATAATATGAATGTAGTTTTTAACGTTATTACATGAAAACAAAACTAATTATTATTTACTAATGTTCATGAAGTTAAAAAATAAGTATCAACAATCTATATATATTTACTAAATTAAGAGTTAGAAGAATAGTTAGCAATTCTTAAAAGATTATAATTGATAAAATACATTCGACTTACTGCTTAAATTATCCCTCAGGAATTGCAAATTTTCTCTTAATTATTCTTCAAATATACAAAAGACAATAAACTCCACTAAAGTTCCGTAAATAGCTAAATAGTGAGAACTCCATAATAATTTATTCGTACAAAATAAAATGCCACACCAATGTAATGTACATAAAATAGATTATACAATATTTAATATACACAACTAAATTATTGTATTTATGTAACTTTGCGCTTGTATGTATTTAAATTATGTATTGCGCCTTTGTGGCAGAAATTTAGTTTTAAGTTTTAATTTTTTAATCATAATGCTTCACTGAAATTCGAAATAAACTGTGTTGTTAGAAATAAAGTTTCATTAAAATGCCCTGCTTATTCTTGAGAATTATATGCGTATTCAACTAAGACGCAAACATATATGGGTTTTCTTGATCTGTATTTACGAATTCGAAGACTTGTAGTTGTTTTTCAAAGGGATATGAAATTAAAAGAAAATCTCATACCACTACCATGTTTCCACTTCTACTAAAAATTCCACGTAAGTATAACAATTCGGTAGGTTCATTTTACATACGTCATTACTTAAAATATTTGTTTGGTGGGCGAATAGTCGCTATGGTCATATTTGACCATCAGTCTATAACATCACACATTCCATACTCGTTCAGCTACAAATATAGTTAGTGCGTATTACGTCATGTTTAACGAAAAAGGCGGTTAACGACTCTGGGGGTAGTCATCAATTGCAGGCACTTTGAATACAAGTCACGTATCTATACTAATATATTATAAAGCTCTGAAGAGTTTGTTTGTTTGTTCAACGCCGCTAATATCATGAAACTACTTAATACGGTTTAAAGACTTTGATAAAAGTACACCAATACCATTAAGTTTATGAAAGAGAGTAAAAAACGTTTTTGCTTCTATATTGACAGGTAATTCCGTAACTATAGGATGAACCAACTAAACAATTTACCAAGTACCTAGTAAACAATATTTTACTAGACATACTAAGCAAAACAATTGGCTTTTTCGTAACGTTCTACCACGTATGAATGGACCAAGCATCTGCGTCCAAGTAACGAGAGTAGTAGTTATTTATAGGAGCGTTGCTCCCGCATCGATCTATTTCTGCCCATGGGTCAATGTCGAGCAACGCTCCCGTTTAGTCGCGAGTGCAGCATCATTTTTGGAACACTAGCTATGTCAAGGCCAAGGTGCAAAAGAAAGACGGGTTAAATTTTACGAATTTTTTTCATGTATTTTCTTTTTTATAATTTATAAATGACCTAGTAAGAAAGTAGTCTTATCCGTTTCAGCACATACAATCATCATTCATGAGATTACAAAAGATCCTTTGGCGAGTGCAGTACCGAGGGGGCGGAGGTCGAGGCGCGCCCGCGGCGTCGCGCTCCGTCCTTCCGTCGCTATTACGATTTAATTACAATAATATCTTACGTACAATTAAATTAACGGAGATTACAAGCCTGAGTTGAGCAGCCGGCCGCGGGACCCGGCCGAGCCGCGGGCCGCTACTAGTGGCAGCTGTGCGCATGCGGGCGCTTAGAAGCACTTCCTGTGCACGATTGAGGGGCCAGACTCGTCGTACTCCTGCTTCGAGATCCACATCTGCTGGAAGGTCGACAGAGAGGCCAGGATGGATCCTCCGATCCATACGGAGTATTTCCTTTCTGGGGGAGCAATGATCTTGATCTTCATTGTGGATGGCGCCAGCGCTGTGATTTCCTTCTGCATACGGTCGGCGATTCCTGGGTACATGGTGGTACCACCAGACAATACTGTGTTGGCGTACAAGTCCTTACGGATGTCGACATCGCACTTCATGATGGAGTTGTAAGTGGTCTCGTGGATGCCGCAAGCTTCCATACCCAAGAATGAGGGTTGGAAGAGAGCCTCTGGGCAACGGAACCTCTCGTTTCCGATTGTGATGACCTGTCCGTCGGGAAGTTCGTAGGACTTCTCGAGCGAGCTGCTGGAGGCGGCGGTGGCCATCTCCTGCTCGAAGTCGAGGGCTACGTAGCAGAGCTTCTCCTTGATGTCTCTGACGATTTCTCGCTCGGCTGTGGTGGTGAAAGAGTAACCACGCTCAGTCAGGATCTTCATCAGGTAGTCGGTCAAGTCACGACCGGCCAAGTCCAAACGGAGGATGGCGTGGGGCAGGGCGTATCCCTCGTAGATGGGGACAGTGTGGGACACACCGTCACCGGAGTCGAGCACGATACCGGTGGTACGACCAGACGCGTACAGGGAGAGCACGGCTTGGATGGCCACGTACATGGCGGGAGTGTTGAAGGTCTCGAACATGATCTGGGTCATCTTCTCTCTGAAACAGAAGCGCGTAATTAGCGACTTGTCCCCCTACGTGGCTGGCAATCTATTAGATATATTTATTCCTGGTACGGCTTAGACCTACCTGTTGGCCTTAGGGTTAAGGGGAGCCTCTGTCAAGAGTACGGGGTGCTCCTCGGGGGCTACACGCAGTTCATTGTAGAAGGTGTGGTGCCAGATCTTCTCCATGTCATCCCAGTTGGTGACGATACCGTGCTCGATGGGGTACTTGAGGGTGAGGATACCTCTCTTGCTCTGGGCCTCGTCTCCGACGTACGAGTCCTTCTGCCCCATGCCGACCATCACACCCTGGTGGCGGGGTCTGCCCACAATCGAGGGGAACACGGCTCTGGGCGCGTCGTCCCCGGCGAAACCGGCTTTGCACATACCGGATCCATTGTCTACTACCAACGCGGCAACTTCTTCGTCGCACATTTTGATTTAGTCTGAAATAGAAAAAAGTTGAATTAAAATTTAATTAAAATAAAAGTAGCGCAAAATCTAATTAATATGAGTGATATACTAGATTAGGTAGAACAAGATTAAAAATCAGTATGTTGGGATAATCTGTGGCGTCCCATCTACTAATATAGAAATCGTATCACCCACGCTTTCACGGTGGGCGACGCAAACATAACCAAATAAGGCTCTATCTAATAAGACGTGGCGTGAGCGCGCAGAGACACGGGGGCCGATGTCGGTCACGAGCTACACATTACATTCTAATTGAAGCTTTCCAATTAAGAATCCAGAACGAAAAAAAGTAGCGTGTGATTCGACCACGCCCTACCGCAACCGGCGTTTCCAGAGTCCCGGTCGCCGGCGTGCGATGCCACCCCGTGTCACTGACCGCGCGTCGCACTTAAAACTACACAACACAAATTATGCACTAAAATTACACCGCACGTCAACTTACGTTTAATTAAATAGTCCTATTAAATAAATAAATTAAATCGCTATTGCACAGCCTCGGTTCTGCTGCACAACACCACTACTCGAGCACACTTCGTGGAATGTTGGCGTTCGAGGTTCGCGGAGTATATAAGTGAGGCTGGTTATCGGGGCGCCCCGACCCGCGAGCCCGCAACGGCGGAGACCTCTCGACCAATCGGAGGCATTGTGAGTTTTCGTTACCATATATGGTATTGCGCTGCAGGGAGCCTGCGCGCCCCCTCGCCCCTCGCCGCTAGTGCCGCAGGCCGCAGCATCACCGTTCAACGTTGATAGCGCGCTCTTGATAACGAGGTCTCAACGATTCAAGCTTACACGTTACTATATTTGTATTGTCTAGACTCTAGATGCTAATCGATACAGCTAGCTCTGCCTGTGACAACATTACGCGTCTAAGTTCGTTTTATATGCAATCGAATAAGGCAGTAAAAATATCGTTAATTTAAAAAATCAATATTTTTTAACAAAATACTTCCGCTACATTATTGAGATTCATACGTATTGATTTTTTTTTTGCCTGATGTGGTACAACCGCTTGTAACTCGAAGTTAGCTACCAAATCCTAAAATTACTTACAAAAATCAAACAGATCGGAGACAATTATTTTGCGAGATCAAAATGCCGGCCGGTTCACTTGACGGGCCAGTGCTAAACAATTGATTTGTTTCTACGCTACGCTCCACTTGGCTGGGCGATATTCTTGCGGCTCGTGAATCGTGAACTCGTTACGTCAGCACAAATGATTCTTTGCCATCAATATCAATAATTGTGTTTATTTACTCCACTCATTAATATGCGAATTTAGCTATTTGCAAAAATGCATGAACTAAGAAAAATCAAAAACTGTCAAATTCGTATGACAGGACGCCGCCATTACTCAAATTGAAATTCGAATGCGGTTCGTAAAATCTTTACGAAAAGTTTTTATTGATTTTGCCTATAGACAAAAGATTGACATTGGTCACAAACGTTTTACCATATATGGTGAAAGCGTTTGGATTGGTAGTCTAGCTGCTAGGATCTTTTAATATATTTCAGTCTAATTACCATGTGGGTAGTCTAAAAATAATTAAAATCGATTTAATCTAATTAATTCCATAATAAAACAAAAGTACCTTCTCAAACATGTTATATTATCTTTAGTAATCGCTTTGTACGATGAAGTCTTCTTGTTAGAAAGATATTATATTATTATTGATGTTATGTAATGCAAAATACATTAAGTTTAAGTCGGTGGGAAATGATAAATCAGTTACAGTTCCATACAGAGAAAGTAGACTTTATTTCGTAATTTTGCGGTGACTGTACAGGGGTCCCATTTCCTTAACCAGCAGATAATGACAACCTCCCTGATATATCTTTATTTTTAAGGTCGAATCTATCGATTCTATAAATATTCGACTTCTTAAAATGATTTCTTTTACTAAAAAGTGAAATTGTACCAAAATCAAATGTATAACTTTCATAGCTTTCACAAAGTGGATAGATGTTAAAATTAATATAGTAGAACGTGATTCCGTAAATATTAATGCTAATTTAATACGTGCATACGTAATTAATAATTATTCATCTCGGACGCAGAAAAATATATTCATTCCATCAAAAATCCTAAATTCGATGCAAAGTTTCTCCACGAATCCACTTTTCAAGATTTTCTAAATAATTAACGCAATAATTAGTATCATCTAGGTAGTGCACTTTTAATTATTTATCAAATTAAATTTGTGTTCATGACTTGGAAACAAAAGAAACCTAAAATCTTTAATATAAGTCGCACAAGTGAAACATTCCCATCCTTACTATTTATGTGTTTGATCAACGGATAGAAATTTTATTAATTGATTTCTGTCGATACTTTTGTTTTATTGATCCCCCAGTATCTAACATCGAATCCTGGTAATTTTAATGCGGTTCGAATCTTTGGAACAGTTATGTACTGGTTGTAAAAATCGCAAGTGCAAAGACACGGTATTCCTCATAGACATATTAAAATCAAAACAAATCATGATTCAACATATCTAAGAAACATCAGAGTAAAATTCACAATCTTTCGATGAGTCAGATAACGCATGCGTACTACGTTGAGTCAGTTCATTACAATTCTTGTAGACCCCGCTTCCGTCACAAGGGGTCATTACAGAGGGTCAAGGGCGTTATAAGTTTATCATGTAACATACAAACATTAAAAGCTTTGGTACAAGCCTAAACCATACAGATAATAAATATTTATCTAATATTTTAATGGGTGAGTGCACGAAAGCTGTGCACGTACCTAATTTGTGTAAGTAGCTAGCAGTTAGCATTGTTTTTTACAATTATTCAATAAAATAGTAATGAAACTTTAAGCAAAAATTAATATAGTTACTTAATAGTTATTACCCAACCAAGAACTAATTGTAACTTATGTCACTGTTGGATAATCTTCATAGTCTGAAATACATTTTTATTTTTAATTATGCAGCCAGCTTCTATTTTTGACATTGTCATTATTTCACACAAACACTATCTATGTAAATGACGTTGAGCTAAATAAATTATTCTGAATTTTCAATACGCTGCTTCATAGTAATATTGAATCTATAATATTTGGTGTTATTTATCATCTATAGGCAGAAGGATTGTCACGCAAGTTGTAAGACGAGTTAAAACCGGATTTTAGCGGATGTGCCGCGCTCTAAACAGAAAACAACCCCTATCCGGTTATTGTAGTCTTATCTGTGTTGTAGTTCCAATTCATTCCGTCATAAAAATCGGTATTATTATCAAAAATTACAAAATTACATTAAAACCATTAATTGTAATGTAATAAATTAAAAATCCGTTGTCATTTGAGTAGTTTTATTAAATAAAGCGTTCATTTTTGTTCTTAAAGATTTAGGTTTTAAATCTATGTTTTATTAATTGTCTTCTTTATTTCAATAATATCGCTGCCATAACCCCAAAATCAATAACATTCCACGTATAAGATGTTTTTAAACACGAAGTGTAGTCTAATACTATGATTCACCTCGAATGCGGTAAAATATTGGTGACTCACAAACATAATATTACATACGGATGGGACCTTGGGATATGTACTCTGGACAACTGATAAGAATTTTTTTAACACCTAAATTTCCCAATGATTTTTTCAGAAGTTATTGAAGATCAATAAATAATTAATTTAAATGTAACTATAAAGTATACATGATATACTAATATTTTGACCAAAAATGTGAAATATATTTCACATATGTAAAATAATGTAAAAAAGAAACGGTTTAACTCAAATTATATTAGTTAATTTTGTTTTAAATGCGGCCCGACGATGTTTCGGATGCTTGCAGCAGTTTGACAACGTTTAATTTAACAAATTATTTTATTTAAACAACCTCTTTATCAAAAAATAGTCGTTGGTTTAATATCTGAAAATCTATTTCATTTTTTTTTCAGAACTATATACTGTGTACTATAGATGTAATATCTTCATAATAATATGTTCGTCGCAAATATCGACCTTACGGCCGTACTAGCAGGTAATGGCTAGACAAGGCCCTTTTAAAGTCACGACGATGCTAATCAAATATCAATAAATCCATAATGTTTTCCGATTGAACGAACATCGATCATAAGTCATGTGAGTCAACGGAGGAAACAACGTAGGTAACGCCATTGTATTGTTTTATAAAGAACATGCCATAATAATAAACAGTATAAATCGTTTAGAAAATGCAAGGCAACTCAACCGTTGTCAGTACGACGTAATTGTATCTTAATTTAGTTTAGTTTGCGACGATTCCAGTACACAAGGGAGTAAAGAAAGGCTTCTTAGACGGTTCGATACTGTATACATCGATCGTTTCCCGATGAAGTTTGTCTCTGTTAGATTTTCTTAAGCTGTAGTCACAATATATTTTACAAATATCTACGTGATTATTAAACATTAAGGACTCTTCCTTACAGTAATTTCTTAATTCAATTACTAGTGCGTCCTCCTGTCGTCGTACGCGTAAAAAGTTTACACTCTAGACTTGCTAATTTAATAAAACATTTACTGAAATCAACAAAATCAATACTGTCTGTAGTTTACGCGAATAGTACACATTTCAAAAAAAAAAAAAAAAAAAAAAAAAAAAAAAAAAAAAAAAAAAAAAGCAACCCCCCCCCCAACCCCGGCGCAAAAAAAAAAAAAAAAAAAGAAAAAAAAAAAAAAAAAAAAAAAAAAAAAAAAAAAAAAAAGTAAAAAAAATAAGAAAAAAAAAAACCAAAAAAATAAAACCGTTAAAGTGTTTTATTTCAATGTGTACTACTCGCGTAAACTACAGACAGTATTTCATTGTAATACTTGTTAATTTTTCTGCCATGTTCAATATTATTCGGTGACAGAATATTAAAACTATTGAATTGTCGTGTTCGTGAATGAGTCACGCGTCAGATGTCCGTTGAATTACATCGCCTTGAGAGAGTATAGAATAAGATTAGCCATTTTGTTATACTATAGACTTTGTTATTAACATGTAAAACATTTCTTGAAGTATCTACATTCTACATATTTTAAGAATCTTTAAGAATCCAATATTTATCTTTAGTTAAGTCACCTAAGTGACTCGGTAGCTAAATTTGTTAGAGCAACAGCACGGAACGATAATCGATTTTTAATTTAAGTATAATAGTTAAGTTTAGATTAAGCTCATCTCTTATATTATTGTTCTTATTAGTTTAAGTAAGTACTCTTTTCTTTTGTTCTGCGTACCTTTTTTATTCTGAGTTTCGATTTTCACCGCGGTTGCTTGAAATAGATAGCTATTTATTATATTATTATTAGCGTTCGTTAATTGTCATTCATTTTTAAGTTTCGTTTTTTCTTTGTGACAATAAAAAATATTTGTATTAGTATTGTATTTGTACATAATAATTTGTGGGACTATTTCCGCGATTCGTTCTTAAAAATTGAACTGTCAAAAAAGTTGTAAAGATAAAAATACTTCTTATGAGATATACTAAGCACTGTACAGTCGTATTAGCGGCATTAAATACAAAATAATAATAAAATCATTTTTAAACGAAGCAAACACCATTACACTTCATCAGACATCACACACGAACGCTTAAACAAGTTGCCCTACATACTATAAATATACGAATACACGTTTTACACTAATTAAAAGTCATAATAAATCCTATTTCAACGGAATAAAGCTTAGATTCATTCGGCATATGGTTGTGAATGCAATGAAATTCTATGTCGATAAAAGGTAGGCAACGGGGGTGGGTTTTTTTACGATCCTGCGAGCAGGTTTCACAGACGACCATAATCGACAATGGGTTTTGCGATTCTGTAGATTCACGGATTGAAAAATGCGACTTTTTTTTAATTTCGCAGAACCTTGATGGATAAACGAAATACGAAAATCGGCGAAGTACAGGTTTTTTGCTATTATGTAAAATTTTCATAGTCTACAGCGTAAGCGAACGTGCAACGAATTTTGATGGAAAAGGTAATTCATTTAAATAAAACACTTTAACGGTTTAAAACGATTTAAATATTTGGAAACGATTTTTAACTTCGGCCCGACGTTTCGGCTGCTGGCAATAACTCCAAACTATAGACAGTATTTAAAGGTAATCCATTCAATAAATTGTAATGTTTTGGGATAGTACAATTTATGGTTCCTTTCGCAAAGTGCAAAGTTAAAAACATATCTACTATTTTTTTAAGTGTTAATGGATGAAAGATAAAAATCTATGCTTATAGTTTAATCCTTTATCTGTCGTCAATATATTTCTTAGCGTATGTGTGATATTTGTACTTAATGTTATTAACATTTTATAAAAACAAATGTATGAATTATGCAAACATCGTTGGCTGGTTTCGGCTTTCAAGACGATATAGTACATAGGTATATGTGGCGAAATTGAAATAAATTTCAAACGTACGTGATTTTTATCTCATATGAAGCGATAAATTATTAAAGTTGATAACATTGTGTATTCAGGCGTTGAGCAGACGGGCTGGGCGGGGTGCATCGATCGGGCTTTGCCCTTGACATTCGTTCACTCGGGGGTGGCCTTCTATGGCGCTAGTGTATAGCAGGCTTATTAAAATCTAATTTCCCCCCGTTACCCTTGTTTAATAGAAATTATTTTACCCTAATAAATTATTGTAATAATTCCTAAAAAATAATATGCAACATAAATGCTGTTGCCGACGACTATTAACTTTAACCGTGCATGCACAGCAATAAGAAATAATATTTTTTCTTTGTTTAACATTTATTTATTCAGTATCAAGATGGGTATCTTCATACAGCCATTAGACTATAAACAAAGATGAGTTGGATGTGGATACCTGTTCCTGAACAAAAATAAAACCAATTATCGGCTTTCATATATCGTACATTTTAAACTCTCTCAAAAACTCATATTATAAAGCTAAGTTAAATTACGATTAACTCACAAGAACCATTCGTATGTGAACCTTCATATGGTAAAATAACGTTCAGCTAGTCAATAATAATTACCAAGTAAGAAAAAAGAATCTGTATAGTTTTTTTTAAGAGACCTTTTTAAACTAGGAAAAAGAATTGATTAAAAAAAGTTGAGTTTCATATAACAAGTGTCAACTGAAATTTGGCAGGTGAGGTATTAAAACCGGTTCTTACAAGAATCTTAATGTATATCCTGTTAATACCTCCTTTGTTATTTAGATCGTGAACTGATATGCTTAACTCGACATCAGACAGTTGTCGAGACGGCAAATCGACCCCCGCCCCACCACTATGTCTTGTCTGGCTTCTTTGCAAATAGCGAAACTTCGCTGTACCATCAGTAAAGATTTCATCGAACGAGTTACAATATAAAAAACAATCTAAAATATGTATTGCCTACATAGTCTACGTACTTTACGCGAGTAATATACCGCATTTAAACGGTTTATATCACGAAATAGTAAAGTTAATAAGTTCAAAATACCATGTTTTTTACTAAATTAATATAAAAAAGGACGCTACAAATAATTAAATCAAAAAAAAATTTGTTTTAAAATCCTTAAAAAATATTTTTAAAAATCCTAAAAACGAAGTTGCCTTCTAAGCAATAAAAAAAAGGACTTTTTTAAATCAACTACTTATACACATACTGACATAATAAATTAAAAACAACTCAATTAATGAATATATTCCGCGTTTTAAACCGTTAAAAGTGTTTTATATTTTAAATAAAGCGAGTAAAGTCTTCATAGTTCTATTGGTTGTCTCTCTTTTTACATAAATTATATTAACAGATGTATACATTATATCTTTATGTTTACATATTAGATATACCTACTACTGTTGTAAATTCTCCTAGGGAGCAATTAAATACATTTATAGCCCGGTCTATACTTAAATCCTTTATTAATTTATACTAATGCAGTACACTAATACTTTTAAACAGACTCGTAGGTCTTTCCACGCACGCAACATCACAATTAATCTAGTTAAGATGCTGCAGGAATACATTTTGTTTATGTGACGTCACACAGCAGACTTACCACAGACGAAACGCACTGTGGGTGTGTTCCTATTTATAATCTATGCAAGTGTCTCTAGGTCAGGTAAAAATAAATCGGCCTAATTTATTTTTAAATCACAGCATGGGATCTTCCAATATCTAAAGCCGATATGGGTCGATAGCGCATGTACCATCAAGAGGACTCCATGCTTGTCTATCCTCCTGTGTTTAAAAACAAAATAATAATAATAAAAACGTAATATTTAATTATACCTAGATGGAAAATTAGACGGTTCTTTACTTCAATAAATATAATATCTAAACTAGATTCGTTGTTGACCCATTTGGCTTTGATATTTGCAAATCCACAGGCTGAAACCGAAATGCGATTAAAGTTCAAAGCTCCTTCATCTATGGCCGGATGGAATTTTGACATTTCAACCCACCGTTAAATATCCAGATTTCCAGACATGTTTCAGAAGTCCAAATTTAGCATAAAAATGTTGGACCAGGTTGGGAGCAAAACGTTGATTATTGTTTATACATTGCCAACCAATAAGTCCGTCGATACGATATCGTCAGCTTAAACTTGTATGTTCTGCCTAATTTAATAAGAAATCGCATACCGTTACGACTAATTAATTAAAATACAGGCCAACGACACCAGAAGATTGACACGCGGTAAATAATATCCATAATTAAATTATTATTGTGTTAATTTGGAATATTTCCCTGTTTTATCACTTCACTGCTAAGTTGTTCATATGGAGTTTATTTGCGTTACCAATATGTTTTTCCTGCGAAAACGTTCCGAGGTATATTAAAGACATGAAATATGATCCTATTCTTGTTAAATAAAGTTTAGTTTAAACAAAAAGCAAATGACTTCAGGTAATTGACCCGACCAAATGGGGCCTTTGCCTCGCCCATGTCAGCCTAGAATGATATTAGGTGCACTAATAACCGAATCGATTTTAGCTTACTCAGGTAGAACGCATTAACTTAATCAATGTACTGCCTTGACCCAACCACTCCCATCGAACTAATTCCACCTATTCTTAATGAACACCAAGGGATAAAAGAAACACCAGGATTATACCGGTATAATAAATTATTTTTATTACAAATGTTAGTTGCAATAAATAAATTAAAAATCTTTGTCAAAAACGTTTTACGTAATATGCATATTACGATACCTTACAACCTATTTAAATACTGTACTTAAATAAAAGATCACAAGCGTAGTTTGAGCCGCCCATTCGGGGTCTCGGTGTAGGGCATCATATGTTACAATTATTAGTCTCATTAGGCGTTTAGAAGCACTTCCTGTGCACGATGGATGGGCCAGATTCATCGTACTCCTGCTTCGAGATCCACATCTGCTGGAAGGTCGACAGAGAGGCGAGGATGGATCCTCCGATCCATACGGAGTATTTCCTCTCTGGTGGGGCGATGATCTTGATCTTCATTGTTGATGGAGCGAGGGCTGTGATTTCCTTCTGCATACGGTCGGCGATTCCTGGGTACATGGTGGTACCACCAGACAATACTGTGTTGGCGTACAAGTCCTTACGGATGTCGACATCGCACTTCATGATGGAGTTGTAAGTTGTCTCGTGGATACCGTTGGCCTCCATACCCAAGAATGAGGGTTGGAAGAGAGCCTCTGGGCAACGGAACCTCTCGTTTCCGATTGTGATGACCTGTCCGTCGGGAAGTTCGTAGGACTTCTCGAGCGAGCTGCTGGAGGCGGCGGTGGCCATCTCCTGCTCGAAGTCGAGGGCTACGTAGCAGAGCTTCTCCTTGATGTCTCTGACGATTTCTCGCTCGGCTGTGGTGGTAAAAGAGTAACCACGCTCAGTCAGGATCTTCATCAGGTAGTCGGTCAAGTCACGACCGGCCAAGTCCAAACGGAGGATGGCGTGGGGCAGGGCGTATCCCTCGTAGATGGGGACAGTGTGGGACACACCGTCACCGGAGTCGAGCACGATACCGGTGGTACGACCAGACGCGTACAGGGAGAGCACGGCCTGGATGGCCACGTACATGGCGGGAGTGTTAAAGGTCTCGAACATGATCTGGGTCATCTTCTCTCTGAAACAGAAGCGCGTAATTAGCGACTTGTCTCCCCCTACGTGGCTGGCAATCTATTAGATATATTTATTCCTGGTACGGCTTAGACCTACCTGTTGGCCTTAGGGTTAAGGGGAGCCTCTGTCAAGAGTACGGGGTGCTCCTCGGGGGCTACACGCAGTTCATTGTAGAAGGTGTGGTGCCAGATCTTCTCCATGTCATCCCAGTTGGTGACGATACCGTGCTCGATGGGGTATTTGAGGGTGAGGATACCTCTCTTGCTTTGGGCCTCGTCTCCGACGTACGAGTCCTTCTGCCCCATGCCGACCATGACACCCTGGTGGCGGGGTCTGCCCACGATCGAGGGGAACACGGCTCTGGGCGCGTCGTCCCCGGCGAAACCGGCTTTGCACATACCGGATCCATTGTCTACTACCAACGCGGCAACTTCTTCGTCGCACATTTTGATTTAGTCTGGAAAAAAAATGGTCTATTAATCTTACGTAACTTCTACAAATATCACTTCTTAATGAGACTCAAACCGTGTGTAATCCAAACTTATCTTTTGATAAGGTAAAGTCAACAGATAAGATAAAAAAATTACTTTTAATTTATGAAAAGGTAGACATTAAAACTGGAATGTTATGTAATAAGAATACAATATTATAAAACCTTCACGAAGTCATTGATTCAAATTTAACTTAAGTACGCCACCATCCTTATAAGCACAAGGTCTTGCGCCGGTATATTCAATGACAGATCGTACATCGGATTAAAAATTTACAATTTAAAGTGATTTAAAACAGCTGTTTCTAATAAACGAGGCCACGCGAAACCTTTTTCCTAAACGCTTTTTCACTTCACTGTGACCGATAAGAAATTACATAACCGCTGACACATAACATAAAATTTCCGAAGAAACACTTCACAGTTACAATTCAAATACACTTACAAATACAAGAATATAAACTTACATTTATATAAATTTATTAAAAATAAAAAAGGCGACTGTCCCAGCGTCGGCCACTTTACAAAATGAGTCTCGAGTGCTGGGGATAATGTATATAAAACGCGCCTTATCAGACGTACCGTCGGACTGTCCCACCAATCGCATTCTACGTGACCATATTTGGCGATGGTGCCGTATCCATATGTGATAACGCCTTGATAAGCTGTACAGTAATAACTTTATCAATGATACGCGCTGGAACACTGGAACTGCTCAAGCATTGAGCTGACGTAATAAATAACGTTAACATTAGTTACGTGGAAGTACGGAACATCGGTATAATAATTAATTGGTTTACGAAGAATTTTACACATTGCTTTTGTCGATTAAGAATAATTCATCACGCAGTTGTTGACGATTGGCACTATTAGACGGCATGGCGTGAGACATACTTCTGCACCTGTCCATTTGACTAACATTCTATACTATTAACTTACTGTAAGCATTGTCTGTAGTTAAGGCGAGTAGCAATATTTTAATAAAACACTTTTAATTATTTAAAACGCGAAATATATTAATTAACTAGTTTATTTTACTTTAAATATGGCCCGACGTACTGAAGATTAAAGTCTGAAAAAAATGTTTACTATTATTTGTATTTCGAGTTTTAACCCGACAAAAGTGTTTTATTTAAGACTTAATCTAGGTAAAAAAGGGCAACCTTAATAAAGCAACCTATCAGTCAATGACCGATCATAGTAAATATGTCCCTTAGGTTATGTATTTCTAGATTCTACTTTTATGGCGTTAAACGTGTTTGTTTTGCGTTAAGCACGAGTGCTTCTGGGTTCGAAGCCCGATCAACTTGTCTGTAAATAAAATCGAAGAGTCAAACGGACACAGCCCCCAAGCCCTACAGGGGTAAACGGGATTTCACTACACTTATTTATACAGGAAATTCCATGAGGCAAACCAGGTTGATGACAAACATATTCCTATAATTCTATTAATAAATTAAGTTAATTAACAATAGGAGGATATGGGAATTTTAATAGATTTTCTATGACTAAAGCAAGTCAAATGTATTTGAGAGATAATAATAAATTAATTTATATAAAAAAAAACTTGTTTAATAATTTTAGTTCTCGTTCCGTTTTACTAAAGTTATGTAGAATATAGTTTCCAGTATATATATTCAGAGCAAACTATATTCGGTTGCCCCAATAGTATTAAAATACATACTTCGAAAAAATTAAAATGTATAGAACAAATAGCTTTGCGATTTTTTAAAAGTTACATGCAATACAATGCTGTACGAGAATATTAAAAGAAGATAAAATGATATATAATATCTTGATTGCAGTTTCAACCATCATCAATGAACAACCAACTTTACTTGAATATTTGCCTAGGAACGTTTTTGTATTAAATTTATCATTAGTTGTAAGTAACGAAGTGCGCATTCGATTACCTTAGTTCTGTAAACACTAATATACGCATATTGAATACCAAGAATTATTTTTATCACAGAAATTCGTAATTATAATTGGCTCCATATCTTCAAGATACTCCAAACATATTGAGTCGGAATTTATTGGAAATTCGATATTGATTACAACAGGAAATAAAAAAATTATCAACGTAGGTACAACATTATCTATGATATAGAACGATATATAAAGATAGTATTTATTTTATAATGTATGAAGCGACTATAGAATTCTTTATTCTCTTCTCTATGTTTGTGTAGTAAAGATTTTAAGAGCAGAAACTCATAAATACCTTTGTGAAATCTCAAAACAAATATGGCGCAATGTAAAGCGAATGTTCTCGAATAGTGACAATATAATGTTGCCACGAAGTAAGAGTCAGCTGACTTTTTTGATTTACATTGCTCTCTAATTAAAAAGAAGGAATAAAGGAAACGATGAAAAGTAACAAATACTATATAAACCCATATAGTCCACATATCTCCACAAGGCAGATTTATCATTTAATTTATTATATTGTCTGTAGTTTCCGCGAGTACATGCAAAAAAACACTTAAACATGCAAGTTATATTTTGTATTTTTAACTACCATCGTTACAAGGAACCAATGATTTTAATACTTTTTTTTAGTTGACAAAATTCTTTGGGTTTTTAATTCGACCGAATATATTCTGTTTTATCCTGTCAGTGGCTTTCTAGTGTTTTCCTTCTTCGACATTTTAATATCATTTGAACCGGTTTACGGTTTAAAAAATCTTTATTTCTCAGAATCACATGAATCACCTTTTGAGAAAATACAATATGATTAAACAGGCGTAGTTTTACAAATTCATTATATCATTAGAAAGATAGAGAGGTAAATAGTATTTTGATATTTTATACAATCCTCAGGAAGTATATTACTATTCATAAGATTTTGTTAATATAATCTGTAAATACTATCTAAAGTTCATTTAAATAAAAAGTTTGAACGATTTATAGCGCGAAATGTTTCAATGATTTTTAAATAAATTGTATTGAATGAAATTTTAAACCGTTAAGGGTTGGTGGAAGTAGTCTAACATTTTTTGCGGTTCTAGTTACAAACTTATTATGGATATTTGTTATAAAAATGCAGGTGTTATATAAATAGAGTTCGTCTATGTTCACTAAACCTTTTTCGTTTTAAACTTTAACTGTAGGTGTGGAACCACTTTGATATTTGAATAGCATTTACGAGTCAAAGATGGTTTTATCTTCTTCCATGCGTTTGGTACATCGCGTACTGTTTTTTCTAAATAAAAAAGCAGTGATTTGTGTTGTCTTATCATTTATGTGATGATACGATTGAGTCAACGCCAATACACTGTGCTCATGCGCTCATTCTGAGGTCAAAAGTGAGTGACCGCAAAAGAATTAATATCGCGGTCCTTCGTCTTAAGATCACCCAGAATTTTACGAGCACCAAAACTCAATTTATTTTACTGCACAAACTTTCTATGTTAATAAGATTTTTGAAAGTACCTCTAGACTAGTTTTGGAAGATTTAATTTTTCAGTTGCAGTTAATTATGTTTTAATTAAGACAAAAGAGCAATTAATTAGGCGTTGGTATTATGCCGTTACGAATTTTCGTTTCGCTGTATTTATTCTGTCTTAACTATCGCTCTGAAATTTCATTTGGAATGTTTAACATTTTTAAGTTCATCTTAAATAATATTGGACAAAATCAATATCCATTATGTTTCTTATATACGTATGCTTTTGACATTATTACTTAATTATCTATAGTAGTTATTGGTTAAAACGACCAAAGGGTGTTAATCTATTTTACAAATAAAATTAAAATGTTGTAAAGAATGACGATTTTTAAAAAGACGCCGACTTTTGTTCGACTTCGATGTAGTGAATAACAATTAAAATTGAAAAGTATATGACACCGCCGGGAGTCAATCCTAGGACCAAAAACAATGAAAAAACTATAATCATTCAATTATTTCTCTACTTTTTAGTCAGAGGTAAAGGGAAACATTTATTATCATTATTTAAAAAAAAAAGCTAGAGATTGAAAGAAGGCATAGGCTTGGTCTCGATCGACTTATTTAGTAACTACTAGAGACTCGCCCCGGATTCACTTGCAATGCTGATACTTAATACACTACAGTAAAACTGTGAACGTTGTGTATAAAAACCTTTCCTTTTGAATCATTCCATCCATTAAAAAACCGCATCAAAATTCAATGCGTAGTTTTAAAAATGTAAGCGTAAAATGTAAATAGGAACAGAAAAAGCGACTTTGTTTTATAGTGATAATATCTCCATTACAATGTTTTTATATAAATGTAATGGAACACTTTAAGGGTTTAAAACGCGATATATTAGTTAAATTCAGCCCGAGACTTGCTGCAAAGCATCCGAAACGTCGGGCCGAAGTTAAAAATCATTTTCAAATAAGTTTAACTAACATATCGCGTTTTAAACCGTTAAAGTGTTTTATTTAAATGTGTACTACTCGCGTAAACTATAGACAGTATTTGTATGTTATAGGTTAAACTACATATTTAATACTCCTTAGTCCCTCAATAACCTCAAAGAAGAGAAAACCAAACCACAGATACGAGCGTTTAAAAAAAATCGTAATGTGTTAATTGCTGTTACATTTCACCGCATCTCATAATGCTTCAATGCTAAATGCTGCAGACTTTCTCTCTGACTCTGCATTTTCCTGTCTACTTTTACTGTAAATTCAGACGATAATCCGTTACGTTTCACGTTTTTTTAGCCGTCATTAAGGAAGCTCTTTGGGTCATGTTTTCGACATACATCTGTACTAATATTATAAAGCTGATGAGTTTGTCTGTTTGAACGCGCTACTGATTCGAAAGGAAAAATTATTTTTGAGTTGATTAGAGCAATTATCGAGGAATAGGAATGGAGAAAGATAGGGAAAATAGATAAAAAAATGTATAAAAGAATTATTCTTTTTTAAATGACCTGTAATTTATAAAGATGATGTATCCGAGCTAGCACCGTGGACTGGCACCGCTAGTTTTCAAATATTGATTTTAAGCACTATTTTCCAATTGACTTCAATGACAAGTATATTGGAGAAAACTATAAAATAATTATAAGTTACAGTATCTATTCGTATAAACAGAAACAGCTGTACAACTATTGGCCACTATTGATTTTGTAATAATACTGTCTTTTAGTGAGACTCGCGAAGGGAGAGCCGAAAATAAATCAATAACGCACCCTCCACTGTGGCTATGACTAATGTTTTAAAGCCGTTAGTCCACTGACAGCGTAGAGCGGTAACCCTCGCCAATTACCAACAAAGTTAGTTAATTTATTTATCAATACATAATGTTTTTTTAAATAAGTATTTTTATGAGAAAGGGACAGGCATGGGGGTTTTTCCGTTTCGGTCAAGGTGTAAAAATAAGTGACTTGTCTATAAATAAAATAAAAAAGCAAATAGAGTAAAATATTATTAATCTGTGAATAACTGCAAAGCGCCGGAAACGTCGGGCCGAATTTAAAAATGATTTTCAAATAAGTTTAACTAATATATCGCGTTTTAAACCGTTAAAGTGTTTTATTTAAATGTAAGTAATCGATATATAAGCAAACACACATGGTATCTTAAGCCGTTTCCGCGGCGCACGCAACGGAAAAGACGAAAAGATGAATAATTTTACCTACGTTTTTCATATTTTCCACTGTTCCTTCGCTTGTTCGCAGCATGATGTTTCATGGCCTTCCTCAAAATCTAATTTGAACCAGTAGCTCCCAAGCTCAACGAGTTCAAACAAACACAATCTTTAGCTTTATAATATTACTATAGCATTTTATAGCTTAAATTCTTCTACTCTAGGTGGAGCGCAGTCCTTAATGCGCTTTCTGAGTAAGGCTAGGGGCTATTTTAAATGATTTTTGCACTTGTCTGTGAGTATTGATCGTACTTGCCCCTTGTTATTGCATGGCTGTGTGCTTTCGGGATGGATATTAAAATTGACTTTTCGACTCAAATATGAAACCAGCGTTGAAAATTACGTCAGATTTAGAAAGAGCATCTTTTCCTTTTAAAAACCTTCGTAAAACTGTAATAACTGTTCTCAATTCGTCATCAGATAGGAATGTTATCGCCTTTTTTATCAGGGCGTGGTAACGATTATAATTCTTCTGTACCTGATATCTACATACATTCAAAGGTTTCAATATCTGCAAAATTAATTATAGAAATCGATAAAGTATACCTAGTTACCTACTACGACTAGTATAGCTGCTATAATAATTATATGTTACACTAATTAAGAAGTCTGATTGATATAATAATCGTTATGTTTATAAGCATTTAAGTACTTCTGTACTCAAATAATCGCGAGACTTTATTAACACAGCATAGTTTTATATCCATTAAAAATATAGATTCTATACATTCGATCACGTAAAGCTTCAAGCAATAGCACGGGTCATTGTAGATGTGGGATCCTGCCGTGTCGTCGATACATTGTTTTTTTTATGTATAAGAGATTTTTAATTTAAAGAATATATTTGTAACAGAATGTGTATCCATTTTAAGAAATTTTAGGAGCCTTTTTTTACAAAAACTACAACGACGCTTTAGCAGCACAGACAAGTATGCTTTTGTAATAAATGGATACCCGTTACAGGAGCGAAACAATTTACAAAAATGCCTTTTCACGTTGAAAACACCGTGAAAGCTGAAAAACATGGTAGAATAGACGTACAGTCGCGTCGCGTCCTATTATACTTGGCCACTCATTTTATTTTTAATATTTGCTATGTAGTCTGTGGTCTGCACCCAGTATCCATAAACAATAATGTTGACCACGTCTGTAGTGCTATTGTCAGCGCGTTAGTTTAGGTGGGTTATTCCCTAGTATGTTCTGGTTCTTGGTAAGGTTACTAAATGTGTACTTGTACTTTATTATGTCTTTGGTATGGTTACAGGAAATTCGAGCGATAAATTATGAATGAGTCACCAACGCAAATACTGTCCTTCAATTGCCAACTGTCACAATATTATGTGTTATTTGTTTAAGACCTTATTTTAAAAAGAAAAAGTTATTTTTTAATACATAAGTAATAGTGATTTAACTAAGAGAGTGGATTATATTCATATAATTAATAGATTATTTATTAAAAAAAATGACAATAGTCCTAATTGATATTGTTAACGTAGAATCAATATAAATTCTATTAGCATATTGACATTCTTATTACCAACATTGACAGTTAATCTAATTATTTTAGTATTAGTTTTATCATCAATCAATAAAGCGTTATATAAGTAACTATTCATATTCACACTGCCAAAGTTTGTTCCAAGCTACACAAATCTACATAGAGTATATACGTTTAAATTGTATAGTCCTGTATAACATAGCCAGCTAACAATGGTCTAGTAAATAGTAGCTATCACAAAAAACCTTACAATTGCTATTAGAGACTGGGTGAAACGATGTGAACTAGGTCAACAACAATCAATCGAAATGATTCTATGGTATTTTTCATTCTCGTCTATTGATTTGGCACAAGATTGGACGTACCAGTTTGGGATGTTTGGCTACAGAGTATAATACACTGTTTGCTACGTTAAGAAAAATAAATTTGCCCAAATGTCCCGGGATGTCACCAAGATAAAAAACGAAAAAAGATTTTAATAGATGTATAATGTAACTGAAAAAAAAATCCAGAGGACATGATCTAAGCGTTACCGTGGATACGCGTAGTTAATAGCATTATTTTATTTTACTGATGACCTTACACAGATTACATTTTTAGTATAACCATATGACAGGCTACTGACCGAAGCAATTATCTGCGAACGACCACAGTGTAAAAATAACAATAGCTCGTATAAAATAAATTCCATTATAGTTCCTTCGCCTGTTCACTTCACATGACTTAGAAAGGCGGGATCCCTTACCAGGCCGAGTCAATGAACTTACATTTTTGCGATGCAACTGTCATTGTGGACTTTGAAAGCTTCTTTACTCTTACGTTACACAAAAACCAAACTATATCTAGATACAAGTTGTTGGTTTCCTCTATACAGTATTTATCTGTATCTATGGGCAGAGACAGACAAAATTATGTGTGTCTTGTCTACCAAAATTATTCTGCTTCCTCTTATTTAAAAAAAGCTTAAGCTTTCCGCCTTTATTGATATTTATGAAGATATATTTACCATTAAGTCTCATGCATTGAGAATACTTGCTTAGTTATATATCTGTGCCTCGACAACATATTTGGGTGTTTAATCATGTGTTAAAATAACGGAAACATTACACTGTCGTTTTTTGCCTGCATCACAAACCGTGTGAACGAAAGTAAAAGTTGTGGTGGAAATTGAATTCATGTCGGACTTTAATTGCGTCTAAAATATTGTTCCTTCCTAAAATAGGGAAAGTATTTAAATTCCGGTGGATTTAGAAGCAGTCATTGGCGTAGTTAGCTTTTAACCTGAAGGGGGGAGATTACATTTGCACCATATGATACTAGAAAATAACTTTTTTTTGTATAAAGTCCTTTTAACCTTCTTGAATCATCTTTTAAGTATTTGTCGAAATTTCTAGACATTTTTCGGATAAACAGATTCAGCTTATTGCTGTACATCCAAGTCACGTCAAGATTTTAGGGCTAGTTGACCTAACCACAAAAACCCCTTATGAGTTTCAATTGAACCGAGAAAACGGAAAATATTATAAATTCTTAAATAACAACGATTTTGGCTTGTATCATTATATTTCTCAGGTTATTCGTAAATTATTAATATGTAACCCTACTTCACTGTAATCCTTCATGGTCAACGGGTAAGTTAGATACCATAAATGGAATATGCGCGTGCGCAGTCATGTTACTGAGGTTGCCATTTTTGGATGCCCTATAGAACGTCGTCGACTGTTCTTCGTGTTTATAAATAGCTCGATTAAGTACTTAATGGTTTGAATTGGTTTTGTTCTCTAAATCTTTCTTATAAAAAATTAAGTCTCCTCTTGAAATGACAATAATGTAAATAGAAATAAATAAAAAACGAGGTCTTTCCAGTGTGAAAAGAAAGAGGGATTTAAAAAAGGATCTAGTTTAAAAAAAAATCTTTTTTAATAAGATAAGATTGGATAAGAATTATTTTTATTTTAAATTTAAGTTTTAAGGTTGCATAAACATATTGTCAAAAATGACGCTATTGGGATATGTTGCCTAAAAGGTCCCAATTTTGTATTGCCGGAAATGTAGTTTGGCACAATTCATCTGGCGGAAGGAAGGAAACGCATTGGTGTCAAGGCGATATTATTATTGGCAGCGTTTTAATATTCCTTATAAGCACATGTGTCTTGCGCCTTGAGTTAAAGGCTATTTATATGAATCTTAACGCACTTGTTTACTACAATACATTTTCCCTCTTAATCTCAATAGAACTTTGGGGAATGGTCGCCTGTTGTGGCGGAAGGTGGTCAGTTCGAACTCAGGAGAAAAACATAAATAAGCCCGAGTTAAATAGAGATTCTTGATAAATACTATAAAACGAATACGGAAAAATTAATAACACAGTGCGAGTTCGCATATTTAGTACTAGCTGTGCCAGCGACTTCGTCCGCGAGAATCGTTATATTGGTTAAGTTTTTGCTATTAGCCACAACGTCGATCGTGTCCCTTTCCGTTGTTCTTGCAAGTTAATCTAAAAGATAGATATATAGCGTCGTGGACTTTTTTTTAGATCATCAAGGGGAATCATTCTTTTTTACACAATTATTAGGTATCTTGAACCGTGTTCGCAGCGACCGCATCTGAAACCTATAGAGATGAAAAATTTCCCCCGTTCTGTTTACATTCTCGCCTATAACCTTTATCGCTAGATGCTCTAACCAACACAAAAAGAATTTTTCAATTCGAATTCGTACTTCCTGAGATTAGCGCGTTCAAACAAACAAACCCTTCAGCTTTATATAATTATTAGTACAGATAGATGTATTTATTTCTTCTTGTGTTATTATTATATTTCGTCATTATTAATAATTATATTTAAACGTGTAGACAAAGACATCCGATGTGGGTCTTTGCCCCCTGTCTGCGCAATTCGTTTCGTCCGTTACAATTAAAATTCAAAGCACATTCAGCAAGACTAATTTGGCTAACGGAAGTAAATAATATTTGGCGTAGCGCGCCATATTTTTAGGATTTTATTGTACCAGATGTCTTAATAGTGATCCCAGTTCGTTAAAACACTGGAAAGTTTAAGTCCAATTTGCACAGTTTATGGTGTTTGGTCGGTAAATACATAAATGTTGTAGGTATATGGCTGTTTAAAAAGACTTTCTGAAGCACGGTAAAATCGTACTCCCTACCCCTAAAGTCTGTAACGAATTGTTTTAACAATTAAGTAGTTAAAACGTAGTTTTATTTACGTGTGTATTACTCGCGTAAATTACTGACAATACTTAATAAGAAAAAAAGTAACATTTCGTCATAAACTAGATTTTAATTGCTACACTACTACTACTACTACGTGATCTCCAGTGACTTAAATAAAAATAGAAGTATGAGGTAACTAACAAGCCCACGGAAGCTTGTGATTTGAAGACCGTTTATTCAAACTGTGGCCGTTACATAACGCTCAAAGCAAAATGACGTGATCGTGGCGGTTGCTATAACGCATCCTAAGTTTTTTTGAAGACCTTGAACTGAAGACGCCCGTCGATTGTAAAAAATGTTTAAACTTTGTTCAACACAACTTAAACGATGTAAAAATGTTAAACTTAAGACGAAACCGCTTCACCAGCGGATGGTACAAAAAGTTTTATTATCTAAAACTTTTACTAGCTTCCGACTTAAATAAAAAAGGAACACTACTAGAAATGATGACTATCATTTTTCTATAAGCCAAGTAATTCATATGTTTGTGACGATACAATCCTAAAACTTAAACTTAGATGTAGAAAATTCGCCGCTGTAACAATAGATAAGCTGGTAGTTGACCTCAAGGACAGAGTTCTTCAACCCGGCTCTTATCTTAGATTCGTAACAATGCGACTGATTGCAAATAAAATCATTTACAAGCTACCTCAATTACACAAAAGTTTACGGAACTGCCAGTTTTTACTGCTTAGCAACATACGTTACAACATTATATTATACTAGTCTTTATAATTTAAGACTGCAATTCGCTTTTAGAGCGATCTCTAGGTATCTATTAGTTTCACAAGAAAATGTTTTCAAACACATTCGTTTTGCTAAAAACAACTTGACTGCGTGTTATTTGGCGAACATTTAGCAAAATAGGTGCCCATATAAAGTAAACGCTAATTTGAAACCCAAAGCGTATGTTTTAAATCCCATTGCTAAGAATGAATGTAATAACCATGACAAATTTAAAATGCTTTGTTTTTATTGCGTCCCCATTTTGAAGTCACTCGTGCATTGAGTGTGACGTTAGATCTCAATTAGGAACTATAAGGATTCCAGCCCTTATGAAATTGAATAGAAGTCAACACGACACTCTAGGCCCTATATGGCTTACTTTGAAGTTTAATTTATTTTTGCTTTTAATTTGACGTGCATATAAAATGAATAGTGTGAAAGAAAATATGCTGGCAATTCATACCCAATGTTTTTTTACACTTACGAACATATGATATTCTATGCAAAATTGCGTTGTAGTCATAGTCTACATATTTAATTAAATGTGTCAATTGTCATCGATAAGATCATATGATTTCCCGCCTTGTCATAGAATAAAAAACATGTCAAAACTTTTTGCCAGTTGACAGCTACACAATGAAACAGCCAAGTTCATCCGCACCTCACACAATCTACGTTCTCATTACGAGAAAGTAACAATATGTTTGAATAGAGAAAGTAAGTACTAGAAATACACACAATCTCCATATTTCTTGGGAAGATGATTTTGTATTCGTTACACACAAGTCGCTATGGAACTTACAAAAAAAACCTTGGTGTTGAAATAAAGATTAATTCTAGAAATTAAAGGTTGTTTATCTATGGAAACCATGTCATTATTCAATATTCTGAAGAAATAGTCTTTGATTGAAAGAGGCAATAAATTGTCTTTCATATCTTGTTGTCGCCACTATAGCATCATCATAAAATATATACATACATAAAAAATCCGATTTTAGTTCAATATCAAGGAATTGTTACAAATATGGACTTGAAATAACTATTAAAAGACTGGAATTTTATTTTATATAGGTACCTACTGTTTACAACTAATGGTTCGAAACTCTTCGCTAGCGACTGCGGCACTTGGACGGTTTTTTGGTATCAATTACAGGAGAGAGACAAGAAACATGAAACATCTCTTCAACAAAAGCTTCATCAGAGTTGCGTACTCATAGTAGTAGTTCTTTAAGTCCAACTGTAACAGTTGAAATACTCTGAAAAAGCTATATAAAAGTCACGATAGCCAATTTTCAACATTACTGCTGGCTGGCTATTTTGCTGGAATTTTGTGCTTTAGCATCTGTGCTGCAACTTATGCTGACGCAGGAAGCTTTTTGCATCAGTTTTCGTCAAATTAAATTTTATCTTTTTGTATTAATTATGTTATTATAGGTGTTAAATTATTTTCAACTACGGCCCGAAGTTTCGGATGCCTTGCAGCCGTGGTCACCGCGTAAAAATAATTAATAATAATAGTTAGGACCGCAAAAATATTTTCAAATAAGTTTAACTAATATAAATCGCGTTTTAAAACTATAAAACGTTTTAAAACTATAAAAAAGGTAATTTATTCAAATTACCTTTATTTCTTTCTAACTGTAGTAAATAAATGCCAAATAAGGTGATTTATTATTTTAATAAGTTTGTACGATCGATGCCCTAAACTGCTGAGTCATGTAGTGTAAAGAATCCTCTTTCAATGAGTCACCTTTCTCAGTCAGCCGAGGCCCTTTCACTAGCGCAATATTATGTGTCAGACACAGGTTCTGCTAAATTATATTTTCCTTTTGCACAATCTTCTCAGAACACGACGAAAAAGTAATAGCATCGATCAAGAGATATTAATCTTTACTAATATTATAAGCTGAAGAGTTTGTTTGGACGAGCTTATCTCAGGAGCTACTGATGCGAGTCGAAAGTTTTTATTTTTATTTGGATCAATAATTGAGGAAAGCTTGAGGCTATTAAAATGAAGCAGCAGCCAATAGGAACGTAGAAACAGAGGTAAGGAAGAAAATGTGGTAAAAACGGGGAAAAATTCATCTTTGAGGGCTTTCGTTGCGTTCCGTTGTGTGAAATAATTATAATATAATAAAAAGAAAATGTCCGCGAACTATGTGTCAATCTTTTTAGTTTAAATCACAAGAGCGTTTGTGCTAATCAAATTTCTTAGAATTATTTTGTAAGGCTAAACAAAGTTTGCCAGGTCAGCTAGTCAATCATTCAATGGTAATACCAGTATATGCTGTCAAAATGTATTCAGTCTTGGTGTACCGGTTGACTAGTTCCCAGACCCTTTACCACAGACTATAATAGTCAAATGGCTGACGTGGAAATGGCAGAATCTTACTATATATGGCCATCATACATTCCTAACAGCAGCTGGTTAATCGGATAAACTGCGTTTACGCATCGATTCGCTTCGTGTCACATTAGTAGGGTTGGAAAACTCGTCTTAAGTCCGTCTAAACTAAATCTAGGATTATCCTTATCCGTTGATACTTAGATCCTATGAACCTTGGATTATGAGGATAAATTGCAGACCTTGACGCTTGCCAAAGTTGTGTACGTGAACAAAAATGGGATGGAGTGGGCTATTTCGAAGATCTTTTGTTAAGAGTCCATTTTGAAATGTAAAATATTGCATTTTTAACAAAAATTGAATTTGTACTTTTGTGAAAAATTGACCTAGACGCTTGCCACAGTTGTGAAGGTGGACAAAAATGGGATGAAGTGGGGAATTACTATGACTGAGGGAATATTTCTAAGGATTTTCTTTTTAGCTAATTGAATCTTTAAAGAGGCCATTTTGAAATGAAAAATATACATTAACAAGAATTATATGTGCTTCTACTTTTGTAATTATTAAGAATTACAAAAGTAGAAAGAATCTTAAGGGCAGAGTCCTGTTTGTACAAAGTAATATTTTTCTTCAATATTTTTTTATAGAAAAAATATGATGATACATAATATTATGTCTGAGTACCGTCACCAATCGACAACCCTAATGATTTATCACTCCATCTAAATAGACGCGTTAGGCTAACGGAATAATGTTAATTTAATAAGTTTTAGTCAACTCTCTCCTGCATCCGTTTTGATACTCTGTGCGCTTAATTACTAATTCTTCATAATTTCACAAAAAAAAACTGCCTTTGCTCCGCTAGTCTCCATTTTGAACCTTCATTTAATTGTAACTTATATGCTATTATTGTGAAAAAATGAATTTTTCATTTATCAAAACTTTGTTCAAACGCCCTTTGTCTCAATCTAAGACGGAAAATCATGTTTTTTTGTTTTATGACGGAGAGGACATTAGATGAAAGGTGAAACGCCCTAGCATATAATATCTCAACATGATACGCTGTCGACAATACAATATATATATTTCTTTGTCATCCAAGTATCATTTTGTATATGCTTGAAACTAAGATGAGGAATGTTAAATAAAACACTTTAACGGTTTAAAACGCTATATAATAGTTAAACCGACCGTTTTAAACCGTTAAAGGGTTTTATTTAAATGTGTACTACTCGCGTAAACTATAGACAGTATTTAATGAAGAATGTTACCGTCTAAGTTAACCGTGTTATGTAAACTGTATCTAGACAGTTACATTTCACACCCTCTTCAATGTTTTTGCGATAAAAAATATCCGTTTAAGAACCCGCTTTTTAATGGCGTTGTTCCATAAACCGGCGGCCTTATGGTCGTTCTCGTTAGCTATAAACAGTCTGGATATCGCACTACCTCCTCGCAAGCCTTGTTTGGTTACGCTTCACTTATTGCAGCAGATTTACCCATAAAAGTACTTAACGGACCTTAATTAGCCTTTGGCATTGTATAGAATACGTATCTGTTGAAGGCACATGTTGGCGAGGGCAGGACCCTGGGCTTTTTATTTAATAGGCCAGAAAAAAGTTAATAGGCAACGAGGGCCTAAAAAAGGTAAGAAAATGTTATGGGCTAAGAAACACATAATAATATAATAACTTTCAAATTATTGACGTAAAATTCAAATTAAGTGAAGGCGTAAATAAAATAAGTGTCAGGAATATAAAAATAATTTAAACTTATCTACGATTTGCGGTCTTGTTAACTTTCAGAACGCCATCTAGTGTAAAAAAGCAAAATTGCACAACACAGTTATTTAAAATTTTGCTAGATAGCGCAAATTGCAATAAAAATTGTCTGAAGTGAAAACACGTAAGGAAAAAACAATTACATATCATAATATAATGTATCCTTAAATTTTTATTGTGATCACTACAATTATTTTATAGATACATAATTGACGAAAACTATAAAATGTTGACAATAGAAAAAGTAAAACGTCATTGTGACGTTTGACATTTCACATGTCGCATGTGCGCAATGCAACAGCTGCACCTATCATTGTTTTTATTTCTGTACATACCTACTCATCTGCTGAAATTGTGATAATATTAGCGTTTCATTGTATTCTTGATAATTACTTTATTATTGCATGGCGTATGCCCAAGTTCATGAACACATGACTTACGTTAGAGACACTTCTTGGAATACTAATGGAGAAAATAATGGACATGTTATGATTAAAACAATGTCTGAAAATAGGTAATATGTTTGGATATCAACTTTATTTGTTTTTGAACTTTCGTTAATGCCCCAATTATTTATTTTCCAGAAAACGTTTACGTGAGGACGAAGCCTGTGAATTCATGCCATTGTCAAAAAGAATAAACAATTTGCATATTAACAATAATCTAACAAACTCGAATATCATATCTCAGACAGAATCTAGTCAATCTCTATATGTTGAAAGTAGTTGCATTCCATCTCCTGGGTCGTCTACAGACTCAGATCGAAGACCTAGCTATGATCCCGGTCTGAGTTCATCACAGAGTAGCTATTATTATGATAACAAACTACTGTTTGAATTACATTTGGAAAGAATACAAAGAACAGGGCAGCAGTTTCCATTTTAATAATAGTTTATAGGTAGTTATAGTTGTTCGTGAGTTTGGTACCTGTATTTGTTATGTCTAATGTATTATTAATGAAACTCGTTAAATTATTTTAAAATTATGTACCTACATTTATTTTTATAATTTAAATATAAGTGTATTTGGTAAAATTTGCTTGTGGTGTTTATTACTAGCTGATCACCACTTTTAGGATTGTTTAGTATATAATATACTTACATTATAGGTCAAAGTATAGTGTTTAGAAGTCTGTGACCTAATAAAAATTACCCTGTCTGATGCTTCTCTAAATTAAACTGTGATGCATTTTATTATTTATTAATATTTAATTCCTATATTACCTTTATAATTGGGCAGCTTGATGGGAACTTAAAAGTTATCAGTCCCCTTTAAAGACTATAGAAGTTTGATAACTTTTTTAAATTTATTGCTTCAATCTCATTTTATTAAAGAGATAGCCCAGATTAAATACTTAGAGCTAAATTAAGTTTTTTGTTTCTCTTACGCAAACAACCTAAGTTTAAAAATAAAAAAGGTTGAGTAAAGCATCTTAGTACCGCACATGTAAAATTTAATTTAAAGCACAACAACCTTTAAGTTTTAATTTTTTTTGGGATTTTTTAAGGATTAGATCTGGTCACCCAGCCGTCTTCCGTCCACCAATCAACTTCAATGTCAATTTTCAAAGCATACGCCATCTGGCGGTAAATAGTCGAAAACAGAAACATTATCGTAAAACCGTAATGGCCGTCTGCATTTGTTGTAGACAGGAGAATGTTTACGTGAAATTATTATAAATAAACGCTGTTACGTGACCATTGTTTGTGTCAAGTGGGAAAATTCCTGGATCATATTTAGGATACGAGGTATGTTCCGAAGCATGCGGTTATCGTGTGAACATTCGTGACCTTATTTCGGAAGCGGTACATTGTTATACCGTTATACGAGGCGCGTGGCCGTCCCTGAGTTACTGCGGCTGCGAGAGTGGCGCGCGAATTGGAGAGGGCCGCGCACCCCTCCTCTCGCCATTTCCCTGGCAGTGGTGGAGTCGGGAGCGGGAGTGCGTTCGGTTTATCGGCGGTTTTTGGAGGGGATCTCGCTTGGTGGGGATGAGACTTGATGGACATGCAATCGGACCGAGGGAATCGGTAGGTGAGGGGGTGAATAACCTTCCGTCGCTGTTCCGCCCACCATCACATGTTACAACACTCGTCAATGAAAAATTCCTCGGAGGCATCTTTAAAATTGCGTAATCTCGTCTCTTTGTCTCCAACGCTACAGCTAATCGTAGCTACACGAAAGACATGATTCATTTACATAAAACAAAGAAAACTAAAAATTCTCAATCGAACCTTGAGTTCTAATATTAATACTGAGTAATTGTTTAAAAATATCCAAACGATACAATAGTCAAGGTTAAGTTGTAAAGCTTGGCATGTCCTTTAAAACATTCCTTTCACTTGTAGCTATATTATATCTTTATTATAAAGACCACATTTCTATGGTTGGACTAACCACTATACAGTATCAGTATGTACTGTCAAGAATATTGAGGTACCTATATTATGTCAAGACTGGTTCTGTCTGTATTTAATTATTTTTATAAATATGTATGCATACAATTTGCCAAAGGTTTTATTATATTATGTAACATAATACTGATGTTTTTTTATATAATAACATTAACTTAATAGTGTAGGTTTCCCATGACTTATGAAATATGAAGATCTGAGTCAATATTTTCGGTTAATATATCATTTATAACAGCCAAGAGGAGAATAATTGATTACATATATAACTTATTGACTAATGTCCTGCCCGAGTTGAAATTTTTTTCAATTTATTTTCGATTTTTAAACTACATAATATATCATGCTCAAATTAATATATTTTTGTTAAATCTACACCAAAATTTTAGAAACAATATAGGTACCTACACAATAAGGTAAGTAAAATATACATAGCATTCTCTTTAAAACACATAGTACTTAGTTACAAATTTAAACATTTACTGCTTCATAGTATTCATTTTCAAACAACACCTGTATTACAGAATATTTAGTTTTTTTGTTAAAAAAATATTTTTCAATATTAACTAAACATCCTGCTGCTTACAAGGAAATTCTATCATGGAAAAGTTGCTTTATTTAAACTTTTGAAAAATAACTATAAACACTAAAATTACATAGGTACGTCTTATAAAAAATGGTATAGAGTATATGTGTTTGTATTAAGTTTTGTATCTGCTAAATGAATGAAGTCTTAACTTCTTAAGTACTACACAAGTATGTTAACTGGCTTCCTACACCGAACTGGATCTCACCAGTCGTGAAAGTACAGTAAAGAGAGAGTGAGAATCACGCGAACACATCGACTGTGTACGTACACCCACCGAGCCGGTTCACTATTGAGCTCGTAGAAAAAACTTTCTTTAACCCACTTTCGTATTCTCGCGATGATACGCCATTCACCGAGTCAGTGCGTCTAGTGCGGTGGTCGTTTGCGGTGTGGGGCCCTACCATTCCCAGTGATCCCTGAGTTGGTGGGATTTTCTCGTGGGGGTAATCAGGAGTGGGATAAGCGCCCGAGTGGTTGAAATGTGCGATATGCAGAATATGCCCGCACAAGACGATGGCTCTTGGTATGGAAATTTTTTACAATGAATTTCTAGACAATTTTGTCGGGGTCAATAATATTTTCAGCATAAATTCTTAGAGCTTGATTACATACGTGCTTTTATGTAACCTGCATAACATAATTAGATATTTAACTTCCTTATTTCAACAGACACAATTAGTCTGAATAATACAAAATTAGTTTGAGTAAATATACTTTTTGTATAAATAACTGTTTTTCTTGTTCATTAATAAATAAACAAAATGTAATTGCTCCATAACTATATCTTTATTAAAATTACATACTTATTTGAAAAACTTTACTTTTACTTTAGTTTTCCGATGCTTAATTCATATTTACATTGGTTAGTCTTGTGTTCCTTTGATGCCTATCATTTTATGGTCTTAAAACTTCTCAACAGTTTATCTATTATAATTATATTAGCCACCAACATGCTTTCAGAATTTTATTACAGACACAATTGTAATATTTTAATATCAACATGTAGTTCTATTAGTTAGTCTTGGAACTGTAAATATATACAAAAACTGTAATAAATATGCGTCTATATAAGTATATCAATGTAAATTTTCTGATAAATTATAAATCATTATATTATATAGCTTACTTTTTATATAAGGTTCTATTATAGGTAAGCTATTTATGGATTAATTGTTTTGTTCCAAGGAGGTTCTAATTAATACTTTGTCAACAGCGAAGAAGATTCTGAGATGAATTGGAATGCAGCCTTCTCCGCAATGGGTGGTGGAACTCACTTTGTGACTACAGGAGGTCAGATGCCTGTGACAAAGATACAGCAGAACCCTAATAATGGAACCCAACTGTCACAGGTATTGTGTTGCCATACTTCCATATCGTTTTTTTTGGCTTAATGGTAATGATGGCAGCTAAGATGTTGCATTTGAATATCATTCTTTTATGTATTTGCTCAGCGTGGTAGACAAGGTTCCGAGACCTACTGGGAACTATAAAGGATTATGAACATCTCATGTTATACTGCCTATTGTTAAAAATATCACGACCTCCATATTTACTGAGCTGTAGCATATTTTGGGGCCAGGTTAAGAACCTTTCAAACTCCTGCTATGGTCAACTAAACATGTTTGTGGTAACTGTGAATTAAAATAGTCATATATGCAAAAGTGTTATCTTCCCTCAAATTTCTAAATATAAGTAACAGTGCTATTGATCTACTAACTGTGCTACCGCCTCGTTTTTTTTTTCAATTATTAAACTTTTCCGTAACTTATTATAATTGTTTTAAGCTGTTTTATATTTAAAATAAAAAACAAAGAAACGAAAAATAAATTACTATTTATATTTTATTATACTATCACTTAAAAAACCTGTTTGATAGTTGGGAAATATGTAATTGCGTCTATCTGGTGATGTTAGTTATAACTTACCTTTACTTAGAAATACCAGAATTATGTCTTTAATGCTTGAACAAAATCCTATGATTGTATATCCCAATACTAAGTTGTGCAGTGTACGAATCAAGTGTGTTAAACTTTCACTTGCGTACAAGTTTCACTTCGCCTCTTAAGACAATAGTGTTAATGCTTCGGACTTATGCAACCAAACTATGAATTGCTTGTGTTTTCTTTCTATTTTCCATCTTACAGAAAAAACTGTTAATTAATGTATAATAAAAACAATGAATCGCGAATTTTCGTATATCACCAAAAAAACCCCTAAGCTTAACACAATCTATATGGAAAATAAATTCTCCATCCGTTTCAGCCGTCGATTTACAAATAAATACCTGATCAACAGGTTATTAGGCTCTTGTGCCCTGGGTTTCCAATAGGGGATTATCATCACATACTGTGCAGTTTTACACGTCTATTACTGTTATTGAGAAAATAGCATAGATATTCCTGGGACTATTTTTACATAGTAGTAATTTTTTATCATTAATGTTTCAGGTCGTCGGTATGGTTGGCGGAGTGAATATGGGCGAAAGTGTCCAATATGTGCGGACCCTGGACGGCACGACGTTACAAGCCACACCTCAACTTATATCTGTACCCATAACATTGCCTGGGACTAAACCTGGTAATTATGATAGTTTAATTAAAACACTTTAACGGTTTAAAACGCAAGTCAGCAGTCTTCCCGTGACCACGGCTGCTGCAAAGCATCCGAAACGTCGGGCCGAAGTTAAAAATCATTTACAAATAAGTTTAACTAATAAATCGCGTTTTAAACCGTTAAAGTGTTTTATTTAAATGTGTACTACTCGCGTAAACTATAGACAGTATTTAATTATGACAGTTTAAAGCCTAAAATAGCCCTACAATGCATTTTGCTTAGACGTGGGTGAGATATTTAGGCTTCCACGGAGTCAATCCCTTCCTTGTCTGCTGTAGAATATACCATATGAGTGCACCAAAATGAGTTATTTTTTCTTGGACCTAATTATTATATTGAACTCTTACTTTGATGTCAATATTTCCTAAGTTTATCTGTACCATACAAGTGAAACCTAAAGTACCACTCGACCTCAAATATCAAGTCAATAAATACTCAACCCAATAAAATTATTGCAAAGAGGACAAATCTAAGGAAAAATATAACTACATTTAAATTTATTCTATGATAATAATTACTATCCTTATTTTGTAATATGATCATCATTATAAAATAATATGATGACTCAAAACACAATTTAAGTTATGGCCTATATTGTATACCATTGTGTGATTTTAATAATCTAGAAACAATAACAATAGTCAGGATCGCAATAATTGGGCCCAAAATAACTGACTAGGTTAACATATACATTGTTCCTTGTATTTTACAGGTGATCCACAGCCCACAGTTCAGATTCAAGTCCTGACTCCGAATCTCATTCAGCAGCAGCAAACCAAATATCATATGCAAATACCTATTCAGGGATTCCAGCAAGGTATGATCAGTTTATCCAAATAAAGATAGTGTCAATGTTAAACACTTTTAATTTTTTTTGGTTCAAAGGTACAATACAAAAAATAATTATTTTTCACATATTCAAAATCACCAAGTTAGCCAATTAAGTTTTAGCCAATTAACTCTGCATTAAAAGCATGGAAATGATGCTAAATTTAACTATTAAAAAAAGTTTTATGTGTTAAGTAAATACCATATTATTGTCTTTCGGGCTGTTCGGCCGATGTGAGCGAGAAGAGGTTCTCGACGTTTCGCCATCACGTGTGGACGGCATCTTCAGGAGATGTTGACTCCTCGATTGCTCGAAGAATTGCAATTCTTCGAGCAATCGAGGAGTCCGAAAGACAATAATATGCTGATCGATGGCCGTAAAAGCCTTACTCAATTTGTTAAGTAAATAATTATGATTCCACTGATGTTTGTATCATTTCTGTTTTTTATGCTGAAAACTCAATTGGTAATACCACTGTTTGGATAGTTGTAAGCTGACAATATAATATAAAGCACAAACTAAGTGGTGACATACTAGGATTTGGCAATTGTTATTTGTAACACATTTTATTTTAATATACAAAATCTGCCCTTATTTTAATTTTTAACGTTTATCCAAACTTGTGTATTGTAATTCTTAAGGAGGGTACTTTTAATGATAAACTACCTTCAAAGGATTTTGCAATGTTCAAATAAGTTATATGTATATGTGATATTATAAAATTGCAATATATAGGTTTGTTATGACAATGAATATTGTGGTTTACATAGCTTTTGCGAGCTTTTTCATTTATAAAAATAATATGCACTGTGTATAGGCGCTGTGTTAACTGTCGGGTATTCACCAGAAACTAACGATGGAATTCAACTTCTGGGGAACGGAATGTCTGAAGGTCTGTCTATGCTTTTGTACAAATGGCTTAAAATTAAAATGGAATACTTTGAAAGTAATATATAATAAATAATTATACCTTATATAAAGACCATTGTTATTTCGGGGGGGCAATTCTCATTTAAGCGATACGATTTGCCCCACAGTTGATAATTACTTTCTGGTCTAAGTCTTCTGTGCTTCTATTCTGTATTTATTATTTGAAAAGCATTTTATATAGGTATATAAAATAACACACTTAGTATGTCCTAACATAGGAATCTTTCAGTCACAATTTTTTTTAATTCAGTTTTTTTTTATAATTAATGATCCTTTAAATTATTTTAAAATTTTCCATTTTTTATGCTATGCTATGTTTTTAAAGCACTGTATAGCAACTATAAATATGCCTTTTAATTGCTTTATGCTGAATACGTGTGTAAATAAATTAACAAACATATTCCGTTGTTCAGGTACATTCAGGATAAGACCAGGTGAATAATTTACCTCTTATATATTTACCTAATCTGTGAAATGTTAACGAATTATATGTGACCTTTAAAATCCACAACAATTTTAACGGTTTAAAACGCTATCCTCTAACCACCACTGCTTAAAACCATCCGGTATCACGGGACGCTGTTAAAAATCAATTAACAATATATATTTCGGGGCTTAAGCCGTTAAAAGTGTTTCATTTAATGTGTACCACTCGCGTAAACCATAGACAATATAAATGCATGCTGGTCTATTCATCGGAATGGTTATTTATAACGTTCTGTCTCTCCTACCTTTTCAAGAAAAAGGACGCAACATTTCGGTGGGCGAATTATAATTAATTTATGGGTGAGGCAGTGGTTGGTAACAAGAGACTTTTTGCATGTTCCTTCGACTAGTCTTTCATTTATAATGGTGATAGATTAACTTCTCATTCTAAATGAAAAATTCTTATTGGGAAAATTTTGTAGCACAATTAAAAAAATTCCATTCCATTCCACTAAACTACTTAGTTTTATTTTAATCTTGTCGCTTCTCTTCGCCGCTTTTACATTGGTGATTGTACTCAAACAGATATCGAAATACTTACATCAAACATTCCTCGTATATTATATATTTATTTACGTTGTGCTTTTAGGGCTGCAAGTGGTGGCCACGCTGCCTCAGGACATACAAGTGTTGCAGGACAGCAAGGAACATACTCAGCAGGCATTACAGCAGCAGGTATATAACTAAATATTAAAAAAAAAACTGATCAAATGTAAATGGGACTCTTACACAAAAGGTTCCGTTTTAACCCATTTGTTACGTAACCCTTAAACTAGTACTCAGTTTATCAAATTCTACAGTGGCCTAACTGTTGTATGGTCGACCAGCGAAGTTTGAAACCATCAAATTCTATCTAATCGTAAAAAAAATCGTTAACGTTAAAATTTCTTTTATTATCACTATGCCTAATAACATAAACGCTTTTTTATAAAATATTTTGGATGACTGTAACTCTATAAGTTAAGCTACCATTTATATGTTGTCCCCTTTTAAAACGTTGAAAGCATTTTATTTAATTATGTATGTATATTTTAATTTTATTGTGTTATTTATTTAGATGTTCCTGGCGCAAAATCATCAAATCATAATAAATAATCCGGAAGACATAAAACCGGTGATCAACAATAACAACAACAATGAGTCTGACGTCATCATCAAGGAGGAGGAATGCGAAGAGAATGATGATGTGAGTACTTACAAGAGAGCTTAGCCGCTTTCTGTGGTAAATGTCCTCCTATGCCCAACCGAAACAAAGTATCATGCTTCCATAGTATTCTAACACAGGACGTTGGATTTAAAACTATTATAAACCTTCATAATATGCCTGCGTCTATAAAAAAATATTTTATTCGTCTTTATTGTTAACAATAGAAACAATTTGTAGTTCGACATGGGCCTCCTCTAAAATCTTCCATTCGTTGTCTATCTATTGCCACTCTTAGCCATTTTGGGTCTTCCCATCTCTTAAATTCTCTGCGTTTGAGATTTCGGTACTTAATTTCGTCCACTTTTCCTTTATTTCATCAACATGTGTTTGAAGCTATAGTTCGTTTTCAATTTAAGGAAGCTCGTTTTTTTTGTATTATATTAATCAGAGTCAATTCTGATCCGAGTCTTGATGGTACGTTTCAGGAGGACTCGCAAGGCACTGAGAATAGCGATGGACAAATCTTCAACTCGCAACAGGATCTCGTCAAATACTTATACACGTTGCCACCTCAGGTAAGAAATAGTTGAACCAAAGATGTATCTATAAAAGAAAAGTAAGGCATGTGTTAATTTAAAAATCGATTATAAATTGAAAAAAAAAAAAAAAAACGAGTTGAACCGGCATCCACACCGCCCGCTGGGCTACATATATATATAATATACAGTATACAGTCCTGCCCATGACATACATTTTAAAATTATAATCAATTTTAGTTAATATAGTGCATGTGCAATAACATATCAGAAATATTAAGACAGACAAAAATGTTGTCTTATTCTTATATAGAAGTATATGTTATAATTAGATTCTCATAATTTCCCTTATTCTCCCATTTGTCACAAACACCTGTTAAGAAACTACACAAGAATAATTTCTTTTCTACGTTTCAGCAAACGCAAGGCTTGCCAGTGTCGCTTCAGCAGTTTCTGAGACTGAATCCAACAGACACAAAGAAGACAATCATCATGGAGAAAGATAACACGGAAAGTAGCGTGGCGAATGATGAAACAGCCGAACAAGACAGCAAAGATGACATTCTAACCGAAGGTCTATATACAGTTTTTGTATGAACAAATTAGTATATTTTAGCAAAATATTTACGTATAGTGCTAGCAGGCGGGTTGTGGGTCCTATCCCCACCGAGTTTAACATTTTTCTAATAGTTAGTATTTCTAGTTTTAAAACTCAAATTTTTAAGTTCCTCTAAGAACTTCTTTTGGAAATCTGGATATTAAATTGGTGGTAAGAATACCGCAAACCGATGTCCTCTATCATAAAAAAGTACACATTCAAAATACGAATGTATCACATATCACAAAAAAATGCATTTCCTATAATAAATCACACGGACTTTTAGGCTCGCCAGCGAAGAAGAAGAAGAAGTACAAGAAGAAACCGGCTCGGCCCGCGAGGCCCAAGCCGGGACAGGTGGTAATCGCGACGGCAGCGGACGGTTCACCCATCTACTGCTGCCCCGAGTGCGAGAACGCCTATCCCGAGAAGGAGCACCTCGAGGTGCATCTTAGCGTGCACCAGATCGAGAGGCGGTTCATATGCGGGATCTGTGGGGCGGGGTAAGTTGTTACCTATATGTTATACCAATCATAAAATTAAACTTGTTAAAATATCCAGATTTCCAGACGAACGTGAATCAGAAAAATAGATAAGAAACACGTGGGGATCGAACGAAAAGTAATAATTAATAATAAAGTTTTGCAGCAGGCGTGGTTACAAAACAATGTGGCTACAAAATAAACCGTTAAAACACAAAATAACCGTTGTTTTTATTTAAAAGATGTGAATATCTTTGACAGACTGAAGCGCAAAGAACACTTGGAGCGTCACAAACTCGGCCACAACCCCGAACGGCCGTATGTCTGCGGAGTTTGCGGGAAGGGATTCAAACGACGGGAGCATTTGAATTTACATATCGTCATCCACTCGGGAGTCAAGAGCGAGAGATGTAACGAGTGTGGAAAAGGTTAGATTACAGAGCGTTCTCAACTGTAAAACAAATATCCAAGTTTTTAAAGACTAAGTATTGTTTAATCACACAAACGAATTAATAGAGCGCTATCTCTTTCTCACATAACTCTAAAACGGAAAACAAAAATATAAGTGGTAATTTTTTTTCTCTATTCAATCGTTATCAGATAATAAGATTCGTTTAAGAATACAACAAATTTTAGAAAGTATATATATGACATGAAAAAATGTCATATAAAGCGACTTTTTGAGGCTACAGAAGAAATGCTAAGTGGTCTTCAAACTAACTCTAATGTTTACTTATAGGATTTTACCGCAAAGACCACCTGCGGAAGCACACAAGATCGCACGAAAGCAAGCGCGCTAAGGACGAGGCGAACAGTGAAATGTTTGAGGTCAAACCGTTGCCGGCGCAGATCAATACGAATACTAGTAACGCCATATTGCCCGAGATCACTATACACGTAAGGATATTATTGCGACTTTGAATTGATATATCTGTAAAGAAACCGCGTAGCTTATTTAAGCTACGTGTCTTAAGCAAAAGCTAATCATCTGGTTTATGATCTACATCATCCACTCTTCTCTGAAACTTTGTGGATCACAACAAAACGAATCCAATTAGGTTATTATTTGTCACATCAATTTTCAACAAACAGGAAGTAATTTTTATTAATTTCATCTTAAGTCGTCGATATACAGATTATGATTTAAACAAAGTTGTTTTTAATTAAAAATAAAATAACTAAAAACGGGAGACCACTAAACAGTAGATATTTTCTCGGGCGTTATGTTAGGCCAGATGAATGTATGCCTTCTTGAATGTTCTTCTAAGGCATGCATATATATTATGGATATTACAGGTGCCTACAAGTTCCAACGTCCAAGCGCCCGTACAGATAAAGATCCCACAGCACGTGCTGACGTCACTGCGCTCGAGTGGGTCCGACGGGACCGCTACTACCACGTCGGACGTGACCAACGGGTCTATTTGCACCGACGCTCAACTGGACGCTATACTGGCGCAGCACACGTGACACACAGATGAGACTGGTGAGATCCAATAGCGAATAAACCAAGGGATTCATACAGTAATATAAACACAAAAACACACTCACGTAACAAAAACATATTTTAAACAATGAGTTTTCAAGCGAAACTTGCTTTTTTTTATTACATAAATTTAATGCATTACAGTGCAAAATAACTTGAGATATCACTTATTTAAGACAAAATATTAGTTATATATGTAAATGTATATTAGTTACCTAGCTGACCCGGCTAACGTTGTTTTGCCATATAAATAATTTTACTAAAATGGCAATTAAAATATAAGGGCTGATCGTAGAAGGGTAAAAATTGAGGATTGTATGTATCTTTGTATGTTGTATCATTAAAAATTAAATATTTGGTCTAAAAAATATCTAAAATCAAGGGTGGACTACCCCTAACATTTAGGAAGATGAAAAATAGATGTTGGCCGATTCTCATAGATACCGGATAAGCACAAAAAATTTCATCAAAATCGGTCAAGCCGTTTCGGAGGAGTATGGCAACGAAAACTGTGACACGAGAATTTTATATATTAGATATAAATGTAAATAGACAAGGTGGAACAAACTGTGTATTTGTAACTAATTTTAGTTAAATGATCAATAACTCTCATAGTTTTCAACAAATTAAAAGGATTTTCTTTATTTTTTTATTCTTGCTCCTCGATTTATAGCAGGGGATAAATTTATAATTCAAAGTGTATTTCAGATAATGAGAGCGAAATTGGCGACAGCGAGTGATTGAGTGATCCCACGCAGTACCTGGCGCTTCGCGTTGTCCACTGCGATGGCGCGTGCGCATCCAACGAGGCATCTTCAATACACCGCTTCCAGTTACCTTACAAATCTTTAAATTCGGAATACCACTATTTCCAGTCAATCGTTTTGTCGTTAAAATATTTTTTTAATCAAAATTATGAAAGTACAATTCTATAGCTTTTATCAGTAATAAGAGAGTAATGTTATTTTGCCGAATATTGGTGCGTTTGAGAGCAAATTCCATACGAGCGGTAAATTATACAGGCACGTTTGAAATATATAGACTTTAATGGGAATAAATTTTAAACTTTCCAAATGTCAGTACGTGCCAGCATAATCTGCCCCTAAAATATCGCAGTTAATTTTATGAACATTATCGCTTTAAACATTAATACTCCACTCTTAGCAATATGGTCTACTTAAGTATTTTTAAAATCGTGATTACTTGTATAGTAAGTTGTATATAGTCTAGTTTGAATGCAACATCGTGTAAGTGGGAACTGAGTTTAATGTTTTGTCACTCTCGGGCAAGATTTGTAGGAAAGAGACAAATAGCTATTCCTTACTTGTAGTTTTCACAAGGTTTGTTCGCCTTTGTTGTCCAAATTTTCTTATCATTCGGTTAATGACTAACAAATTTCTTAAGTATTTGAATTATTGCCAGCTTAGGAGATAAAGAAATGACGTTAATGAAAAAATAAATGAATAATGAAGCACTAGAGCAACACTTAAACATATTATATAAAGCAGGTATATTTATTTATTTTTTGCTTAAATCTCACAAAACTTAACAACTTTGTCTAAAACACTAACGGTTCAAAACGCGAAAGATTAAATGACTTATTTACAACACCGTGACCATGGCTTCTGCGAAGCAACCAAACGTGGGGGGATGATAAATAAGTTTTACGAATATATTACGTGTTTTAAACTCTATAAGCGATTCCTTTAGATGTGTACTACCCGCGTAAACTTCATACAGTATCTTCCAAAATAAAATGTGACACATTTTGACACATTGATTAATTAAGATGTGCCTCTAGATGTGTTTGTATAAGACAAATACTGAGAGTTGATTTTCGACAAAAGGCTGGTTTTATCAATATCTATAAGCGAAATATGGTACCGAAATGTTTGCCCTTGTTTTTCTTATATATCAACACGTCTATTTACAGTTGAATTCACAAGATTATTTCTAGGTCTGAGATTGGAGCTTCTTTTTATTGTCCGTCCACCGTACAGTAGCAATAAGTTTAATTACGTGTCTACTTTGAAGCTGAGGCATGCGCTGTTAGAGTTCCACACATGACAATTTCTTATAATCTAGCTAAGGACTTGAAAATGTACATCTCAATTCGTGTCAAAATTAGCAACTCTAAAAATGGGTGGGTAGTTTGTAATATACGTAGTGTCTATAGTTTACGCGAGGAGTACACATTTAAATAAAACACTTTAACGGTTTAAAACGCGATATATTAGTTAAACTTATTTGAAAGTGATTTTTAACTTCGGCCCGTTGTTTCGGATGCTTTGCAGCAGCCGTGGTCACGGGGGTCTCCCCGTTTGAAACCGTTAAAGTGTTTTATTTAAATATACGTAGTCCTAAATAAAGATGGCGCTAACCATTAACCAAGATGACGTCATTATTTTAAATTAACGGTTGATATAATTATTGCTTAAAACCGTTAAATTTTAAAACCGCTGCAACTGACAAGAAACAATTCACCCGGAAGGGAAAGATGAAATAGTTGTAAAAGTTTAGTTTATATGCTTTAAAACACTAAGAAACACACATAATTTGTAATTACGACACGCACAATTCCTTCCAAATAATTTTATTCGATGTCGCGTACTGTAAATATTCACTGTGATAAAAATCATTTCTCAATTATGTTGTTTATATATATTTATGTAACAGCACTTAACCCTGCAGACAATCGAAACGATTTATGAATAGAACACATTAAATGAATGGGGAGTTTTCTTGCCATACTTAAAAACATTACAGCAGAAGATTGTCTAACTATGACATATGCAACTCGGTACTAAATCTCCTTTTTATCAGTAAGCAAATCGTTAAGTAACATGGCATCACAAGCAGCTTTAAGTGTATAGTAGTTTCGAATTATATTTTTGTACTTAAGATGTGTTGTATGACAGTTTTGTTATACTTAGTAAATGTTTGAGGTGCTCCAAAAGTCTTCTTTTGTGCTGATATGTTTTGTCTCTGTCGCGCTAAGGAGTTAGAGCGAGACGAAAAATTCTTCGATAAGTTGTATATATTTTTTTGAGAAGCCATTAATTTTAAGACCCTAATATGCGGGTGGATATGAATTTTAAATTCCACGCGAAATCGTCGGAGATTTTTTTACAAATTTGAAAATCGAATATTTTAGTACCTTTTTTGTACCAGTAAGTTTTTTTTTTAAGTTAACCTTTAATTATGTAGTTTCAAGTATTATAAATGTTAAGGTGCGTCGAACTTAGCGTTCGCTTTGTACTTTTTGTATGAAAACTTATTTATTAACGAGATTAAAGAATAAAGTTGCTGATTTTTTTATAGACGTGTTTTATTATACTTGACATTTTATTGTGAGTACACCCCAAATTCTCAAAGGCGTTTCTAGTTTACAAAAATAATTATCTTAACGACATACACCGAAAGTGGAAATTATCGTCTAACCCAGGTGTGCGACGCTGTGCGTCTAGCACGCATATAAACCTCACAAATACCTCGTGCATAGAAGTTAGGGGAGGCCATTCTCATCCCCTTGGCCATTCATTGAGCTCGCAAGGGATATTGGACCCACACGTTGTCATTGGGTGGCCGCCCCACGTCTAGTGTTTGCGCATGTGCAATCCACTGCGCACAGCCACAGCGCATTCCGCCATTCGCGCCCATCTATATTTGAGGCCCGTTCGCGTGTGAAAACCTCTGCGAATCCATCAAGAAGGCTGCGATAAGGTAAGCGTTGTATAATAATCCCAAAACAAACGACTCACTAATGCCGGCCGCGGCGGGTGCTGTGGTGGGTAGGAATGGTGTGGGAAAGGTAAAAATAAAGCGCTGGGAATTACGATTGGGGTGAGGCAGTATGGCGGGGGTTGGTCGCCCTATGGGGCAACACCCTTACACGCTTAATGCTTTCAGATACGCGATGAACTTCGCCCCATTTACGGGGCACGTACCGTCTGGGACGGGTCTGCCTACGATTCAGCAGTTCGCGGCTAAGTTTGGATATGAAAATGGTGGGGTCAATGGGAGCGTGGTGCAAGAGACTCGATATCAAACTCCTGGGGTCCAGTTCACGGTGGCACCCGGAGTGGTGGACTCCATGAAGTTTCGTCAGGGTGAGAGCGTTGTAGTGATGAGCAATCCTCAACCGGGTGGTGTTACTTTGGCCGGGATTGGAACTATGCCAGCTGGTGAGATTTTTCGATATAATTATATATCTAAGTCCAGTTTAAACCCCAACCAGCCAGAGCGAGACAAACGTACTTTATATAAAAATCATTTTCGACACGCGGTCGTTAAAAATAGTTCATTTTAATTTTTCAAAAGAACTATAATAATAAATTAGATGCCAGTACATTCAATGTAGGTTCGTATGTTATTAAATTTTAAGTGATGCTCGAATTTTCATAACACATTTATTTACAGGTGTAAAGTACCAGACCATTACATCATCGTCAACAGTGAATGTTGGCAATATTGCGTACAGCGGCCAATATGTATCAGAATCTGACCACTTGAAGGGTGATCGGGACAAAAGGGAGTACAGGGAAGAATTGCAGCACGATATAATGGCAACTATGATGCAGCAGCAGCAGGGTAAGTTGGTGGAAATAAGTTACTATGACTATACTATGTTCTTTTTTTCTTACTGTACCAAGAAGGTTTAATTATATTTAATATTCAAGTTTGAAACGTCTAACCAAAATTCGATAATGTAATGGGAAATGCTATTTTCAATCGATGTAATTCGATGAGAAACGCTCAACATCTGAAGACACCATCCATTCAAGATGGCGAAACATCGAGAACCATTTATCAGCTACGAATGTCCAACAGCTCTAAAACGCTAATAGCTTTTTTGCGTAACTCTTATAGTTGTTCTCATGGTAGAAAAACATTCTATCTATTCTATAAAAGTTAAAACCAATATCTGCCAAAGTCCGCGGTCTAAGGTTCTAAAATTAATAGTGCAGAAGCACAGCTCTCTATACACATAACTATAATAACTCGACTATATAGTTTTCACTGTTAAACAGACACAGAAATATGTCTGCGCCATGGTCTATGGGGATGTGTATTCAGTCCAAATTCAATTGCAGTAACCCAAGCACCACTTCAGCAAGGAACGCAGCAGTTGTTGGTGGTACTACATGAACCAAAAGAGGCGGCGGCGTTAGCTCGAGCCCTCAAGCAAGAAGTCAGGCAAGACAGGACTGTTACGGCAGCGCCTGCTGAATTTATTAGTAAGTTTAGATTATAGAATTAATCGGCTACCAGTACAAGAATTTAATATAATATATTACCAAATTTGATAGATGGCCGGGTAATCAGTCCACACTAGCTGCAAACCATTTCACGCATTTCTCAAAATCACTTAGTCAAGACAGATCATTGGTCGCCCAATACAATGGCAAAAATTAATAATTTACTTACATCTATATAAAACATTTTAACGGTTTAAAACGCGATATATTAGTTTAATATAATACTAATAAAAATCATACTATAGACAGTATTTACAATCCATCGCACTCCACAGATATCAAATTTCACTGCTTTATCTGTAATGTTTGTGTCTGTGTGTGAAGTATTTTAAAAAGACCTCAAAGTAATCTCATGAAAGTTAGAGCTAGACAACAAGAAAGACAAGATAATCTAAATAATACTATATTGTTAGAAATAGCAACAGCTTTTTTATATGTTAAAAACTCTAACTTTCATTGTCTCTTTTACAAGGATACGTATTTCACTAGTGGCTGTTGTTAGCATGCTTCATTTTATACGGTTAATTTTAAAGTCGCAACGAAAGCCGTAGCCAATAAAACTACTTTTAAAATCGGTCAAAGAACATTTAAAATGTCGGTAGGTAATTATTTGCTCACCGTTTATGACAACTTCCGTCACACAGTCCGATATTTGATACATTTCTCATTAGCTCACATATAAAATTTCAATAGATATAAAAGATACTGTTGGGTAATAATGTATAAACAGCTAAGAAATAGATTTTTTACTGTACTGACAGTAATTAGCAAAAAAAAGACGGGTGGTAATGAAAGCATACAATATGACACAATCCATCCATCCACCAGCGCCATCCCCGGCCATGCCTAACATGCTTAGTTGTGCCGGTGTCTTTGTCCACGTACAGACGGACTCCTTTCTTTCTATACTAAAGAAACCATAGGTAAAACTGACACAATATCTTTCTGTTAGTGTTTATACTATTCACCAGGTATTGGAGACGTATCTGATGGCACTTGGCAGACAATAGGCAGCGGCGTGGCAGACTATTTGGCGGCCTTACCACTTCCTCTCCACCATCTCTTGAAGTACTCTGCTCCAGCGGAGAAGAGAGAAGAACAAACGACGATTGTTACAGCAACTACACCAGCTGTTGCTACCATGACACAGGTATGTCAAACATCTGCATGACAGCTATAAGCAATCTTGATAGCAGTTGATGTTGTTGGCAGTTCTAAGGAACAAAAATAAATTAAAACATTTTTAACAGTTGTAAACGCACAATGTATTAGTTAACTTATTTTTAGTTTATTTTAGCTATAGGCTAACATTCCGGATGCTATGCAGCAGCGATCACGGGTGGATTCATATGTTTAGCGTTTTAAACCATTAAAAATGTTCTATTTAAGTATGTACTACTCGCGTAAACTACAGACAGTATATGTTTTTTTCTCTTTAGCAAATAACGCCAAACAACGAGAACAGCGTTGTAGTACAGAACACATCTATTATTAACACATCAGCTAATACACACACGCAAGGCACGAACACAATTGAAGCACCTATCGCAAACACGCTCTACTACAGCAACGGTAGGAAAAAGAAGAAGAAGAAAGAGATACAAGTGAAGAAGCCGCGTCCGAAGCCAGGCGAGATAAGGATTACCACAGCACTAGGTACATGAAAATCGATTTATATTTAAATAAAAAAAAACACAACTTACGAATATATACAAATTTGAATTCTTCCTTTAAATCTTTAAAAGTTAATAAACTGTCAAGTCTCATAAAACAGGAGCTAAGATTTTCCTCGAGCATGAAGAGAAAAATCATGAAAATGCTCCGCGAAATATCAGGAAAATTATAAGATAGTTTCTTTACCATGCATAATGGCTTTGAATAAGTTTGACAAAAATTCTTAAATCGTTATTTTACGTAGATGCCTATTGCATTTCAGATCCTTTAATGTTTCATTTGATAATTAACGAGGAATGATTTTATTAAAATCAAACAGAGTATATCTACATTTTCCTATTAACCTTTTTCAGACGGAAGCACACTGTACTGCTGCCCAGAATGCCACATGGCTTACCCAGAACGAGACCTTGTCGATCAACATCTTGTAGGTCACACAATGGAAAGGAAGTACGTTATGTTATTAGTTCTAAAAATAATTAAACTATTGCAATTATAAAAACTAATTACAAGCTCTGGCCCATTTGCAACATACACATCCAAATATCCAAACCCAAAGTAGGTAGAAAGTATTTTTCCTACCATTAAGCCCTTCTCTATAATAAAAAGAAATTACATCACATAAAAAGTTAAGTCTGAAACTAAGAAGGCGCTGGCCTTGTGTGGTTGTAGATCTTTTTTTATAAAAGAGAAGAACTAACAAATATGGGATATACTTGTTGGAAGGTGATAGACCCCAGCCATATACCATCTAATCTAGACGCTCTATCAGCCTATTTTGGCTTTAGAAATTCGGAAATCTACCGAAAAGCGATACTTTGTTAGAAATATGTTGGTTCCGTGGGGATTGAATCCACAACCGTTGATATTAAGGTTTAAATACATTTTTTCTCAAAAAGGTACAAGATCACTCACTTGAAAACACTATACAAATCAACATTATTTTTACAATTCTACCCGCATGCAACGCTCAAGAAATTTAGACAAAGAATTGCGTATGACGCTGTATATTTACAAAATAATTAGTAACCATGGTAACAATTAATATAGATATCTCTGCCACAGGTTCATCTGTGACATCTGCAACGCAGCTCTGAAGCGAAAGGACCACCTGACGCGTCACAAGCAGTCTCACAACGCTGAGCGGCCCCACGTCTGTTCCGTCTGCTTGAAAGCCTTCAAGCGTAAGGAGCAGCTCACTCTCCACTTCATTATTCACTCCGGGGAGAAGAGGCATGTGTGTAATGAGTGTGGCAAAGGTATAAGAATTCATTATACATTCTCTATTTTTACTTGTTTTGAAATAACTGAACATAAAACACTGTGTGTAGTTTACGCGAGTGGTACACGTTTAAATAAAATGATTTAACGGTTTAAAACGCGATTTATATTAGTTAAACTTATTTTAACTACGGTCTAACGTTTCGGATGATATGCTATAATTTTCAAATAAATTTAACTAATATATATCGCGTTATAAACCGTTTTTTAATTAAATACCGGACATTTTAATATTGGATCGCGTTGCTTTACATTGAAATACCCCTTCTTCAATTCTTGAAAAGCTTATTCTTTTGTTTATAACATCTGTCATTTTGGAAAACCTTGGAAAATACAAATAGAAGTAAACGTTTTTTATCTTATTTATTTTTTTAATATTTTTCTATCCATATTCAGATCTAATATTGGAAATCTTTGTTAAGGTTTCTATCGCAAGGATCATTTGAGGAAACACACGCGTTCGCATATCGCTCGGCGGGTCAAAGCAGAGCTATCGCAAGAGACCACTACACCACCTCTTTCACAGGTAAATTATGTGCACTCATGACGTGGTGCAGTCACTAATAAATTTTGTCTGTTAGAGCACAGAGTTTGATAAGCTTCAACGTGTACGTGTCTCTCAAGGAGGTTATCACACTAATATATAAATTTATTAATGATAGTATTTATGCTAACTAATGAATTACATCGTGCAGTAAGCGTGAGAGTAAAAAAGGGACCAGTCTTCACATTTATTTTATTAAAGAAGTCAGCATTAGACCTCATTGTATATACTCCTTTATTGAAATATTTATCAATCTTCTAGGTGGCACCCGCTCCTACTTTAGAACCATCTTGACATGGCGCAATGGACGATTTCTGAATAAGATAAATAATACTAAATGTTATTATATGTACCTAAAAGGTAGTGCATGTAAATGACGCTTAAAACTTATTTAATTTATTTAAATATTTTACATCGGTTATACTGCAAGGATAATTTGTTTATACACATTTTAAAATTGTTATTGAAATTGTTGTTTTAACTTAGGCGACATTGAATTTTCGAAATGTGATCAAAATTATTGCCAATTTGTGATGTTATTTTAGAGAAATGTTATTTAGACTCGAATTTATGTATGTATAAAGTAGGATAATTCAGTACAAAGTTGGTTATATACTCGCTTTCAAGGCTCGAAGATAGTAAATATAAATTATAATTAATACCGGTTTTTTTTGAATATCAATTTTTACTCCTATTTTATAGTATCATCGGCTGCTATATCCATAGTGAATATATTAGTATTTACTTTAAATAAATGAAATAGGAACAATATTAAAAATTCTCATATACCAATTTTGGATCCTGGCCAAAATAAATATTGCGAATGTCTCTTTCTCTTTTCACGAGTTAGAATCTGAAAAAGAAAATAACACGTCATTAAATCTCATTACTAATCGTTTTTAACAATTAAGTAAATTTGTAGAAAAACACCACTTTTTAAAATATCTGCAATTTATTTAAATATACACAACATACATCACTTACCGACTATGAAAATTTTCAAATAATCTCTTACATATAATATCAAATATTTCATATTTATCATAACTATTATTAATAATTTACAAAGTATTAAGCTATCACTTTAACTTAGATAACGTCTCTCGCGGTAACAACCGATTTATTATTATTAATAATACCGGCTTCACTCCGATTTTTGCAAGGTGTGTATAGAGTACAACCCAATTAGTAGATTGTTATGTAGAGAAGTTAACGGGGACTGCAGGTGAACGCCCATTTGAGGCCACAAATAAACAATGGGTTAAAAAAACGTACTCACTTCTAGGCCAGTTCTAAAATTGACAAATTCTCCTCAAAAATACTAAAAACGCGAAGAATGCACTTTTGTCCTTTGCCATGTTTTTTTAATAAAACTGAAGGTAAAAGAAACTAAACTTGTACTTTAAAAATAAAAAGTTTCTCCTTCAAAATAGACATGGGTGAGATTTTGATAGAAATTTCTCCCATATAATGAAGACCACAACATCACCACAATCCTGGTATCTCAATTTGGGAGAATAGCCGTCTCCATATCCTCGAGGGGATCCTGTTCGTCATTAGAATCGTCCACGGTGGGGTCCACTGTGACCGCACGCTGCTCCCCATTGTCCAATGACATCACCATCTGGTAGGGCACTTTCATTTGAAGCGGCATCAGGATTTTAGCAGATGATGGCGCCTGAAGGTGTTACAATGAATTGAAAATCTATTGCAAAAAAGGTGACGGGCTGGTGTGGTGTAATGGGCCATGTTACGGCTAATAACGGTTGGTGGGTTCGATCCCCACCAGGTCCAACATTTTCCTAACCAATTTATAATTTTCCTGAAACATGTTGGACTTCGTCTGGAAATCTCCATATTAAATGGTTGGTAGGAATATCAAAATTCCTCCTGGATCACGAACCACCGTCGAAAGATGAAAAAGCAAACTTCGCCTTTTAGTTACAGTCCGTTGATTTCTGAATATCTTATGCCAAAATGGGCCGACAGCGCATCTTGTTTAGAAGCTATAGGCTGGGGTATTTACCTACTATCAAGCGAACCCCACGTTTGTCCGTCCCCGTCTATCATTCAAACATTGTAAACAGGTCGAACCGACTATTTATTCTACTAGCTACTGTCTATAGTTTACGCGAGTAGTACACATTAAAATAAAAGACTTTAACGGTTTAAAACGCGATATATTAGTTAAACTTATTTGAAAATGTCTCCCCGTGACCACGGCTGCTGCAAAGCATCCGAAACGTCGGGCCGAAGTTAAAAATCATTATCAAATAAGTTTAACTAATATATCCCGTTTTAAACCGTTATAGTGTTTTATTTAAATATTCTACTAGCTTTCATTCATTTTACTTACATGTATGGTGATTTCCGGTTTAACCTCCCTCTTCTCTTTCTCCTTTTTCGTCGAAATCGGAAGCAGTCCCGGTATCTGCTTCTTCTTTGATGTCGCGTTTCTGTTGCGTGACGGCGCTGGGCTGCTGAAAATCTCACGATAAACCGGGAGTTGCGGAGACCTAGGCGCGACCTTGAGTTTGCTTTTCGCGTGGACTATCATATGCTTTTGAAGGTGATCTTTACGATAGAAACCTGGAATCCATGTTTGCAAATTTTAATACTAACCTAACTGATCTATTATAAGCTTGATCATCAGCAAAAATGATTAGTAACATTAGCACTTTCTAAATAATAACCAAAACCTCACCTTTCCCACAAGTGGGACAGAAGAACGATTTGTGACCCGTGTGTATGTGCAAATGTATCTTATAGTGATCTTTCCGCCGGAACGCTTTGCCACAGTACTTGCAGACGAAAACGCGCATCGGACTCGGTATTACCGCTTCTTCCACCACCACCTGAAATAATCGACTAAATAAAATAAAACAAAAACATTTTTAATAATAAGCTTATATGAATAAGCTTGCTATCTCATTTACACATGTCAAAACAGATAACTGACTTTTAGTGATCGAGGAGAACAAGCAAGCGTAGAGTTCGATTGATGCAAGCTGTAATCAGCCATATAACATCTCAGTCGACCTATTTTTCCTCTGTATATTTTAAAATCTCCAGACTTGGAATCGAAACGCGATTCACTTCACGGCTTTTCCAGACGAAGCTCAACGCCTTTCAGAGAATTATAAATGGATTAGAAAGATGTTGTACCCAGTGGGGTTCGAACTCAAGCCCTGTCGATAGATTGCGACCATTATCATCGACTCATAATTCTACAATATTACAACTACCTAAATCGAGTACATACTGTGTATTGCTATGTACTAATTCTGGTACTCTGTACCCTTGAAGCAAACTTTTATTATATACTAGCTGTGCCCGCGACTTCGTCCGCGTGGAATAGTGACTTGGGTTAGAATTTTTAATTATTTTGGCTGTTTATTAATTTATGTAAGGACTAGCATTTAAGGCAGCCAATCTATGTTGTAAGTGCTTCTTTGTCGCAACATTCTCAACTCACATCACTTCTACTCTAACTCCCACTCCTATACCTAAAAAGCCAAAGAAGAAAGTTTCATTGTTCTAGCTTCAAAAACCACGAATTTTCATACAAACTTTTACCCCCCCCTTTTAACCTCCTTACAACCCCCTTTTCGCAATAAAAAAGAGCTTTCTCAGGGTCTAGACCATCTGTGTACCAAATTTCATTCAAATCCGTTCAGTACTTTTGGCGTGAAAGAGTAACACACGACAGACAGAGTTACTTTCGCATTTATAATATTAGTAAGGATAGTGCCATCATTTTCAAGGACATATGGAAAATTGTTAAGTTTCCACACCTCAAGTAAGTCTTGGGGATAATTTTCCTTTCTTCCATTAGGTGATGACTCATCGTAGCTGGTCTCTTCATATTCGCCATTTTGTTCGAGCTCGTTCTCGGACCCGCCATTTTGATTTTCCTCCTTATTTGGGCACACGTGATTCGCGAATTCATTTCTATCTCGGAAACCTGAAGCATTAAATAAATATATATTTTCAATGTAACTTGCTTTGGATAAGAGCATATTCGATAAGTTTCATTACATCTGCCTAGTTTGGGCTGGGGTTTTTTTTTGAATTAAGAAAAAATTACGTAATTATAGTTAGAAAATACAATAGAATGACAACACTAAAATGTGCGTGTAAATTAAACGACATTGCGTTATTTATATATTAAAATATTTCTATATAAAATTAGATCCCTCCAAAAATCCGTTTTAGTGGGTTACCTTCATGGCAGGTGTTGCAGAAGAAGTCCCGCTTGTTCCTAAGGTGTACGTTGGCGTGCACCTTCAAGTGCTGTTTCCGCTTGAACTTGCGGTGACAGATCGGGCACTCGTGCGCACGTTCCTCTTTGATGGCGCGTGGCACGAGCAATTCTTGTTCGTTATTCTGGGGATCGATAAAATCTAGTCACAGTAACTATTGATTTGCTAGCTCAAAAAAGAGTTCGTCCACATAGCTAGTTGAACGTTCACATTATCACTGAGATATTTTTGGACGAACATTAAAAAAAAAAAAACCCTTATTAATTAAAAAAAAAAAAAAAAAAAAGAAACATCTTTTTTTATGATAGAGGACAAACAAAAACGAGTTCACTTGACACTTTCCACCCACCCCAGGCAACTTGAAGTGGTACTAGAAAATTTGAAATGAAAATTTTAGCATATGCCTTTATGCTCACTATGAACGGTATATAGTTTCAGGGATAAACTATTTACGTAAAATCGATTGTTTCCCCAGCAGTCACCTGTGACCTACCATTCCTAATACTAAACAACGCGTATAAAAACTTTTATCAATATATTTACCAGCACTTCAACTTCGATGTCGTTACCGAGCAGGCTCTGCAGTTGAGACAAGTTGTTTTGTTGCTCGTAGCTCTTCAGATGCACCAAGTTGACGTGAACCAGCATTTGCTCCTTCATGTGGAATTCTGAAGACAGTGGACATTTTGCATCTAACGTTTTTTATTTATAAAAAGTAGTCGTTCATAATATGTCAATGGATCAAAACAATGCTTTTAGGAGACTATGCTTGACTTTGGAGTACAGTGTAAAATTAAAGTAAATATGTTTAACGAGTTACATATTAAGCACAAAATGTACAGGGCAACAGTAGATCGATGTTTAACATGCTAGGGTTGCTCCTTTATTTTTTACAAAAATACAGCGTAATCTGATAGTAGTCGTAAAAATAAACAAAAATAGGTAAAAAATATAGGGCGCCAGTATGGTATTGTCAAAATGCGTTGTCTGCTATTGCACGACAGGTCCTGTGGTCAAAAAAAAAACGATATATTGATTCGGTCGGTCTGGGTATAAAGATTAAATACTGTAAATGTATAACTCCGATATAATATTAATTTGACAGAAGCGGGTTAAACAAAAATTTTATTCATTTAACTAGGTATCATCAAAAACGCGTTATTATTTCGAACCGATGCCAGCCCTGAGCCCCTCCCCTATTTAGGGCAGATCCCAGGGGGTTGGATTACGAGACGGGGGGGAAAAAGGAGGGTTCGTTGCCAGGGGGGTGCTAGATTATAGAGGGCTTGGGATTAAATCAGTTTTGTTGGGACACGTGTGGTAGGGGAGGAATATTGCGTTGAAAGTTGAACTAAAATTTTTAGCTTAAACACTTTTTAGCTTAAATCATTATGTTGATTTTATATAATTATATGTAATTCTTTTATCCATAATAATTATTTATTAAAATTCTAATCAGTCGTGAGTTGAGGTATTCCCGTGTCATCTTCACTTTAATCTAATGCAATATTCAATTATGTTCTCTTTTAAGATTCAGTTTTACTTTAATAGCGTCTTATTTAAGCTTTTAGAAGATTTCGATGACTTCTGGACAGATTCCAATTTAAAGTTTTTTTAACCAAACATTAAACTTTCATGTCGCCAATCCTATGGAAATCTATAATGTATTCCCGGAATTCGATCCCAATAACTGCCTGGACGCAGGTAACCGTTATCTTCACCACCTATTAATGTACGACCGCCTCTTTAGCCAAATGAAGAATCGCTCTTAACGCAATGCTAAAGAGCGATTCTGGGTTCGAATCCCAGAGAAAAATAGATTGTTTCCTTCAGGCAGGGCGCAGGAGTCCAATCAACTGCTCGCTTGTAAATGAAAGTGATGAGTGGAACGGACACAGATATGTGTTCGCACCTTGCCCCTCGAGGGGAACGGGAATTTAATATCAGTGTAAAAAAATATCAAAATGGAGAAAACATATGGATGCTGGCACGGCATAAACTACTATATTATTATTTTACAGCAGTATAAATAAGTAGCAAGTACCGCAGTAAACTTTATTTTACCCACATGGTAGCATGCGTAGGTCAATATCTAGGTCAGACAGAGGGGGGTAGCCGAAGGGGGGATTACAGTTATACCTGTTTGCTGAACCAGCTGCTATAGAGCGGTCGAAATTTATAAGGATCGACACGAATGACGCAAGCTCACCGAAAGGGTATTTCTGCTAGATCATTTTTTTCACATGATTTAAAAAAAAGACACGAATTATATCACAATACCCCCCTCCTCCGACATAAGACAGTTTAGAAATCAAGAGAGTGGGAGAGATATAGAGTTATATATTTGTTAAGTCAAAATAGCGTATTAATCTAATTCTGTGTCCATTGTAATCAAAAAATAGGCAGAAGTATGGAGAGGATAATTGCTCTATTATAACCAAGACTCATAGTATAATCTTATTTATGAAAAAAAGAAGTAGGTAAATTTCCACGCAACTAACGCACCGTTGTTGTTAGAAGATTCAATTCGTACTAAATTTGGCACCAAGGGATTTTAAATTTAAATAAAACACTGTTAACCGTTTAAAAGCGACATATATTCGTTTGATTAAGCTTCTTTTATTCCTCTTTTATTATCAAAATAAAAAAAATCAGTAATCCTTTATTGTTATATTTCATTTTAAATATTTTCAAACCATATACATAACATCTAGTAGGAACACCTAATAAACAATAAATAATTAAACTTTTATGTGATTTATCTTATACCCTATTCTATAGCCCAAAAGCTAAAACACAGCATATATTTTTCTTGGTCGAGATAAACAACATAACATAACTTTAATATCATCTTGGCAACTAAAAAAACCTAACGGGTAAGTTTTTATTTTGACAGCATCCCTTATCTATTCTTAACTTATAGAAAAGGTAATTGGGGGGTGGGGCAATAAATAGTTCTTAATTTTTTTAAAAAAATCCACACTTAGAATTACTACTTTAAAATTTTAAAACTTATTAATACCTATTTAAAAGCTTAACTTACACTTGAAATACAAAAAAAACAAGATTATGTGACTGTTTGTAACATGTCTGTATTTATTTAAAAATCGAAAATAAATTAAAAATATTTTTTCGACTCGGCAGGACTTAACCGGCATCGTCAGCGTTCCGTGCTGTTGCTCTACCAATTGAGCTACCGAGTCAGTTAAGTGCCTTCATGTTGCAATAACGTGTAAAAAATATTAATGTTTTCAAATGTCGGTTCTTTTGTATATTTAACCAGACGTTTTTACTATTATAAATGCAATGGAAAACCTAATTGGGCATAGATAACTTTAATTCTTTATATTTTTTTTAATATGTACAATACTGTACATATAGTCGGTTTAAAAAAAAAAGTTTAAAATATTTAAAAATTTTTTGGAGAAAAAAAATTTAAAAATTTTTAGTTTTTTTTCGAATTTGATTTTTTTTGTTGAATTAGTAATAAAAACCTTTTCAGTGGTGTCAACATAGATTGTTACTGTTCTCTGATTAAAACCTTGTGCGGTAAAAATGTTCGATTTTTTATTTAGTCAACATTTTGCCAACCTCCTGATTCTAGGAGGCATTTGCGAAGTTGCTTGGTTATAGTAATATACTTCTTAGATAAGTTGCTTTAGTTTACAATTTTCTCTGGTTTACAAATATTTTCTATATCGAACCAGGCTTTATTCTCAAGCCACAGCGGGACGCAAGACGTGGCAAGCCCGTGTTATTTAAAGGAAAGGACCCATCTAATATTGTTACCGACCGTTGGAGGGATCAAGGGTCGATCCCCCTCGGAATTCTCGGAATAGACGGCCCCTCCTTTCCTCTACAAACTTGGCATTTCAACCCACACTATACTATTATAGGTCGGCCTCGACTGGTTCCCCCTCTATTTTGCGACAAAAATCAATATTGTGTCCACGTCTGCTATGTGTTTGGCGTACGAGTTTCAGAAGACAAAAAATATTTTGTCAGTTACGTTACAAATAACTGTCAATTGGCGTGGTGTTGTAAAGTATTTAATGTCATTTTTACTACTAAAAAGTAAGAAACAATCTACGAAACAAAAGATTCCAAGGCCATTCGTTTTTTATTAAAACCGAATTCGACGATAAAAAGTTAATAATTATGAATTCAAGGATATATGTAATATTATTTAGAGTACAAAAACTGTGTTAATAGCAATTCAATATCATTAAAAAATGTTGTTATATGAGAAATCCTTTATTTATAAAATAATCAAAGAAAAGAAGACAGCCAAAATTAATAGCGAGCCTAACTTTGGTGTCAACGAATTCGTAGAATAGTGTTTTACAAGACCTATAGATAGAAAATGTTCTGTCGTTTCAATTTGACTGTTAAATTGTGTGACGTTGTATCTTGTCTTCGGACATGTGAAATAATAAACCAAGTAGTAACAAGTAATAATTCATATTTCCTTATTCGATAAAGTAAAGTTGAAGTAATCAGTCTTTAATATTGAACTCAAAAAGACATGTTGCACATAACTCTTTCGCGCTATCGGATAAAAACACGTTATTGTAACATTGTGTTGGCTCCCCCTCCTGCCACACGACGTAACTCGTGGGTCCCTTCCCCCATTTTATTGATCGTAATGGGTCTATCATATTGGACAGAAAAGTAACGAACGTTAGGGTTGAAGGTCCTTTATACAACAGGATAACATTAAAAACAGGAAACCTGATTTGGTAGACGACGAGACGATAGAAGTGGATAATCCCAGATACTACTGGTTTAATTTGATCAGGAAAGTATTTATAGATAAGACTAAATACTAATACCTATAAAGATACAAAATATAATTTGAAACGGGGGGACCCCCCGTGATCACAGCTGCTGCAAAACATCCGAAACGTCGCGTCGGGCCGTAGTTAAAATAATTTGTAAATTAGTTTTACTCATAAATTTCGCGTTTTATACCGTTAGCGTTTGATTTGTGTGCATTACTCGCGTAAACTACCGACAGTACTTACAAAACGATGATGTAAGCAGGAATTATTAAAAATATTACTTTTAGTAACGAGTTAAAAATGAAGTCTGTTTGACCAAAATATGTCGTAAGTTGCAACGCCAGTAAAACCCGGGAGGCACAGCATTATAAACGAAAGCTCCATGACGTCATTGAAAACTGTATCTTCTCAAGGCGTGGAGTGAATAAAATTAGTCAATACATCCACTAGGTTAATGCCAAGCTACTTTCCCAAGTCGATTGAGCAACACCAGTGGGGGGCGACCTTGTACCAAGATACCGGTTATGAGCAAGAAGCCGGGTACTCACTGGCTCACCGGCAACAGCATTTTTTCGGCAATTGGTTACACACAAACACTAGGTGAGCCTATACAGATACAAATAGTATTATTTTAGTTTTAGTAATACAAATAGGTACAAGTATTTTTTTAGTTTGAGTCCTAACGAAAGGGTCAATTGTGAGATCAAAAATGACCTCTTTGTCATTAAAATATTGTCCTTGTTAATAGCAAACAATAACGATTTTTTATTGAATGAAATCAATGGAGTTAACAATTATTTTCTTTATTTCTACGATAACAGCTCGCTAGTGAGTACCACGTGTTGCTTAGCCGAGGCCGAAGCCCCCCTCGGGGCACCCTTGGTCTAGCTGCAAACACGCCCGGTTAGTATTCGAAGCCCCGTCGGGGCTCAATACGTACATACATTTAAAAAAAAAACTTACGACAGATGGTTATAATGAAACAATTGTATGAAGTACAGAGAAAGCTTGATATCGGAGGGGTAGAACGAGCTTTTAAATTCCGTAGGATACTTGAAATGCGTATTGGTTGAATGCTTTTTAATTTTTGTACATAATCCATTACAACATTCAATATACTTAGCGTATATATATATATATATATATATAACTGATCTACTACTAACCACTATCTGAGTAAAGTCACTATCTATTTATTTTAAATATATTTAGTCCCTTCGTTTAAGTTAGTAAACATGTAACCTTTTTAGATCTGTATGTTTTTATTTTAAGTTCGGTGTTTTTTTTTGTTTATGATTATTTATTGTTTGTATTAATTTGTTTCGCCTACCTTGCAGACATCTCATTTTCTTAACATTTCATAACTTTAGGTTGCATGGAAGAGATCGCTTGTTAGAGATAAGGTCGCCCATTGCTCTCCATTCTAGTATATAAGTTTAATTTGTAATATTTTTATTTTTTGTGCAATAAAGAATATATATATAACAGTAGTTTTTAAATATATTATACACTTTTTTTGTGTTAAGAATAAAATACCTGTGATTTATCAATTCATTGCAAAGCAATGTAAGAATTGGCGCCAAAATCAACCCGTATCACCGCGTCTGCGCTAAAACGACTGCAGATGCCATAGATAAGATTAAATTTCTATAGATGTGCTCATATACGAATAAAAGAACAATTCACTAAAATACTGTTATAGACTATAGATACGAGTATTATAAAAAGTAAGTAGTTACAAATTACGCAAATTATTTTCTCTGCGTTATTTTCAAAATTTTTTAGTAACCACTACGCGATCAATACTTATTACTTTTAAATTTAACATAAATAGTTTTCGCGCGGTTTTGGTTCAAGGTTGGTGCCAATCTAGTAAACATTATTTTTAGTAAGAAAAAAATGTGATCATGTATTTACTGTAGTTTACGAGTAGCACATCTAAATAAAACACTTTTCAACTGTTTAAGCGCAAAATGTATTAGTTGACTTATTTACAACTAGGTGTGCCTGCAACTTTGTCCGCCTCGAATAGTGGGTAGAATTAGTTACGATACATCCGCACAACTTTTCATCCCTCATTCAAACCCTTCCATTTTTTTTTGTACATCAAAAAGTTTTACAATGCATGTCATTGAAAAGGGCGCATTCAAGGCAGCCAATCTGTGTTGCAAGTGCTACTTTATCGCAACACTCCCACTCCCACTCTCATTTCACATCACTCCTACTCTCACTCCTACACTCGCTACCATTCCCGAAAAGCCAAAGGAGAAAGTTTCATTGTTCTAGCTTTAAAAATCACGAATTTCCATACAAACATTCACCCCCCTTTTCAATACGATAACAACCCATTTTGCCATTAAGGCCATGTTCTTTTTCAAGCTCTAGAATATCTGTGTACCAAAATTCATTTACATCGGTTTAGTAGTTTCGGCGTTAAAGCCGGACAGGCAAACAGACAGACAGACATTTAGTTACTTTCGTATTTTTTATAAGAATTAGTTATTAAATACATTTTGAAATTGAAAATTCGCCGAAGTGTGCCTGAAACTAAATAATCTTAGTAAACGTGATTCTTACCTTTTCCACAAATCTTGCAGGCCACTTCTTTTTTAGCGTGCGTCCAGCTGTGAATCTTGAGGTGGTCCTTTCGTTTATAACTCCTGCCGCAGGTAGTACAAACGAAGGGGCGAGAGCTCTTTGCGTGTTGCAACGTCAGTGTGTGCAGGCCCTCTACCGCGTCCATAGACTCTGGCAGGTCGTTCGCGTCTTCAGACTACAAAGTAATAATAATTAAGCACTTAGAGCGCATGCAAAGTAGCATGTCATTGCATGTAACATGGAATGGCTAATCACTGTTTTCCTAAGTTCAGGCCTTTGATGACGGTAGCAAAATTGCATATAGTTTCTAACTATAGTCACACCTTGGTATTAAGGAAACTCTATGAATGTGAGCATTTACCAGGTCTCCGCCATTTCCTCTAGAAAAAGAAAGAGATCGTGATTTGAGATCTCAGTTATCCAGATATGACTGTCTTTTAAATATTATTGACGACGTTCATATATAACACGATTACTCTGTCACCACCAATATTGTGAAAATTTAAAATAACTTTTAATAAAATATTTTGGTTTTTTCTTTCCGTTTCTGTGTAAGTACAAAAGTGAATTATTATTAGTCTCGTGGTATAAATAGCAGATCTAGAATGGTCATAAATTTTACTAACATTAATTAACGAAACATCCTGTATATTAGGTAAGTGCAATTCAGTTCCTTTTATTCTAGGAAATAGGTAATTGAAACGAATATCTGTATCAAATTAGATTATATTCAACGCTTAGTAACTTTTGGGCATCGCTTTTTATATTTTCGTTGGAGCAAATAAAACAATCTGGCGTAGCGAATTTTGTGGCATTTTGAAAAGCTGTATAAAAAGATTTCAACTTATTCAGGCCGAGGGTCGTTGGAGTTTTGCGCTAAAATGGGGGAACCAAAGTAAGGGGTGCGGCCCCCCTTTTTAGACGGGGAGGGTGGGAGAGCTTTGGCGCAACGCTGCGATATTTTATATTTTTTATGAAAATCGATAACAGGCTTACACATGGCGAAAATAAAAACTGAACGATACTGAAATATGGATAGTGCTAAGTTTTTAAAGAAAAGACGAAATCTATATTTGCTTAGTTAATTTTGAGAAAATCGAAGTATTAGAGGGTTACATTATTAATTTAAACAGCATATGATATTTATATATATAGCAAGAGATAATGTTAGGAGAAACTGTTTTTTGTACAAAAAATAGTATACGACGACTTGGTAAAATTCAACCATCGATAAATTTATGTTAACTATTATCAGAATAACTTATTTGCAGTAAATTTCTTGCATGAATATTCTCGTTTGACGACATGGCTTCCGTAGGTTTTTATCGTGGTGACCGCAAGTTAGGCCTTAATCAGTTGGTTGACCGCTTCGTTGTACTGAGAGTTGGGAGTGGGGGGTTAAAAGGGGTGACCCCCACCCTTTTAACCCTCCACTATATTATAATGTTTATAACACGTGTAGGGTTATAAGCTACAAAATATTAAACGTACACATAGTAGCAAAAGATGTATATCGATTTATACGGACATGTTATTTTAAATAAGATATTGTAAATAATTAAAAATGCCTAAAAAATACAAAGGACAATATTTCCATTGTAAGACACGTACGTCTAGAATGTTTAGGCCAAAGACATGGGTCAAACGTCGCTCCAGTATGTTTTTAGTCGCGCCTAATGAAATGGGGAGAAAGGTAACACCAACCGAACCAGAGGTAGATAAGTATTAAAGTTTTATAGCGAAATCATTGATACTCTGTAGTCCGTACCACATGCACCTTGGCCTACTTTACTCAGGTCGCTTGCAGTATCCTAACAAGAGACACTTTTAAAAGTCATTTATTACTTTAAGTATATTTAGTTTGGCATAAAAACAGCTACAAATATGTCTTAAGGCTTATTAACGGTACGCTGTGTTAGATTTGGGTCTTATCTTTGTCATAAACATTTGTATTTCTGATCTTTAATATGAAAGGTGAATTTTTTTTTTATTAATACAAGAATTCTCTTATACTAAGACTAATTTTATAAATGCGAAAGTAACTTACTTTGTCTGACTGTCCTGCATAAACTCCAAATCTACTGAACTAATTTAAATGAAATTTGGTACACAGCTATTTTAGAGCCTGAGAAAGTTGATAGGGGTTGAAAAGGGGATGAAAGTTTGTATGGAAATTCGTGGTTTTTGAAGCTAAAACAATGAAACTTTCATTGGCCTTTTGGGAATAGGAGTGGGAGTGGGAGCGAGTGTAGGAATGAGAGTGGGAGTTAGAGTAGGAGTGATGTGAGGTGAGAGTGTTGCGACAAAATAGCACTTACAACATAGATAGCTGGCTAATTATCAACAGCCTAAATAATTAAAAAATACTATTCCACGCGGACGAAGTCGCGGGCACAGCTAGTATTTTTATATATCGATCTTTAACCATGCTAGGAATTGGCAGAATATGCTACGGGTTCGATTTTCGGCTGTGTCAGATTTTTATTTTAATTTAGCGTTTGAAAAATATACGCGGCTAGGTTTGTAGATAGTGTACATGTTTAGTTCTTTTTTATTGAATTCATCTTTTCTTTTCAGACGTGGTCCCGTGACCACGGCTGCTGCAAAGCATCCGAAACGTCGGGCCGAAGTTAAACACCATTTTCAAATAAGTTTAACTAATATATCGCGTTTTAAACCGTTAAAGTTTTTTATTTAAATGTGTACTACTCGCGTAAACTATAGACAGTATTCATCTTTTCTATTAACTATATTAACCATTCCATTACAGGATAAAAGATATTTTTTTTTAGGCAACAGTCCCTTCCAGAGCAAAAAATTCTCTAGTTCCCCGAGTCGGGCGCAAGATAAATGGGAGAGCAAAAAATTCTACCTGGCTTGGGTAACATAGGGTGGGGTTTTTCCAAGTAGATACCGTTACGTAAATGTTTTTTTCTTTTATCAAGGCGCATTAATATTAAAGAAGAATAAATTTTAAATAAAAAAAGAAAAATGATCCAACTTTTCTTAAAAACATAATTATATCCACCATAGCAATATTCACCAATTTAGTAAAGCCCTTTGCTATAGGTTCCATTTTTTGTGTCCTACTGATCAATTTCATTAACATGTACACTTGTTGATGATCTTCTTGACAAAATTATGTTTCAGCGATAATAAACTTAAGTTAAATAACGTGACCATTACATCCTTACTGATTAATATATTCTGTGGTTTTAACAGAGGCTTCGAGCAGGCTCAAGGAGCTTGTAGATCATATTTTTCAGTCTAAACATAAAAGTGAAAACTTCAATACAAAAGATACTACTTTAATATACCTTGACGAATACTCTCTTTCGAATCCTTTCAAAGTATTTAAAAACGTAGTAACTAACCTCCATAGATGTATCCTGGTCTGCTATAGTTCCAGTTACATCACTAATAATAGGTTTGATATCCTCCAAATCATAATCAACCTCTTCTTTTATGCTCAGTTCTTGGTCGTTCATTGGTATGATATTCTGCTCTATAAAATGTTTGTTATGAGTCTGTATGTGCTTCTGGAGATGATCCTTCCGATAGAAACCTGTAAAAGAGGTAACAATATAAAATTACTATGCTAAGAAAACTTTAAAAATTAATAAACACATGTCAAAAGCACTCTTAATATCATACAATGATAGCTTAGCAATTGAGACAAGAAAAGTAATTTTGCATTAAACAATAAATAATATAAATTAACTTGAATAACCACAGATATAATAAAATATTATTATAGCTAAATAATATAATTATTATATTATTAGAAAAAAATAATGTTTTTTATTGTTTTGTATCTAAGCAAATAAACAAAACAGAAAAGTTACTTATTATGTTGATGCGTGGCCAGTAGTGAAAAAATTTTAACATGCGGAAAAGAATGACTAAATGTTAATAATTATATGGTGGTACATGACTTTAGGACTACTTACATTTACTACACAAGGAACACTGCAATGTTTTAACACCTTTGTGGATTGATCTGTGAATATTAAGATGTTCTTTCCGTTTGAAAGCCTTTCCACATTCTTCACATACATGAGGCCGTACCTCCATATGTCCTTGCATGTGTCTATCTAAATGCTCTCTACGTTTTAATCTAAAAAATAATAATACTTAAAACATAGCCTCTAACCTTCAAAATCATATATGGCATATCAACTCAGATTCAGTAATTCCTTTGCACATAGTATAATAAAGCTACTTATAATAATACTTTAAATTAAAAAGAAAACCATATGAGCAAAAATTAAACAGTAAAAAGCTTAGTGACATAAAAAAAATGCTTACCCTGTTCCACAGATACCACACAGAAATCTATATTCATTGTAATGTGAACACAAATGCACTTCTAATTCTTCTTTATCCTCATACTGAGCATGACATTCAATACAAACATACTGTGTCACACCATCCAAGTCTTTAGTGATCGTCGCCAGTTTGCTTCTGGATAAAAGACTCCTCTTTAACAATAACTCCATAGATGAATCTTCTAAAAATTGTGTAGTGATAGAACTCTTTTGCAACTGTCAACCGGGTGATCTTTAGTGGCTAATATTTACGTCACATTAAAAACATTCTACATTTAAAACTATACCTTCTCCATTTGAATCCATTATTTGCAGGCACTTAGAAAGTTCACTTTGTACGGCGAAAACTTATTTCACACATCCGTGACTCGATAGAAAGTAGAGGCGAAAGAATGGCACACGACTCTCGAAATAGCAGTCCCTTCCCCTACCAACCGTCGCCCACGGCCCAAGGCTCGGAGCTCCCCTCCGGATTGGGGAGGCCACCCTTTGTCAGATGTCTGCCATTTTAATGAAGCGGGGGACCCCACTTAACCGTTTTAGGAGGGTGGGCTAAATTACCCTAACACAGAGTCAGGTAAAGAATTTAACACTTGTAAAGATTCACTGGCACTTAGTATTTAGCACTTTAGGTTCTAACTTCCCAACCTCAGTTTAATGATTCAAAAGTAACATCAAATGGAAGAAGTCTACAGCGATGATATTATCAAAACACTATAACAAAATATAGTATGTAACTTTGAGAACCACTTTTACCTTGACAAGTATTAAAATAAAAGTTTGATTAAAAATTTCTCGTTTTTGCTCGTAAGCAACACGACAACGCTTTAATATTATCAAGCCATTTAGATATAAAAACTAAGGACAAACAGATATAATCATATACAAACTAGAACTACTTGTTTTTTTATTTAATCAAAATAATAAAAACATATTATTCTAGTGATTCACATTTAGTGGCGTTATCGGTACTAATGTTGTGTTAAACAAATGGCAGATGGCAGTAAACAAAAGTGCTATACAGATACTGATATATCAATAATACACAGATTGTACATCACTTGACAATTTGCCTCTTTAAGCATGTGACGTGTTTACTTAGCTAGGTGTGTTGACGATTGTTTTGAAGTGGTTTTAAGTTACTTTTTAAGGTTATTATTTTATGTTTACTAAGAATTATCAGTATACGTAAAATATTTTTAAGTTGGAATATTTTACTTCGTTAAGCACCCATTTTCACCATGGATTTTGAAAATAAGGTTACCGAATTGGCTCTAAATTTACATAAAATTGATGCGGTGAAGTTTGGAGATTTCATGACTAAGAGCGGAATAAAAACACCGGTCTACTTCGATTTAAGAGTAATAGTTAGTTATCCCGATGTGATGGTAAGTTTTTAGAAGCATTTGCTAGTAATACTCCCAGATCATACTAAAATAATGTGAGTGTTGCTTGAGTTCGATTTTTAAAAGTGAACCAATTTCCAGGAACTAATAACTGAACTTCTATACGAGTTTGCGGTCGCAAACAGCAAATACGACCACGTTTGCGGTGTGCCCTATACTGCTTTACCCATAGCGACATTACTTAGTGTTAAAGCCAAGAAATCAATGTTAATGCGCCGGAAAGAAGCAAAATCGTACGGAACTAAGAAAATGATTGAAGGCCACTATCAGACTGGGGACAGGTGCCTAATTATCGAGGATGTTGTGACATCAGGTTCCAGTGTTATGGAGACAGTGAATGACTTGAGAAAGGAAGGTCTAAAGGCTGAAGAAGCATTCATTATATTAGATAGAGAACAAGGGGGCAGGGAAAATCTTGAGTCTAATAAAGTTCAAATGAAAGCGCTGCTAACAATGACTAAATTAATAGAGATACTTCTCGAAAATAACAGAATAACTGAACAAACAGCTAATGAAGTAAGAGATTATCTTCAAAATGTCAAAGCTCCATCAGTAGGTTTGTATAAAAAATTTTAGGCTTTTATAAATGGCCTAAGACCTTAAGTGGTTTGTGAGAAGTTCAAATCCAAAAGTAACATGATTCCTTTATTAGAAAAACATTCCTACTTAACTATTATTTATTGTGATTTTTGAAAAAACTAGACAAAGAAAAACTTTCTTAGTGACCCTACAATTTTTTCCTTCCTTACAGTACAATTATAAAAGTTTTTTTTTTACAGTAAAAGTAAATGAAAGAATGTTTTTGTCATATGAGAAAAGAGCGGAATTATCAACAAATGCAATTGCAAAACAGCTCTTTAATATAATGGCTGCAAAGAAGACAAATCTTTGCCTCTCTGTGGACCTTACATCCTCAACAAAAATTTTGGACCTTATTGAAAAAGTTGGTAATCATGTCTGCTTAATCAAGACCCATGTGGATATAATTGAAGATTTTTCAAGTGGCTTTGTCTCGTCCTTGCAACATCTCGCTAAGAAGTTAAATTTCCTGATTTTGGAAGACAGAAAATATGCAGATATCGGTCACACTGTTTCTCTACAATATACAAGAGGTCTGTATAATGTCAGTGACTGGGCTGATTGTGTGACATGCCACTCTTTGCCTGGCGAAGGGATTTTGAAAGCTCTAAATGGTGCCTCTAATACTGATAAAGGGGTTTTCCTGTTAGCAGAAATGAGTTCCGAGGTAAAAATAAATTCTATATTAGGTTTATAAACCCTACTTTACGTGGATGCATAAGAAGTATTTCTGTTGAAATTTCCATTTAAAGTCAAGAATATTGTTAAAATGTATACTGAAAATTGATTACAAATTTAAAAAATTACGACTGGGGCAGGACCTGAACTGACATCCTCTGACATGACATTCTGTGCTGTTGCTTTAACAATTGAGCTATAGAGTCACCCTGTGCCATTATGTGCAATAACATGTGAAAAATATTAAAGCTTCAAAACGATAATATGTTTATCAAATTTGTTTTAATTGCTGGCAATAATCAATTATGAGTAGAGTTATAATACTATCATTTCTATTTTTTAGGGAAATCTGATCACACAGCAATACACTCAAGAAACAGTAAAGATGGCAGAAAAATATGCTGAATTAATTTGTGGATTTGTCTGTCAGAATAAGGATACATTTAAAAACCCAGGTATTATCCAATTAACACCAGGAGTCCAACTTGAGAGCTCTAAAGATAACTTGGGCCAAGTTTACAATACCCCTGAAAAGGTTGTGTTGGAAAATGGTGGTGATGTTATGGTAGTCGGAAGGGGTATTGTTGCAGCTAAGAATTCAGAAATTCAGGCCGTCTTATACAAAGATGCTCTGTGGAAGTGTTATACAAAAAGGATATCTGGTAAATTTGAATAAAATAGCTTTTACAGATGTTATTAGCCTAAATATAACAAAAAAAATGTTTTTGAGGTGAGGGGTTTGTGTTACTAGTTGATTTTTGTTTATAATTTAATGAACTGAATCTTTTCAATAGAAGTATTATTACTGTTAAACTGCTACATGCAAGATTCCCTCATTTTTTTTTATATTTAAGATAAAAGTGTTTATGTTTGTGCCAAGTTTAAATATCTATGAATTTATATAAATTGTAACAATATATGTAAAAAGTACTGTACAATAAAAAGCGCTACAGTGATTCCTATTGCTATGACAATAAAAAACATTCCTGTAAATGAAATAATTGTATTTAAATACATTTTATAGGTTACTACTATTTTTATATACAATAAAGGACTTTACTTTACTATGCTTTTTTTATTTACCTTGCCACAGTTTTAAAATTAGCAGAATACTATAGTGATAGTAATCATATTATTGTAAAAGTATAATGCAATGTAATTATAATGTACTTATTAGTGTAAAAGTTTCTAAGAGGTTACAGGGTTGTCTTTGATTGGAATAATTTTTTTTTACAAAACTTGAGTAACTTAAACATGGTATGATGCATGAAAGATGGTTTGAAATGATTGACTTCTTATGAAATATCACTGAGAATGGCACCTATTGTAAAACTAAGATCTTCTGATAATGGAAATATTTAAAAAATGCCTGTTGATGATAATGACCACATTCATTGGTTAATGACTAGGTATGTGATCAAAAAAATGGCTAAATGTAACTGATGAAAAAATGTCCACTTTAATTATTTTCTATTTTGTAGTAAAAAAAAACAATTGCTAAGAATCAATAGAACTCTACTTTAAATTAACAAAGTGAACAATTTGATAATTACAATTTTTATCATTAATTAAAGAATATAAAAACAGACAAATTAATTAGCAGTTTTTATAGTATTAACCTCCCTCTAGTACACAATTGACTTGATGTATGTTAAATCTTTGTCAATATAATGGGGCCCCACTGAAATCATACCTATTTCAGAGCATATCTTATACTTTATTAGATCATGACCTCGGCGTTTGCTGGTGATGCGGTGCTGCTCTGCATTTTATGGATGGTGGACACCCTTGAAAAAACTAAGGGCAACATCCTTCTTCTAGCCATACCATAATTGATTGCCAGAACTGTATGGCTTTAGGGTAAAAATGTGCACGACTCTCCCAAAGTCAATCTGAACTGATGGTATAATCTGATTCTAACATTTGGGTTTGACGGAACTGAGGCCAAACAATTTCTGTTTTGTGTCTGTGTTCTGTTGTGTCTGGTGATTTACGCTTGTACATGATTTTTAGCTCTGCATTTCTGTGCACGCTCACGTTGGTACTTTAACCTGTTGTGGCGTTGCTCTGGTGTTTCTGAAGCTTCTAACTCCTTTCGTCTCTCACGCCGTCTTGATAACCTGGCCTCATGTTGCTCGGGTGTTTCTGACGCTAATAGCTCTCTTTGTCTGTTACGTTGTAATGTTAGCCTGGACTCCTGACGCTCAGGTGTTTCTGACGCTATTAGCTCTCTTTGTCTTTCACGTTGCGATGCTAGCCTGGACTCATGACGCTCAGGTGTTTCTGACTCTACCAGTTGCCTTTGTCTCTCACGTTGTGCTATTAACCTGGTATCGTGTTGCTCAGGTGTTTCTGTTGCTAAACGTTCTCTTCGTTTCTGTAGTCGACTAAGGGTTTCATATTCACTTTCCTTTGCACGTTTCGTTCTATACTTTTCTTTCGCCTTTTCGAGCCTTCTTTTCCGTTGTGTAGCAGTTTCGTTTTTATTTTTGTTTACTTTTTTATTTATTGTTACCATGTTGTTCCCACGATTAAGGGGCATTTTGACGGTCGACCCCCAGAGGCTCAGTAAAGGGGCAAGGCATAATATACAACAAGATGCGCCCAATCTTAAGGGAGAAGCGCTTACGACATTACATTTTCATTCCCCCTAATGCCATAAAGTCCTCAGCACATTTTAACCCGGGTGGTATAGCCACCGCTTACCTAACGATAATAATTACCAATTTTTTTATTTGCCGCTCTAAAGTCTCACAATCTTGGACGCAATTGTTCTCAACTTTTGGACTAATCTGACAACGGGAAAGTGCTTAAATTTAAATTTCAAATTTTGACCCAAATAAATTAATTCCATACGGGTCGAATTAATTAAATCCGTTTAAAAATAGGCTGATTTAATTGCTTTTAAATATTTTTTCGCAAAAACCAAGAGTATCTGAATTGGACACGCGAGTAATTGATTTTTTTAACATGTTTTTGTATTATATATATTTTTATTTTATACGCAAAGCCATTAACAGTAACCCGAATATCATTGATCTACGTCTTCTTATATTTTATTGTAGTTAAATTTAAGATTTAATGTGTTAGCGTAAAAAATCTTAGAATTATACTAGAGATATAAATAATAAATATATTATTAATTTAAACAACATCATACCCAATTCCAAGAATATGGTATTTTTGGAATTTGGTAGTCAACATGTTTTTTGAAAAGGACTAAGTAGTAATCTGTGCCATTATGATTACCACAGTTATATTTCAATAGAATCGATATGTTTATGTCACTTTGACGTTACCTTCGTCATTTACTGACATTTCCCATATCAATAAGTTGTCAGTACATAGCTAAACAAAACATTCACAAAGTATATATTAACTTAAAAATAAAAATATTATAATTAAAAATGGAAAGTATCGTTAATGAGTTAAAATTAGGTCGTAAAAATATATATAGCACATCATCACCATCTTTATTTGCTGTAGTCGTTCACAATACATGGTTGAAAAAGTGGCTGAAATATGTAGAAGTCGATAGTTCTGTTAATAATATAGATTTTACGCTGCAACCCGGAGAAAGTGTTCCGTATCCGTGGAAAAAAGTCTTCATTAAGGTGGGAGTATTTACAGACGACAACGAATTATCAGTGTTGTTTTTTTTTATTAGATTTTTCGATTTACTGTCCTTAAAAAATTTTAGGTATTAAACAAACGAACTGCTAAGGTTTTGCCTTTGCCTCGATACAAATTAGCTGAGGGCAATGATTCTCCATTGACATTTTCACAACTACTGCAGTATGTATCGCAATATAATCACAGGAATTTATGGAAGGAGTCATATAAGAAATACTCTCAAAATATTGAGGGGAATAAAGAGACTACGATTGTGAATTTACTTGAACATGATCAGCTACTTTCCGAGGTAATTATAAGGCTTTACGGCTGTAATATTATTAAATTAAGATCAGATGGTACAAGACTGGAATATAAGGAATCAAAACCTTCAACTAAATCATATGACACTCATAACAATATATTGGCTGCTATGTTTGCCTTAGAAACAGATAATAACATTTTCATAATATATAGAAGTCACTATGAAAATAGCCTCTTAGATGTTCTTAATTTTAGTTCACATTTGATAGAAAGAAGTTATACTAGAGGACTGTTTATTATCTATCAATTATTAAATGTATCCAAAGCAATGAGTGATAGAGGTTTATGCTTGGGTACTTTAGATCTTAAAGATGTATTTTTAACTGAAGATTTATGGTTGCAAGTAGTGCCACCTATAGTAAACAATGTGCACTGCCTAAACCCATCTCTTATTTGTGAGCAAAATCGAAATAAGCAAAGTACAGGTCAGGGAAAAGGCCAAAACCAAACTCCTATTGAGGAATTAAGGAATAATGCAGTAAAATTGGAGAGATTATGTTTGCTGTGGGTAAGTGGCCAGATATCAAATTTGGACTACTTGCTTCACTTGAATGTTCTGGCTGGAAGATCAGCGAATGATCCACAAGCTCATTTCATGGTGCCTTGGGTTACTGATTTTGCTTCAAGATGTGGTAAGTTACAATACTACATAATAAAATGATAACTGATTATCTTTCATGTACTAAGAAGTGTAAATAATTATTTGACGCTAAATCAATTTTGCCTCTTTTTTGCAGGATACAACTGGAGGGATTTAAGCAAATCAAAATACAGATTAAACAAAGGCGATCGCCAACTTGATATGACATATGATGTCACAGGCTGCAACGGTCAGATACCACATCATGTCACAGATGCTCTATCTGATATCACATGCTATGTGTATCTTGCTAGAAGGTAATTATTTAAATTCCATTCGTGAACACAGTAAAAGTTAAAAGTATTAATTTTGTATTGCATTATTTTCTTAGCAAATCAAGTATAATGTTTGTCATCATTTAGAATTTCAGTGTTTCTGGAACACCATACTTTTGTTGGTGTTGTTTTTATTTCAATATTATTCACTATGTAAAAAGTGTTGGGACTATTTCCCCCAAAAATATAAAAGTTTTCTGCATTTTTGGGTTGTCTACTTTCAAAAACTACCCATTTTTATAGCTGCCATAATAGCAAAAAATATCGCACGCTAAAAGTACAGCATGTGAAAGTGAGTAAAATCCCGTTTCCTCCTCATGGGGCATGGGGCGAACACTTTTTTGTGTTCGTTTCATTGATCCGTTCTTTAACAGGCAAGTAGTTGATCAGACTTCTATCGCCTGCCTGACCAAAAAAAAATCTGTTTCCCTGGGCTTCGAACCTCTCGCGCTTAATGCATTGATAGGCAATACGTTCAACCATTTGGCTAGAGAGGCAGTCAAAAATATAGCATAAAAATGGATTAAATGTTCTAGAACTCCCAAAGACACCCTATGTAAATATGTCCGAAATAAATGGGTGCCAGCGGAGTACCCTGCATCTGTACAGAGGATACAGGAGTGGACCCCAGATGAGTGTATACCAGAGTTCTATACCGACCCCGCTGTATTTAAGAGTATACATGAAGATCTACCGGTCAGTATATAAACTGATAATAAATAAATTATTCACTTGATGGAAAGTGAAGCCCAAAATACCTCAACTAAGAGACATTCAGGGGAATACTAATAATTTCCTAGTACCAAAGTTCTGTTTACTTAAAAAACCCAAACTAAATCGCTACATATAACCAAAATCTTTGAGAATATTTATTGGGAACACGAGTGCGTTAACCTCACAACAGCGCCTTGCATTTTTTACTGTGTACAAAATTCTGCAAGCTTTAAGGAAAACGCAGGCGCAGGTTTTGCTAGCCTATATTAACTATGGAGTTACTTTTTCCAACATAAATTTTGTTTACCTAGTATCACATCTTATAAACTTATATTCTTATAGTCATTAATGTGCTATCATTGGGTAATTGCAATAAATATTTAGGCCAATTGCTCTTAAAAGCGTGTCAAGTATTTATCGCTGACCTAATTTGTTTTACAGGACCTCGGCATACCAACTTGGGCGACATGCGTAGAAGACTTCATAACGAAACACAGGGAAGCTCTAGAAAGTTCGCACGTCTCGGATAACCTACATCATTGGATAGATATCACGTTTGGCTATAAGTAAGGGCACATATCTTTTTACAAGGAATTGACACTTCATAATCAAGAAGACCCTATCATATGGATTTCGGGTCAAAAAGCCAGGAGTCCAAATAAGTTTTAGCAAGAGGAAAAATTTAATTTAATGTAAATAATTTATAAAACACACACGAACTACTTTGTAGGGATTTTTATTAATTTAAAGCAACGAAGACATTCTCTGCCTTCTGATGTATTCATTTTTATATATTATTAGAGGAAATTTTTAACAAAAAATTACCATAACCAAAGGAAATATATAAAGAGCGGTTGTATATAAAAGTCCTGTTTAATAGAAAAAAACAACAATATTTCAAAATTGCTAAGCTCAGGTAGTAGATATCGCAATAAATTAAGATTATCTCTTTTAGACTTTCCGGATCGGCTGCGATAAAAGCAAAGAACGTATGTCTATCATTAGTAGACCGACACACGCGAACGCGGCGCGGTGCGACGGTTCAGTTGCTGACTGCGCCACACCCTCCAAGGAAACTCAAAGCACTCCCACCTGCTCCGCCTAGATTGAGATGGACCACTTCTAGAGATTCCAGTATGTCGTTTACTTAGTTATTATTTATTACTAGCATTTCCCCTGCGAGAAGAGAAGGTACTTTCCGAAAATAAATTTTTTATTTTATTTTATTTTTATAATATTAGGAAAACTTAAAGTAATAGTTATAAATAATTTAAAAGGAAGATAGAAATAGCTTGGGAATTTTTAGTAAAACGAAAATAAATTTAATTAAAAAATTATAAATTTAGAGTTAAAAAAAAAAAAAAATTGCAAGTTCACCAGATTCGTTAAAAAAAGCACATTTACTTTTCTTATAAAAGAACAAGCAAAAAAATAATAATTACGTAATAATAATCTAATAAAATATGTACCTTGTTTCATCTGAGTCCAGTTTTAATAACAATAATTTGTTTTTATAGCATAATTTATTCTGAATAATGCTTAATAACTGTCACTTCCAGGAAAATCAATCCGCGATAGCTCCGACGACCTATCTGACGAAGAAGACGAGTCTAGTAGCCTCCCACACCATGTATCCAGACTATCCGTCCCAGGACGAATACGTCGCCATAAAAGTTCAACTAGAGCTCGTTCCCTAACCAAAGGGCAAAGCGAAGACGCTCCGTTCAGCGAAAGCAGAGCATCGTCACATACTCGACATTATAAAGTCCAACGCTCCGAATACGGTCAAGGCGTTATATACCTTCCGAAGGAATTCAATCCCGCAGCGTCCATACAAGCGCTAGAGACGCTAGACAACTTTAGAACTAAGTGCTTTTTCAGTACATCCGGTGAGCCAGAGAAAATAAACGATCACCACGCCCCTTCAAAAAATCTCTGCTTACAAACAGACATGCAAAAGGACACAGATGAAACTGCATTCACCAATCACATGTTTCAAGCGTCCTACGAAGGTTTCTTCAAGAGAAACCAAGAATCCCAAATAGATACAGTTTTTAAGGAGAGAAAGAACCGAATGTTTAACACTAGGTATACGACAGATGCGGTGGTTTATAAACAATTCATAACGGAGAGTCGACGCCAGGATATGCTTGTAGTCGGGTGTATCATAGTGGAAATCTTCCTCCATAACCACATACGTCCATTGCGAATTACTAACGACAATTTTGTCGAAAGATATAACAGCTGTCGGATAGTCCTCAAATATAATTTTCATGCATTACCAAAGTGTGTTAGTTATATCGCTTCACTCCTTTTAAACGTTCATCCCCCTTCTTTATCCTTCAACCAAGAGTTAAGCGAACCGGCAAAGAAAGCAGTGACGGATAAAGGCCTGCCCACACCGACGGCGTCTCAACTTCTTCAGCCGCTGTTGATGCAGCATCTGATACCCTTTCCTCAAAGCTTCATTGTACTCCACAGTCTCATAAGTACGTTACACGAGTACGAACTGACCAGTAACGAGCTAAATATTCTCTATACGTACGAATGCGATGGTATCCAATGTGAGACGTACCAAAACGTGGATAAGACCAAATTATATTTCGCTCAGAAAATCGCAGAAGGAAAGATCCAAGCCTGTATCACACACTTGGGAGTCCTTTTGAACTTGTTCACTGGATTCAACGATTTTGATGCTTTAGACATTTTTCTGCAGCACTACATACAGTTGTTGGAAAATAAAGACACGTCGGTGTTAGCAGCGTGGCACTTATTTGATACAATAAGTAAAGCCCTAGGTCCCGAGGAGACGAGAAACAAAATACTTAAGTACATTCTAAATCTCTACGAAGATGACGATTTCGTCTTTGAGAAATCGGAGAAGTTTGCTGAAATTGACGCAACATCATCCGCCGTTTTGGCGAGTAAGCAGAAGTTTATAAAGCTATACCATAATATATTCCTTCTTCAGTTGATGGTCAGACTCGGTCTGCAGTGTTTCTTGGACAATTTCACTCAACATTTGGTGGAGGCGGTCGGCGGGTACAAGGACGTGTCGTATCAGAGTGGGGTCTTAGGTCACTCCTGTCACAGTCGCTCTATGGCCAACAGGAAGCCAAGATATTCAGATGACAGTGTTAAGAATGTTCTAACAACCGCGTCTGATATATTCTCGCCAGACACGTCTTGCGGTTCCGAACAAATCGTTACACCGAATATAGAAAAAGCGATGTCCGAAGTCAGCGAGGCGTTAAAAGAGAAAGATGTCGATAGTAGGAGTGAAAACGAGCTCTTTCACTTCGAAAATGATAAAGAGCGAAACCAGAGTGGAAGCAGCCGCAGTAAATCACCAACCGGCTCCGTCGATTCAATAGGACAGACTCTACACACACCTTCGCCATCAGAACAGATATCCCCGGGAAATTCCCGCTTCTTTATTTCCTCGTCGATAAAGAACAGTGACTATTTGGATAAAGAGGTCCCGGAAATCCGTAAAACAATGTCGCCCAACACGGATGAACGGAAACCGATGTTCACTAGCTATTTAATAGATGAAAGTAACGTAGAAAATAAAATCGAATTAAATGTACCAGAAACGAATCACCTCGTGGTAAAGTTGACGAGTGATGATGAAAGGGACTATAATGATTCATACAAGATATCAGATATGAGTTCGGAGAGTTTAATTTGGTTGTCTCATAGACTAGGGCCGGTGCTGACTTGTAGATATGTAACCAGGAATCTGTTGAAGATGCTCACTCTATGCTATATCGGGAAAGAGAACTTGGCGTCGATAGAAATGGACGATAAGGATGAGTTTGATGAAATATCGATTGTTAATAGCGCTGTGGTGGGTGATAAGAATGCGATAAAGGTTATAAAGTGCTTGACGTCCATAGTGGGTAAGTTTTCAAATTCAAATCAATTTTTTTTTTCGCCGATTTTCAGTAATGTCAGCCAGGAAATGCAAGTATACATTTAAAATAAAGTACTATACAACAAAAAATAAAATAAACAAATTGTGCCTAATTAATTATTCAAATAATAATATGTATATAGTATCCATTGTTTTGCTAAAAGCCTAACGTTTAAATAAAACACTTTAACGGTTTTAAACGCGCGGGGGTCTGTGACAACGCTACTGAAAACACAAAGCATCTGAAACGGCCATAGTTTAAAAAAAAATTCAAACTAGTTTAACTAAAATATATCGCGTTTTAAACCGTTAAAGTGTTTTAATTAAATGTGTACTACACGCGTAAACTACAGACAGTATTTAAAAGACTAACGCCTTTTTAGCTATGTACGGCGAGCAGCTAATTATATTTCAATATCTGCCGCACATGGGCGAGCTGATCGCGTCCTGTCGACGCCGCCTGTCCACTCCCCTAGAAGGGGGGGTGGTCGCGTGTCTCCAACTGGTGAAGTATTTGTTGCCGTTTATGGCCGACGTCAAAGTTATGGAGCAATTGCAAGTTCGTATGAATTGATTTAAGTAATTGTAAGCAGGTGCGATATTGTGATAATATGTATTAAAACTAAAAAGTGTGGAATTACCCAAATTGAAAACCAAATTGTCGATATTTTTTCTTAGTAATAATTAACCCTTTATCTACATACATACAATTGATTCAGTTTTCAGTATCAAATGTTACTAGTGAAAAATGGGACTAATCTACCTTTTTTTAACTGATTATGTAAATGCATTAGGCTGCATAGGCAAAGCGTCTTTTAAGAAACCAATAATTGGAAATATATCGGTTTTTTCTAGGATACCTTCCTAAAGTCAATTCTTCAGCCTGCCCTGCGCCTGGCCTGCACCAGTCGCTGTTCATACCCTAGCGGAGCCGCTGCCCGCTGCGCTCTAACCAGAAAGCTTCTAGATGCATTGTATGCGCTGGCCCTCAGAATAGGACCAGAAATGACTAGAAAACATCTGTGTGTACCAGCCCTTCAAAGGTAATATATGTGTAACTAATCTCAGACATTGTTAGTTGTTTATCAATTGAAGAGGTATTTACGTTCAAGTTTCCTTATGTAGCTACGACTCTTATGGCTTACAAATAATATATCATTTAAAAAGTCGTCTATTTGGTAGAGGGCTTTTTTATTGTTTCTAGGAAATGAGATATATTTGTATAATTGCATTCTAACATTATAGATTCTTTTTGGCGTTCGACAAAGCTACAGGGAAGACGGACAATTGGCCAAAGCAAGATGATACTAGTACGGAAAAGGTGAGTGATAGAGTTTCAATTGTCATAAAGGCTGTAAGCCATATTTATTCTCAATATATAACTATACAATTTCTCTTTTCTTTTCCCTGATCGTAACCTCAAAGATAAAATTAAGGTATTATTATTTTGGAATGTTTACATTGTTTCGTTATAAAAAATTAAAAATTTCAGTCCTTCGAGCCAGACAGTTTAGACCCAAAATTAGAAGGTTTTCTGGAGATATGCAGAGATGGCAGTACAGCGGAGTGGGCGGTTCGGGACGGGAGGGTAGTTAGATCTGACTTGCCAGAGTTGGCTTGCACGCCACCTTCGCTACCAGATACCCACGACGTCACTACTCTTACTGTGAGTTCTGGTACTTCAAACCGAAATGGTTTGAATGATACTTTCAGATCTACTATATTTTAAAGATATATTTAATTACATATTAAAATAATATAGTTCATATATATATATCTAAATATTTGTTTAATTAAGCCTTATACAACTTTATTAAAATTATTATAATTTAAGTTTTTAACAGGAAATATTAATCTAAAACACAGGTTTTCAATAAACTCTTAATTTACACAAGTGAATTCATTCTGTGGAAGTCCGTATTGGCATGTAAAATTAAGTAATATGAATTTAATTCTTTTGTTTCAGGCCCAAGAAGAATTATTGGTGGTATTCGACAGTGAACTGGCATATCACGCTTACACAAGGTTCACAAAACTGGTAGGGACTGATGCCATTGAGCGAGCGCTTAAAAACAGTGACACAATTCGCAACCTCTGTCAGATGTATAGACATAAGCATTGTATCAGGTGAGACAAACATATCAACTAGTGGTTCGAGATGAACCTACATGTTCTAAATTCAATAGCAATTTCTATAATACTAATAATCAAACATAAAATAAGTCTAGATCTAGGTTTCTACCTAAAAGAAAAAATTATAAAACAACACCCATTGCTTAGTATTTTAATGTTGTTGAATGACTATTTATTAAACCCAAGCTAGTTCGCAACGCTTTAACTAGGTGGCGCTTTTATCAAGCATGTATTAATTCTTGAGAAACAGAAAACCCTTTTTAGTTTTCTTCTAATGGTAAATTTCTTCAAAATTATTTTTGTTCCATACATATGTGTGAATTCTAAGTTTATATTACGATTTGCAGTTCACCTCTCCACATATCACGACAAGACAAGCGCGTACAGTCTTCCTTCAGCGACGAGTTATTAAATAAGAAACATATAGACATCACCTGCAAGCTAGACCTCGCCGACCACATATCCAACTCGAATAGTTTTGGATCAAACGTGACTTTGGTCGGAAACAGGATAGATGTCGCTAGTGACACCTGTGAAGCGCCCCAAGTTGACGGATTCGATGTCGTGGCATACAAAATGGATAATGGTTCGCGTAGTGACAGGTGAGCGTGATCGCTATCCGATTTTAGATTTAAAATTTCGATTTGCGGCTTACGTTACTGATATCATTTTTAATTAAACACTCTCTTATAGTTTTAAATGATGTAAAGAATACGTATTGTTAGGAAATAGAACATAAACATAATCGCGAATTAACTTTTTATCTATGTATCGCGGTTCGAGTCCCGGATGGAATTTAAATTAAATTTTCCTCTTACCCATTTAACTTAATTATAAATTGATAAAAAAGTGTTTTACTCGGTGGTGATCGAACCCTCGGCCCGTTGCTTATTAGCCTTTTGCCGTTGATTATTGCTATCATAACACCGAGTTCGTTACTAATTATATGTAATGAAAACTTTTTTTTATTGTATACCACTAGGCACCTCCGTGGGGACTGGTTAATCTACTGGGAACACGAGATCGGTCGTGCTGACAAAGAAGCGAGGTTCAACTTAAAGCAGATCAAGCTCCAGAGCTTCGCCGGTCACACGCACTCCGTCAAATCGATCCACTGCCTCGACAACGAGAACAGTTTCATGAGCGGCTCAAAGGACAAGACCGTGAGACTCTGGTCTTTGAGGAATCAGGTATAACAGGCAACTAATTGATAAAAAAATCACACTCGCACATATATTAAAAACTAATTATAAAAAGGCAAGGGTATTTCAGAATATAAACAGCGAAATATTGAAGAAATAGATAACAATAACTTGTTAAATTAATTTTGACCATTTGATAAAATGTGTTAGTTAGAAGGAAGGTGTAGAGAAGCATTGGTTCAAATAGAAAATACAAAATCTAAAGAGTGGGTTGCGTTTTTTTGGTTTTGAAACCACAGCTTTGCCCTTATCGCAACGTTAGAAAGTGCGTCTAACTGAGCTATGGAGGCGAAATAATAATTTAAATACAATAAAATTTGTTTACATTTTTATAGAAATTTAATAAAAGTTCAAATCGTTATTGTTTTAATTGTATTTAACTGTTAAATAAAAAAAAACAATTTAATAAAGCACTTTTTCCGGTTTAAAATGTAATTGATTGAAAAATTATATTGCCGACATCGCGGTAAACAACAATACATTTCGCGTTTTCAACCGTTACACGTTTTTTTAATTTACTAATTTATAACTTAATGTGACGACTATTATCACTAAAAATATCAATTTTATTTAACAGGGTGATGGCAACGCAATAACTCAATGCAACTGGACGTATACTGGTCACAAAAAGGGCGTGTTATCTCTCGCGTTTCTGGAATCGCTACGTCTTGCCGTATCCACAGACTCCGTGGTCCACATTTGGGATCCATTTATGGAAAGCGTAGTCTGTCAAGTAAGTCACTCTCTAGTCAAGTCTAGGTATATTTGTGGAATCTCATACATTGGATTATAATCTATAGCTTAAGTCTGCCTTTTCCGTCGTATATGTCATTGTGAAATGTTAAGTACTGTCTGTAGTTTACGCAGTAATGTAGTACACATTTAAGTGAAACACTTTAACCGTTTAAAACGGGAAAATCAAAGTTAAACTTGTTTGACGTTAAAACATGACGTCAAAAATACGGCTCGTTATTGATATGTATAGAATATAAAATTATTTGTGTTTTAAACCGTTTCAGTGTTATGTTATATTTACTTCTCTTTGTGATTTTTAAGCTGGACAACTTGAAATCTCCAGTAAGCATAGTAAGAACTCTGCCGGGACCCTCCAGCGTAGTTGTGGCTGCCACTACTGAAGCCACAATCCGCTTGATTGATGCTAGATCGCCTAACCACAATCACGAGCTTAAGGTAAAATTATAAAAATATGTATAGACATTTTTTTACTAACCTTATCTAAAAAGTACCGTAAATATAATGGAAAAAATCTATTGGATTATGGTTGAAGGTTCTCATATTAATTCAAACCAATAATTTTTAAGACAAAGGATTGGTCTATCCGGCTTGAAGGACCAATATTTAGGTAATTCAAATATTGGTTCTTCAAGACGTTTATTAAACTTCTAAGGTTGGGGGTTTTATCATTTAATAATAATTATTGCAGCTACCAACAAATACAACGACGTTTATCCGGTGCATGTGCGTCAGTGGGGCAGGAAGCTGGGTTGCCGTGGGACTAGCTGGGGGTCACGTGGCTATCTTGGAGCCTCGCTCTGGACTGCCCCGGGCGCACTGGAGGGCCCACGATGGAGAGGTGATATTCTAATAATCACCTGGAGCTACGAAATGTACACTAACCTTAAGATACTATGTTATTATACAAAGGGTGCTTTTTATTCAGGTACTCCGTATAGCAGCGGTAGATGAACACAGGCTCCTTACATCTGGTCTCGATCAAGTCACGGCGCTGTGGAAGGTCGAAGACGGAGAGCTTATTGCGCATCTCAAGTAGGCTATATTTATTGACACATATCCACAATCCAACAGTATTTAAGAAGGCCAAAAGATCAGATCAGTCGATATAATCTGGCACTGTGGCCTTCTTAATTGTTTCAAGTCTAAGAGAAGGTCCTTATTACATTCAACTGTTTTTTACTACAAACATGCTGGTTAATTTGCTGTGGTTTATCACCTATAATTATCAAATATATATACTTACCGTTTGCGACCACCTCTGTAGCCAAATGGTTAAACATTGCGTTGAGCGCGAGATGTTCTGGGTTCGAATCCCAGGCATACAAAAAATCATTGTTTCGGTCGGGCAGGGCACAGAAGTCTGATCAACTACTTGCCCGTTAAAAGAACGGATCAGTGAAACGGACACAGAAATGTGTTCGTCCCATGCCTCATGAGGGGGAAACGGGCTTTCATATACATTATAGTTTTTAATTTGGTTTATATTAGCCCGTGGCCTTGGCGGAATTTCTATGTTACTGTCAAATATTTTCCACAATAGGAAAATACTGGCACTAAGACACCATTGACACCAAGCTCTCAAATTCGAAGCTTACAAATTGTGTGTGATGTATGGATGTTTGTGGCCTCTATAGCAAAAAATAGCACAAATAATATAAAATAAATGTGTATAGGAGCCTCCGACACAACATAACGTTAAAAAATTAAAGGCTCTGTAAATGTAACAGGAAGGTTAAGAATATCATAACTTTGTGTAGAGTTCAATTCGAACTTAAGATTACTTAGATATACTTCGAAGCTTCTAGTTTACTAACACTTGTAAATAAATGTATTTTCCTCTACAGAGGTATCACAGAACCCGTACACTGCCTCTCGGTCTACTACAACGAGCTGATATCGGGAACCACCAACAATCGCATCGGTGTTCACACGTCGTTGGACCAGGAGGCGTCCTTTTCGAGTACCAAGCTGCGTTCCGATACGTTCAAAGGTGTGCTAACGTGCATGTCCGTGTTGCCACTTAACAGGTTATTGCTTCTGGGCAGCGATAATGGCAACATTAGTTTGCTCTGTTGATAAGGGATCTGGCACTATTTGCTATGGCTATGATATAGATATGATAGTTTTCTTCGGATTAAATTACGATTTTAAATGTGTCAGGGAAAATGAAGATTGAGTTCAGCTGTTAAGGTCGATTTTCAAACGAATGCGTTGCGTTGTACAGTTTCGTAGATTATCTCGCATCGAATTTTAAATGGATATAAACCATTTATTAGTAATAATTTCTTTGCATTGGACAAATAATTTAGAAACACAAAGATTTAAATTAAATATGCATTACAACGCCGTTCTCGCCAATAGTGTGATAATTTTTAAATTAAAAAATGGGAAGTATTTCGAGTTATCGAAGCGAATCAAACTAAAACGAAAATTATTTACTCATGTGGGTAATCTGGTACACTTTTGAACGTTAACACAGTCAGAAACAAGTACATTTTAAGCCACTTCTAAAATAAAGCTTACACAGAACGAGAACTGGCAAATCAAGTTAATAAGAATACTTTAAAGCAATACAAAGGAGATCGTTTCCTTTGAGTTTTTAAAAATCTAGTTTTCTTGTTTTCCTAAGAGTTCGGAGATAATTTAACCATTTTATTCAAAATATTCAGTGCAATATAAAAACTTATACATTTATACTTCAAATGAAATGAGAACAAGCCTTATTTGTAGAATATATATTTTCCCAATTTATAATTAAAACTTGCATTACATTCCACCCTTTCAGACATTCCATCATTTGCATTTGTGGTAACCGTAGTAAGAATTTCTTATAGTAGAAATAATTTTTTGTCCCTCTATTTATTACTTAATTACAAATCAAATTTTATCTTATGAAGAAAATATTTAGAAATAATTATCAACGAAGTGCCAACGTTATTTTATTGGTAAATTATCTCAGAATAGTATGAAACTCTCAAAATCATAAGTGCATTTTTATCACATTTTGAGAATCACTACTCTAAAATTTCAACCATGTTCTCTACCACGTCTACTACTTCTACAGGATGTCTACTACGGTCCATTCCATTTAAATAGGTGAGCAAACACAGTATTTGTTTTTATATTTAAAGTACAAAATGTTGTTACCAAAGATATGGTTATTGTCAAGATCTTACAAGCATTGCCGATAAGAAATGATATGTTGTTTTAAGAAAGGTGATGGACTGATTTTATTTTTATTTAGTGTGAGTGTACTGTATTAGTAACCTAATTTGGACAGCGAATTATTTTAAACCCATCTATGCCAGACGTCCTCTGTTACTAAACATATATTTAAATAATTTTACAAGTTTTTATTCCGGTGCATTGTGCTCCCTTTATCTTCCTTTCCTCGAAAGAGGTTTTAACACTTTTTTGGATTAGCTCATTCTTTTTAATATGATTTAATGATTTTTTTTATGAATGCATAACATTTTACATATGCTTCACAGTTTAAATGATATTATATAATTTTATTTAAGGATATTGTTGTCATTATTGTGATATTAAGTACATTTTTTTTTGGTAGCTATAATTTTACAGAAGATAAAAATATATCGTCCTCTCAAAACCAGATAATTAAATTTTACAGTTTTTTTTAAATATACCTATACTGGTCTAGAGAGAGAAAATAGAAGGATCTAGGATCTAGGTAAGAAGATTAATTGGTCCTATTTTACTTAAAGTACTTTATTGAGGTATTTCAAATAAGGTGCCAAAATAAAGTTGCTTCTTTAACGATCAAAAGTTATATAATTAGTTTATCATAAGTATCGCTTATAATTGCAATGTTTAGAAGGAGTATGCCAATATTGCGAAAAATCGCATTGGTTGTGTGGTGGAAAGACAACTTTTCGTACATATTTCCCGCTGACCGCACTGCGGTAAATATTTTGATTTTGTAAAATGTTTAATTGATTATTATAATAATATGAACTAATCATTATACGCAATCATCTATAATAAAATAAATTGGACCCTTAAAGGTCCAAGGAGAAGATAGTTGTTTATAAAAGAACTTGAGTATTGATGACCAAATATCCAGAAATACACGTTAAATAATGTTAAAAGTTATAAGGTGTTCCTAATTATCATTCGACGACGCCTATGATTGAACTAACTAGATTTGTAGAGCATGTAAGTATTAAATAAATAAGTCAAATAAGTCCAAAAACATTATCCTGTCCGCTAAACAATAATAATAATAATTGTTGTAATGAACGCCTTTGACATAAAGCTGTTGTAATTATATTATACGCACTGTCTATGTATTTTATTGGAGGTATTTTTTTTAATAAAAATATATTTTAGATTTCAACTACGTCTTTTATTAACTACTTAAAACTCTTTTCAAGCAAAATAACAGAAGATTCGCTAAGAAAAATAACATGCAGTCGTCATTAATGTCATTGCACAAATTCCTCTGAAGCTTTGTTAAAAGGCATCTATTGAAGTAAAATGCCCCATCATTCCCACCGGCGCTCTAGCACATCTTTAGTGGCTGGAAGGCGACCGAGTCTTCAACATGCTGGCCCTGACGTTTCCGAGCTAACGTTGCTGAAAGAGGAAACTCACACAGGAGACCATTTCCTTACACCAACTCAGCTTGAAGTCGTCTATAGGACCAACGTCATCACCGGTCATACGGATACCTTCGCGAGGGAAATGCTTGAAACCTACGGCCCAAATCAGCTGAAAGAACTTAAGGGCAACAGCTACTGGAAAATATTCCGCCACAATCTCTTCGGCTGGTTCCAATGCGTTCTCTGGTGTGGGGCAATATTGAACTTTGTGGGTTACTTCTTTTCCGATAGTCTAGAATCCGGAGACGGGCATAGTGGAAAGGAGTATTTGTACTTGGGCTGTGTGATAACTGCTACTATTGTGGGGACGGGGCTTTTCGGCTTTTATCAAGAAGCTAAGAACATGGCCGTGATGAGTGGCTTTGAGAATCTGGTGCCACCGAATGCCACAGTCATCCGCGAGAGCACTAAGAAGATTATACCCAATTCCGAAGTGGTGCTCGGCGATATAGTGGAAATGACAGGTGGAGAAGTCGTACCCGCTGATGTAAGAATACTCACCTGCACTAATTTTAAAACTGACATGTCATCACTGACAGGAGAATCGGAGCCGATCAAACATAGACCGGAATGCACCAATTCGAATCCATTAGAATCGAAAAATATGGTCTACTTCGGCTGTCCTATCACAGAAGGTTCGGCCAAAGGCGTCGTGGTTGCTACAGGAGAAATGACCCAAATCGGAAAGATCGCTGGCTTAGTCACCGGCTTGGAAAAAGAAGAGACGCCTATCGCCAAGGAAATAACGCATTTCATCAAGCTCATTTGCGGCGTAGCTTTTACTTTCGGTCTTCTATTCTTTATTATGGTCTACGTGATACAGAAAAGCTGGTTAAGTGCGCTTCAATATATGCTCGGTATTATTTTAGCGAATGTACCCGAAGGTCTCATTGTGACCTTGACGGTTTGCATGACGTTATCCGCTAATAATTTGAAGAAGAAGAACTGCTTAGCCAAAACGCTGCAAGCAGTGGAGACCTTAGGATCTACGTCATGCATCTGCTCAGATAAAACTGGAACATTAACAGAGAACCAGATGAATGTATCGCATCTGTTCTGCAATTTTACAATATTTGATAAGAATGACCATGAGCATGTGTCGAACCATTCTTATGCCACTCTGAGCTTAGCCGCATCACTGAATCTCAAAGCAACGTTTGCTTTCGATACAATGAACTTACCAATCGAGAAGAGAAAAATACTAGGCGACGCATCTGAGTCGGCCATCTTGCGTTATATGGAATTAAACCGCTCAGCGACACAAACGAGAGAGAATAATCCCAAGGAAGCTGAAATACCGTTTAGTTCCGCTTACAAGTACCAGGTCACGATACATAGGATGCAGGCCTCTCACAGCTACTACCTGATAATGAAAGGGGCCCCCGAAATTGTTTTGGAATATTGCACAAAAGTTATAACCGATGAGGGAGATCAAGCCCTTACGCCTCAAGTGAAGAAAGAACTGAAAGCAAGCTTTATTAAGCTGGCAAATATGGGTGAACGAGTTATAGGCTATTGCGATTATAATTTGCCATTAGATAGCTATCCGCTGGGTTACAAGTTTGATACGCAGCAGAGGAATTTTCCAGTGGAAAATCTAAGGTTTGTCGGTGCGATCTCCATGATAGATCCGCCGCGGCGCGATATAGATAAATCAATAGAATTATGTCGTCAAGCTGGCATACGCGTTATAATGGTCACGGGAGACCACCCCGTCACCGCATTGGCTATTTCTAGAAAGTGCGGAACTATCACCCAACCGACCGCGTATGACTATGCCTTCGAACATCACATAGAATTATCGGACGTGCCGCCGCTTATAAAGAACCAGTTCAAAGCTGCCGTGATCACGGGCGACGAATTGCGAAAGATGAGTGTCAACGACTTGAAACACGCCCAGAAGAAATACCAAGAGATAACCTTCGCCAGAACGAGCCCACAGCAGAAGCTGTTCATTGTTGAAACTTATCAGTCGCTAGATCATGTGGTAGCGGTTACCGGAGACGGAGTTAATGATTCGCCGGCGTTAAAGAAGGCCGATATTGGAATAGCCATGGGCATAACTGGCACAGAGGTGTCTAAACAAGCAGCGGATATGATATTATTAGATGATAACTTTGCATCTATTGTACTAGGGATTCAGGAGGGCAGGCGTATTTTCGATAATTTAAAGAAAACTATTGCGTATACGTTAACCTCTAACACACCGGAAATGTTGCCCTTCGTTCTATACGCTTGCGCCGGTATGCCTCTACCGATGACGCTAATATTAATTCTAGTAATCAACGTTGGAACTGATCTTCTACCAGCTATGAGCTTAGCGTATGAGACCTCGGAGCATGACATAATGTCACTTCCACCGAGGAAACCAACGGACCATTTGGTTAACAGAGTACTCATCTTCATGGCGTACTTTCAAGTTGGTATGATTCAGTTCTTCGCCGGTATGTATGCTTATTTCGTAGTGTTTGCGCAGAGCGGGTTCTTTCCGTCCAGTATTCTGTTTGTACGCCAGGATTGGGAATCACCTAGCGCTACGGTACTGGACACTTTGGGACGGACCTGGTTGTTCGTTGATAGAAAGCGGGTGGAGAGACGAGCGCAAACTGCCTACTTTGTTGCAATTTGCTGGACGCAGATCTCCGATGTGATCATTTGCAAGACCCGACGGATTTCATTGTTGGAAAAGGGGATGAGGAACCACGTCCTCAATGCTAGTATCGTAGTGGATTTGATCGCGGCCCTAGTCGTCACTTATCTACCACTGTGCCACGAAGTATTCGGAACCGAACCGATTTCGTGGCACGACTTCTTTCTGGCGATGCCGTTCTTTGTGTTGATGATACTGGGTGACGAATTGAGGAGGTTCTTAATAAGACGCAACCTTTCTAAATGGGTGGAAAGAGAGACATACTATTAATGTTTTACGAGTAAATGAATAGGAAGTAGGAAGATGTTTAAGTTTTTAAGAACAGGTGGGATTCTGTATGGTTAGGATTTTGTTTAAATTACCTAATATTTTGTTTTTCATTTAAGCAGTGATGCAAAATATCATTAATTATTGTTCGTTGTAAATATTATTAACAACAGAGTTCCATTACGATTGGTGGAATGTAACAATAAAAACGTCATTAATCATAATATTTAAAATAGTTTTGATATTGTGACCGTTTGTAATCTTAATAAACGCAATTGTGTGTAAATAGGTTAAACAAATAAAAAAAAATTTCCAATTGTATCATCCTTCATTGCGGCTTCACGTGTTAACTTAACATGAACAGAGGTTGATTTCCGAAAAATATAATTTAATAGGTTCCGAGTATAATTTACTGAGAATATACAACATTTGAAAATAAATATAAACAGACCTTTTACTTTTCATCGTTTAAGCGTATAAAATTTCAATAAATGTAAATTACAACATTAAATATTGTCTATAGTTTACGCGAGTAATACACATTTAAATAAAACACTAACGGTTTAAAACGCGATATATTAGTTAGGGGAAGTCTCTCCCCGTGAGAGACTCTCCCCCCACGACTGCTGCAAAGCATCCGAAACGTCGGCCGAGGTTAAAAATCATTTTCAAATAAGTTTAGCTAATATATCGCATTTTAAACCGTTAAAGTGTTTTATTTAAATTACAACATTGTTTTTGATTAATAACTGCTCTAAATAATATTCTCTATGAACGACATGTGTAACATTAGGTCCGGGCGCGGCCAATATGAATTTCAATCTAGATCCAACATGGCGAACGGCGTACCTAAACAGCCTAGACGCGATGTGACCTACATTGCTATCGAATCTGTACCACCGTCCACCGCCTTGGCTGCCAAATTGGACAAGAAATGCCTTTGCTACATATCCAATAATACCTAACTACAAAAACCGATAGACAAACTTTATCGCTAAGGTCGTCTAGACGACTTTGTCTATTTAATTTGTTCTGTATCTTTTTTTCGCACGTTACGGAAATGTAAGCTGCCAAGTTCAGTACTGTTCTGGTTTTAGTCTGGACTTCCAAAGCCGAAATATGTTAATATGTAGGTGGCCGTAATATTTCACCGGCAGAAACCGAACCATAGCTTGTTCGACTTCATCAGTCATAAAAAAATAACTTGGACAAGAACATACGAAATAATTGCTAAATGAACTCGCTTAACTTTTTAGTTCAGTAACTCAGAGTTACTAAATAATTGAAACGCGAAATATACTAGGTAACTTATTTGAATAAAACACTAACGGTTTAAAACGCGTTATATTAGTTAAACTTATTTGAAATTGATTTTTAACTAATATATCGCGTTTTAAACCGTTAAAGTGTTTTATTTAAATGTGTGCTACTCGCGTAAACTATAGACAGTATTTAGGTAACGTATCTTTAATTTATTCTGACTACGGCTGGACGTTCTAGATGCTTTGCAGTTTGCAGTAGTAAGTTAAACCTTTAAAAGTGTTTGACTCATTTATTTAAGAAGAATTAGTGGTAATAACCGAGGACGGATGGCTTGTCGTTGTTCACAGAGACCCCTCGTGTTACCAAAATTCGAGCTGGTAATAGAAATCTGAGAAAAAATCTAGATACAGAACTAATATTTCGGGATCCAGAAATCGAACCTTGAACCTCCAGATCTTCAGTTGAGACACACTAACTATTAGACTAAATATGCTAGTTTATAAATCTGAATATAAGTAGACTACTTTTTATCAGTAGGTAAACGCACAGCGAATCAATTTAACGTAAAATAGATTTTAGTATTCCTAATAAATGTATGTATAACTTTGAAATGTAAAAGTTTGTCAATCCAAGTTTATTAAATCACTTCATTCTTAAGCAGGTCGACCGCGGCTGATGTAATGCCAGCTAATATTACAGAGAAATAAATGATAACTCTACTTACTATATGAAACATGTACACATGATAGCCCTATATAGATTAAGAATCGAAAATAAATTGAAAAAGTTTTCGACTCGGGCGGGACTTCCATTTGAGCTACCGAGTCCTATCACCGATATATTACCTCATCGTCGATTTTTTTTAACGTTATTGATACAAGCACCTCTCGCGCAATAAAGCATGTAATTTCGACCTTAACACTGGCGTTTTAAGATTCGTGAGGTCAATTGGTTGAGAACAGCACGGAACGCTGACGTTGCCGGTTCAAGTCTTGCCCGAGGCTAATCTTTTTTCAATTTATTTTCGATTTTTAACTTTACTGTATGTTAGTGCGATGTTAAACTATGCTTCTTTGCACAAAATCTTATCTCTATCATAAAACCTTTTCTTTTAACGGTGTTAGACGCAACATTTATTAGTTATTTAAATAAAACACTTTAACGGTTTAAAACGCGATATTTTAGTTAAACTTATTTGAAAATGATTTTTAACTTCGGCCCGACGTTTCGGATGCTTTGCAGCAGCCGTGGTCACGGGGAGATATATACCGCGTTTTGTTAAAGTGTTTTATTTAAATGTGTACTACTCGCGTAAACTATAGACTTCGGACTTTAGTTAACTTAACAATTTCCTTTAACTACGGTCCGATTTTTTACTCTGACACTAGAGACATCCCCCACATTCATTCCCCCGTGACCACTGCAAAGCGTCCGAAACACCGGGAATATGGAGTAAAATTGTAAAATAGTGAACTAATATATTTCGCGTTTTTAGCTGATAGAAGTGTTTTACTTAAATGTGTACTACAAGCGTAAACTTTTTAATACTTGCCAATAAGTATAAACGTTTGGTGCATACAAAGTTGCGGTCACACATAGTAATAGTAAAACGTATGTGTTGCCCGCCTACCGATATGGCAACTGGTATTTTTGCAACTGCTTAACTCAATTAATATCCATTATCCAATTTACTAGATCAGGCCAAGCCATAAGTGATAAATTTATCACCAGTCTGATTTAAAACGTGGTATGTTTAACCACTTACTCGAAATACCTCAAGTTATACACAATAAAAAAAAACAAACAAAAAGTAAGCAACTCTACGAGCATTTATTACCTTTACACAATAATAGTCAAAAGACAGTATATAGAATAAATTTAGTTGGACATGTAAAATATTTATTTCCGATTTAGAATTCAATGCTCTTTGTAATCGTTTTTTTTAATCTAAAGCTATTTATAATTTTAATTCCCCACACATTACAAACTACCAATTTTTTCGTAATATAGTAAATATAGGGAAAAATATTTTCCCTATTAGTCTTCAGCCATGATTATTTTTTAATGCTCATTAAAGAATAATGCTTTCGAATTCTGCCCGATTGTACTGACAAGACGTTGACGCTAGTGTGTACGGTCTTTTAAGGGTTAGTGAGATTCAGCGCTTATTTTCACATTTTGAGACTGCCCCGGTAATAGCATCAATAGCCAGAAAGTCCCATTTACGATAAAAAAAGACAAAACGACATTTACTCCCCGTGACCAAGGCTGCTGCAAAGCATCCGAAACGTCAGGCCGTCGTTAAAATCATGCCAAACCATAAGCAAACCAAGTTATTAAGTCATTATAAGAACGGAAATTATTCGTAATTAGTTTTAGTATTTCAATACACGCGAATAAATTCTAGTAACATATTAACTGATTATGATATATATCTTAAGTTGCATAGCGATACATATTCCAAGTTAAAGCTATTTAGGTTTGACTGCTGTGTCAAGGGCGGTTGTAATACTGCACAATTCTATTTGTTTTCAATTTAATTTTATATGAGGTATATATATATTTTTAAACTTACATGCGCAGCCTATAAGCATTATTGTTTATTTAGCAAAAAAAAATACAATGGGCGTCCAAATAAGCTGTCATGTGGTCATATCGTAGGGCAACGGTTTCGGACATTTAAATTCCAGGTCCATCTTATTTACATATCATCTTCACTCTTATCAAAAAGTATTAATATAAATTAAAAATAAATTGAAAAAAAAATACGACTCGGGCAGGACTTGAACCAGCATCGTCAGCGTGCCGTGCTCTACAAAATTAATCTCTACCCATCCCTACACATCATCGTCATTTTTTTAATTTAACATAGTCATTTTTAGTTTCTCTATCTTGACTAAGTAGTACACTTGCTGCTGCCTACAAATATTCTAATTGAACACCTTTTTCGAATGCTAATCTTCTGCCCATGTATGCGTTGAAAGCAATTGGAGCAAATATTAGCTATAAGTTAGCATATTATCTAAAGACCGGCCCGGCAAAAACTATATTGCAGTTACTAAATATACCCCTAAATCCATACATTATACTTTCATACGAGGTCCACGTCTGGGACAGGTATCCTTGGTTTCGAAATTGTATCAGGTGTCCGCACCGTAGCTTTATAAGCAGTGCGTGTGGGCATTATGCCACATGTGCTCTGGTACCACCAACGACTGCACGCTATAGTCATGTACGCAAAGGTAATCTATATCTCTTATTCTCTTTTATGAAATCTTTGTTTTTTTTTAAGATTAGGAACTGAAAAAAGTTATAATTAATATATTTGTGATATGATCGTGTAAAAATCTTTGTAAATAATAATACTTTACCTTTAAACTTGCTTTAACCTTATTATAATCTCAAATATGGTGTAGCTCTTCTTTATAAAGTGCTAGAGCTTTCTCTTCGTTCCTCTAGTAAACAATATCAACTGTCCCTTCTAATTGATCATTATGGATATGGTTATTAAGTTCTTACATTTTAAGGTTCTCTTGTTCTGGGCTCATGTGTGATTTGGTTTTAGTTGTTCATCGTTTGCTGTGTGTGTGCGGCGGCATCAGCAGCGCCCGGTTACCTCGATGGCATCGGCTACGCGGCTCCCGCCATTGCAGCGCCGGCGTTCACACACGCCATTGCTGCACCAGCCATCACACACACTATTGCTGCTGCTCCCGTAACTATTACATTTGTCTTAAATCTTAAGAAACTAATAAATATTTTTTTTTAAGGAAAGCAACTATTATTCAATTGTTTTATCATTGATAATTCATCTCAAACTTAACGTCATTATGTTGGGGTTATATATTCTCTGCAACTCGTCTTGCGTTAATCCACTTCTTAGGCATGTAAATCAATGTATGGCATATGTTGATGGCACTGTAGATAGATAGTATAGTAGTCAATATTTTCCTCCAGGTTGTACGTGCAGAGCCTGTCGACCCGAACCCCGCTTACACATACTCGTACGGAGTAAATGACCCCTCAACTGGGGACCACAAAGATGCCCAAGAGACCCTACAGAATGGCGTTGTACACGGATCTTATAGTCTGGTCGAACCTGACGGTCACCTCAGGAAGGTCACCTACACGGCTGACCACGTCAACGGCTTCAACGCTGTTGTCGAGAGGACTGGCAATGCACACCCCGTAAGAAACAGTTATTGAGATATTACCCAAGACATCCAAAAGTTTATCAAATATTCTCAAAAAAAATTTGACTTTTTCATAACATTAAGACTATATGAGGTTGCTAGAGGCAGACTGGCCTAACAGAAAACATGATTTTCAAAAAGTAAGAAAATTCGTCGCAATTAACTTCGTCGAAAATGAATTTGTACTATTATTTGTGTAAAAGTGTTAAACATTTTTCGTCACTGTGCTCTTGTAGATTAACATTTTTAGGCTATGAAAATAAAAATAAGTCAAGACATAAAATTGCAGTTAGGCTACTGCCTCAAGCGGCATCATATAGCATTCGCTGACAGTATTAGACAATTTAGTACTTACTCAATTACTAAAATACTCTTCACATCTTGGATGACATAGAACTTCAACAACTTCATGCCAATTCTCATGTATTGTTCCAGGCGGTAGCAGTGGCCCACGCGCCGGTCGCCGTTGCGGCCCCCGTAATAGCAGCAGCCCCCTTCGGCCACCCTTGGCGCTAGTCACATCCACTGCACTCGCTGTATCGCTGATTGGAGGAACGGCTGAAAGTACCCTGGATCTGGTTAAAAATGCTGGCCACAGATTTCTCGCGTAGGGGTCTCTCGAGGCCTTTTTCCGTGGAGTTTTAAAGGATCAGATGAGAAAGGCATCTTGCAGGATTGTCTCAGTATTATGTCACAGTGTTGTTTTCTGTCAGCAGAATAGGCGCGTGTTATGTATTTATATATTTATTTAACTTCGTTTTATGACGGTTTCTCCAGTCAGCGATAGAGCCGGGTCGATGACCTCACGTGTGCCGCAGCCACATGGAATCCTATTTGTAGATTTGTTTTACTTGACTGTTGCCACGGACTTGATCTTGACGCGATCCATCACTTACATGTAAATATTAATGTATAGTTGATAATAAAAATGCAAATTATTTGCGACCTATTTTACACGTTATTTTTTATTATAACTACCCTCTCTCACCGGTAAAGGATAGTGTAAACAACTGTCTACCTTCTTTGTAAATTTATAGCAGCCAGCTAGATTTTTCTTTAATTTCGTGATAATATTCGGTTTTAACTGAAAAGTGCACTAACACGTCATGAAAACAATACAAATACTTGAAAAAAATAAAAAATAAATTGATTGAATCAACCAATAAAAGCGATATATAGTGATTCATTAGTGTTTCAAAAGGAACGCTAATGACATGCATATAGGATTACTTCATTAAAAAACCTTTGCTGTAAGGCATTTATTTTCGTACTATCACCATATGAGTAAAACTATTTATGTGTAGCAAGTTCGAGCGATCTAGTAAATCACTCGCCAATGTAACCTAATTCACATTTGGTATAAACCAGCTAATTCTATCTAATCTAAAATATTTACACTCACTTAAGATGTATATACACTAAAAGCTATACGATATAAACGAAAAAAAACTTTTATTGCGTCTTGGTCTGTTAGCTGTGGTAGGTTTTTGTTGTCTTAATCAGCTCGGGTCTTAACAATATTTGGACGTTTACAAACGTTATGTATACCATATGATATAATTCAACTAAGGATTTTTATCTTTTTTATTTAGTTATTTCAGGCATATATAGATTAGATTAGCTTAGATGCTAAAGTAATAAATATTGGTATTTTAGCTTGAACCGTTATAGCATAGCTTACAGAGTAGCACAGTAACTGTTAAGCAACAAGCATAAATATGCATCAATCGGAACGAGTCGGAATCCGTTGATTTAAGAAAAACTCGTGCGACTAGAATTTTTCTCCAACATGATATATGTAAGGACGTTGTTTCCGTTTTACCGCAAACGGTCTAAATAAGTCACTGGCGCGAGTTAACGTAACGACATTAACAGAATATTACGTGTTGATGTAAAGATGATGTTATTTAAAGGCAAAATTATTTAATCATTACATTTAAAGCTTATTATAGACATTGCCAAAATATGGATAAGTAAGCATACAAAATACTGTACATTAAATAAACCACTTTTAACTGTCCCCCCCGTGAATTCAACTAAAGCTTATATTGGTATCCGATTCTGCTGCGCCCATTTAGCTATCGGTCTGGCGATGTGCTCCGCTCTGGGATGGGCCCTCGGTCCCCTTATCAGGGCGAGAGCTTCCCGCAGATCAGTCGCTGAATTGGGCCTGTTTGCAGCAGCGGCCTGGGCGCATCCGCAGACAGCACCGCGTAAGCCCTCCCACATTTCGGGACCACCGTCTAGTCTGATAAAATGTTTTTTTTAATAATAGGGCATATGGATTTTTGGAGGACTATTTTATATAAATTGATAAAAGAAAAACAATATGAATTGGAAACTTAAACATATATTTATATATTTTTTTTATGAGAGGGGAGGATAGACAAGCACCCCAGTCTAAAGTTTTCAAGCGATTTCGATCTATTTTTTTTTATATTCGGAAATCTACCTCACGGCTTTTTCATCTGTGGACGGTGGTTCGTGATCCAGGCGGCATTTGGATATTCCTATCACCAAATTAATACCCACACTTACAGACATCCAACATGTTTCAGAAAATTTTCTTTTGTTTAATTGAAAAAATGTTGAACTTGGTGGGGATCAAACACGAGTCCGTCAAATATGTTTTTCATATGCTCTTGCAAAAGATGGGAGTATATAAATTGAAAATCGATTTTAGATTGAAAAAGTATAACGTTGATTCTTCAATTCAGTTACTGCGTCGCTTTGTATTGCAAAACAGTAACTGAATTGGTTGGAGCGACAGAACGGAACGCTGCGGATGCCGGTTCAATTCTCTACAATACGAAGTACTTACCGGTCTAACATATGGAACGCTTTAGCAGCAACCAGGAACTGTCCCATCCTGTAGCTGTCGTTTGCCACCAGCTGAAGAAGGGCAAAACTGTCTGGGGTTCCAGCAGACTATAAACGTGTTACATTATAATTTAAAATAGTAATAAAAAAGTCAAATCTGGATTTCTTAATTTTGAATAATCTTCTAGTAAGTTATTTATTTTAATAAATAAAAGATAGGCTTCACACCTTAACACATATTTCCCAGGCAAGATACGCCTCCTTATTCATCACATGGCAGCGACAGAGGCACGCCAGATACGTGAAAGAGCTACAGATGTTCTCATCTTGGATTTGTAGTAGACACTCCTCTGCTTCGCGATAGAAACCAGTGCCTACCTTCGCCTAAAATACAACCAAGTAATTAAAAAGTGTTCACGTGTTTTGCTTTCAGTGTCTTTATCTCTCTACATACATATCTCTAGTCAACGCTGTGTATACTTATAATTTAGGTAACTTAAGCTATTAGAATAATTATTATGTACAGTGCTCTCCAAACTTTTTGGCCGGGCTGAACCTGGCGCAAGCGCCATCTTGTGCATGTGTACTGTCAAATTTAAGTTAAAAGTCGAGTCCCCCCGCTCCTGCGCACCCCCTTTGTCGCAACTGACACCTGCTTTTTGCGTTCGGCGCAACCACCTGCGCTAACTTCAGCACTGGCAAAAAGTTTGGACAGCACTGTACATAATAATTATTCTAATAGCTTAAGTTGTTTAAAACATGTTAGATGACCGCCTCTGTAACTAAATGGTTAGCTAAGCGCGAGAGGTCCTGAGTTCAAATCCCGGGGAAACAGTAAATGGTTTCAATCGGGCAAAACCATCGGGCAGAACACAGAAATCTAATCAACTACTTGCCTGTAAATAAAACCGATCAGTGAAACGGACACAGAAATGTGTTAGCCCCATGCCCCACGAGGGAAAAACGTGATTTCGCTAAGAAGAAAGTACCTAGTTGGTAAGCCTTATTAAATAAAAAAAATAAGAACGTTAGTACCAAGGATAAGTCAGCGATGTTAAAAGTATAAACACATGCATATGTTATGTCAATGCCTATTTCAAATTAATTTTTCGTTTTCAGATTAGACTAGTATATAGTAAGCCTCCACTTGCTAACTATTTTTTTGAGTTTACCAGATGATATATTTTAAAAACACACACACATAAAACATAGCTTGAGATTAATATCGTTTTTGTGTGTTCTATTAAACTAACACACCTGCGCATAATTAAAGTTGAAAGTATCGTCACTGACGAAGAAGCTCTTGATGGAGTTAAGGTAGACGAGGACCTCTTCAAATTGTCCCGCCAAGAAGTAGGAGGACGCCATGCACTGCCGACCAGGGATCGTGTCACATTCGGATGCAGAACTGCCCACCAGATGGAAGCTCTGCTGAGCTAGCTTCATTTGTTCTTCCTGCAATTTTATTGTTTTTTTTTTTAAACGGTGCATATTACATACGAACAAAAAATTTAAAGTAACAAGAATGTAAAAGGTACTAGAATAGAGAATGAATGCAATGTGTAAGAAACATGGATGGAATGAACGTAGTAAATGGATAGCCGAAATATGGCCGATTTCAAATCATAGAAACCGGAAGAGGGCCTTTTATTTTAAATTTTTATGTCATCAATATCAATATATTAACGCGACGCTTGTAACGCTTTTGAGCGATCGTGCATAACTTCTACCTTCTATAATTGTTGTCTTTGCATTGCCATTATAAATGTCAAACTAAAGAATTTTTAATCTGTGCGTTTACGTAAATTCACTTATAGAGGATGTATATTCATTCCGGTACTGGTTTTTACTAAGTGTTTGAAGTTCATCAATCAGTTTACTCAGTGTTTTTAGTGTAAATGTAACCCTTGTGAGAAAATCACGACTTCTTGTTAGCTATATCTTTGTTTACCAAAAATGCCAAGTTAGAAAAAATACACGATAGGTACAATTAAGAATAAAAGAAATTTTATAATAAAAATAATTCCTTTTTAAGATTCGAAAGTGGTACCTTTTCTTTTACCTGAAATTCAAATTTCACGAAAATAATTGAACTGAAAATATTGTGGTTGGTCGCATTTTTAGTTATTACGTTGTCGTAAGCTTTATACATGCTTTATGTAGCTTAACTATGTACTTGATTATGAAATCCACTTACATCTCCAGTTTCGTTATAAAGTCTAACCGCGATGACCCCACGAAGAATGTAATGCAGCGGAGATGTTGGCTGTAGTGGTTCCAGCAGCTCGCGAGCTTCTAGTGGTTCCCGATGGCGCAGTCTGTAGCCAGCTAAGTTCAACCTCGCTTCTGGTACTACGTCAACAAGCTCTGGAAGCACCTGAATAAAGATTGATTGTAGACCAAATAAAATTGGTGTTAGAAATATCGAAGTCCTGTCCGGGTCACGAACAGCCGTCCACAGATGAATAAGCCGTCAAGATTAATAGCATTTCGGTTTTAGTCTGTGGATTTCCGAATATCCAAAGCCGAAATTGGTCAGCGCATCTTGTTTAGATGTTGTATGGCCGAGGTATTTGACCTACCATCAAGCGAATCCCATACTTGTATACTCCTCTTTCATAAAACATATTGTATTGTGTAATTTATTTAGTTTAAGTCTTGTATATTTTCAGAAATACATCGTTCTTAAAGTGATATGGATTTGGTTAAAGTTTTAAACGTTTTTTTACTGACCTCAAAAGAATGTTTAAATAAAACACTTTAACGGTTTAAAACGCGATATATTAGTTAAAACACTGTCTATATTTTACGCGAGTAGTACACATTTAAATAAAACACTTTAACGGTTTTAAACGCGATGTATTACTTAATAAAACACTTTAACGATTTAAAACGCGATATGTTAACTAATATATCGCGTTTTAAACCGCTAAAGTGTTTTATTTAAATGTTTACTACTCGCGTAAAATATAGACAGTACTTAAAAGAATGTGTTAAATTTGTGTATCATAAATTAAGATTATTGTGAGTATTAGTAAAGAGTATAAATATAGGTATTACACCTACCTTTAAAGCCCCTTCGCCATTCCTAAACACGACCAGATTGTGCTTGACGAGGTCTTGTCCAAAAGTGTGTTGCTCAGTCGATATTTGTTTTAATTCAGATTCTGCGGACTTCCCGTTGTACAGTCTGTAAATTAATTTCGTATTGTAATTGAAAAATGCTTAATAGTGCATTTGATTAGTCAAAGTCAAAGTCAAAAATCATTTATTCATGTAGGTAACTATGTACACTTATGAACGTCACAAAATAATTATAGAATCTAACTTTACATTTACTACCAGTTCTCAAATCAAGGGCGTAGAACGAACGAGAAGAACTGGCAATAAACTCGCCGTCACTCCTTTTATCGCCAAGTTTCATTTTACATTCTTGATTTACTTTTAGTACACAACATATTTTTCCTTGTAAGAGCGGGTTCCTCCACACCCCAAGCATTTTTATCATTTAAATATTGATTAACATGATAATAACCCTTTTCAAGCAAATTAACCGAAGTCCTTCCTCTAATGGTACATAAACATACAGAGAACGCAAAAGAAGCGTTGAAGATCTGGAAACTTATGTGTGAAGATGCGGACGTAAATTTTAAGCGCCTGATAGGTAAGGCACCTGCAAATTTAATTCAAATCTAACGGTTTAAAACGTCGCCATAAAGTTATTAAAATTAAATTTATATTTTTCAAGTTTTAAGTTCTGTTTTTTCTATGTTTTGACATAAAACAACATAAAATTCGAATGTCTCTATCTATAAATGACACGGACACGGCTCTGGTTAGAGCAACAGCACGGATCGCTGGGTATGCCGGTTCAGGTCCTGCCCGATTTTTAAAAATCTCAAATAGATGATTGTTGAACTAAAAATATATAAGAACCCTTTTCATATAAGTACATCGACTCAAGTGACAATTGTGCGGTAAAACTATGGATTTTTATTGAATCCAACAATGTTGAAAATCTCTATAACAAATGTAAACTGGTAGAAATGATGGGACACCTGAACAAATTGCAGGCCTTGAGATTGGACGCTATAGTGGACGTCGGATGCTGCGTCAGATACACTCCGAGGACCTCTTGCGACACGTCGTAGTAATCCAACTTGTAGTAGCACAAGGCCACGTACACATTCAGCGCCATATACGTACTGCAACACTCTATATCTGAGTAAAGTTTATACAAATACCGCTAAACCTATCAACGACTGCCTTTTCAATATATTTCATACTACATAAGCATGAAGCAAAAATAAATCTGCATATTGTAGTTATAATAATTATGTTAAGGAAGTAATTTTCTATATAATTTTCGTTAACAAGACTCATTATCTTTAAAAAGGGTTTTTATTTTTAGTATATTATTGTACACGTTATAACTAGAACCTGTCTCGTACTACATAATCTCTAATTCTACACTGTATGTCGTTCACGCGACTAGTGCACATTTAAATAAAACTTTCAAACGGTTTAAAACTTCGTAAAAAATATTTTTACTACGGCTCGACGTTTGCTTTGTAGCAGCCGTCTCCGTGTGACCACGGCTGCGGCAAATATCTTTTTAAATAAGTTTAAGTAATATATTTCGCGGGTTTAAACCGTTAAAGTGTTTTATTCAACGATATTTCTATGAATTAAATAAATACCTTATCTACAAGTCAATTCCTACTTACATACAGGTTTTAGTAACCTACCTAAGAGACTAACCTACAATACATCAATCATTCTCAATCAAGCGACAGCTTTACTCAAAATATGATTTTTTACATTGAATACGGTTACTTAGTTAGCTGGATAACAGCATGGAAATCTTTGATCACGGATTCGGCTTTTGCCAGTGCCACACTATCAAGTTTACGTAAGAACGAAGAAATACCATAAAAATAACATGAGTTTACCAAGGGGAATTCGCAAGGACCTTGATCCAGTCCATATCGTCGCATTCATATCTTTTATAACTGAAATAACATAAATTTTGATACTAATATACTGTAAGCTATACGAGTATTCGTTACTCTCAAAATCTTTTCTTTATTTCTTTAAGTTAACCAACATCCATAACATTATTCACATAACAATTTTTATGTAAACAAATGTAACAAAAATTATAAGTAAACAAGCATGTGATAATGCATACAAAAAAAAACACATATTATTTTTATAAAATATAAATTTTATGATTAAGTTTAAAATTGAGAATTCACGAATAAAGGGTAGTTACTAAAATTTTGTTGTTAAATATTTAATCACTTGTGGATTATCTGAAACATCTAAAAAGAAAGACTTACCGCCTATCCAATAATAACTTCTTATATACGTCAATAGCCTCTTGGTAGTGCGCCCGTAAGTAATGGACAGACGCCAAGCTGAGCTGGTCTTCGGGTACATCTCGTAAAGTGGCGTGAGCTTGCATTAAAGCTTCTTCGTCACCCAACTTATGCGCCAGGTGGAATTGAAGACGATTCTAGAGGAGAAAGTTTGCTTTACAAACACTCTTAGCTTAAAATACTACATATTTATAAAACCAAAACACATTCAAACTGATTTAAACTACATATATATTTATATTTTATGTAAAACGTATATGATTAAAACCCAAACCTGTATGTATAAATTAAATATTATTACTTCCACTATTTAACAATCAAAATCATGAACATTTATTACCTTAAGAGCACACTTTGGCGCTTTTTCAATTGTTTCCTGCGACTCTTTGTACATTCCTGTAAGTGGGGTAAAGATATACAAAAATAATGCAGCATTCCGTTAATTAATGTCTTAGCCAATTCGTATTTTAATATGTAACATTAATTATGTGACGGGCTTTATAAATTAATAATAAAGCATTCAGCCGTAGTTACCTATACCATATTTGTAGGTAACTGTGGCTGAATGCTTTATATTGAAAACATCTATCTTCTAAATGATTTAACGGTTTTCAAAAAGGGCTAAATTAAGGGGACTGGGGCTACCATTCTTCAACTGCCACAAAAGAGGGGCCGCCACAATAGGTCGGTAAACAACTTTTACTTTATTTTTAAATCTATATGGTTTCATCATAAATGACTTATAAAGGACCGACAAAATTTGTTTTTTTTATTTGTTTGAAAAGTATTATGGGGCCATGCCACGCTTTTGGTACTCAAAAGCTTCAAGAACGCGCAATTCTGCCCTGTTTACCATGCAATTTCTAAATTTATAAAAGTTTCCCCCGAATAATTAAACAGCAGTTGTTTTTCAAAACTTTCGGAGAAAAAGAAATTGTCGACATATAAAAGAGTTGCAAAAAGTTTTACAGGTTACAAATTACCTAAATAGAAGTAGCAGACGGCAATATCAAGGGAAATATTATCAGCCAGTCTGGAATCCAGGTTTTCTCTTCCGCGTAGTTCCAAATATTTGTCCAGTGCTTGTCGATATTCACCCAGGTGGAACCAGCACCACGCGACCCACGCACTTACCCACACTGACTTGTTCCCGTCGTGGGTTAGGAACTGGAATAATATATACACATTAAAGGCTTGAGATTCTGGGTTCGAATCCCAAGGCAGATCGAATTTAGTAAAGAGCAAAGAAAGTCATCGTCTTGATCATAAATAGAGTACAACGCTTTACTCTAAAAAGCTATTATTTTTTACTTACTTCCAGCATAGTAATTGCCCCACTATAATCTCGCTTTAGGAGGAAATCTTCGAGTTCAGGGAACTGCTTTTTTGCGGAGCTACTTCCTCCAACTCTTACATCAGTGGCTGGTTTTGCTCGAGATAATATCTAATTAGAAAGGACTTTAATGAACATGGATTAGATATAATACGGTTTTCTAAAGATCTTTTAACATAGTTTTATACAATCAAAATAACGATATAATGATTTTAATAATTATTATTTCAAGAAGTCGAAGAAACTATGCGAAAGGGGTCTTGAAGCCGCGGCTTGTGCCGTTTACTGCGAACTATGACTAATAAAAAGATAAAGGTATCTTAAAATTGATTGTTTAACTAAAATTTAACTTACCATCTTTCGAAATGATTAGTTATTATTAAAGCAAATAAAATGCGAAACTTTGTCGGAACCACGTTGTTTGTTTAGAATAAGGTTGCTATGGAAACGAATTGTCGATAATATTACAGACAAAAATACTACTTCTGTGTTCCATTCAAATTTATTTTAATATTACTAAATCATTTTTTTCGTTTATATTTTTTAAATATACTATCGTAAAATCACTCTAATATCTAGTTCAAAGTGCAATAATTATTTAATTAGCTTTCAACCAACTTAATGCTTTCACTCTTAAGAAACATTATATAAATATAAGAAAAAATTAACGTCAAATTTTCCCTAGCAACCTAACGAGTGCATAGCAACGAACTTTTATACTGCATTTATAGCTGTAGAACAACAAAATAGCAAATCATTGGCCGAAAATTACAATGGCTGAAGAGGAGCACCGTTGTCCGTGCACGGAGAGCCCAAAAGACAGTAGACCAGCTCTACCGGAATGCATTTGTCCAAGAGATGAGCATGACCTGGTCAAGCATGATGAGGACTGCATTTACTATCGGAATGAGACCCTTATCTTCCCGAAGGTAAGTGCCCTAACAAACTAACAAGCTAAACCTCTAAATAAGACACTTTCAACGATAATCTAATGATTACTACATGATCTCTCTACTATAACATTGATTGACTTATTTTTAATTTACTTTAACTACGGCCGAACTAACTAATATATTTCGCATTTTAAACCGTTAAGTATGTTATTTAAATTAGAAAGACTAAACTACAGACAATACTTAACTAGGTTTAATCTTAATTTAAAAAATACTATTTTTACAGGTTTGTTCGAAGTTCTATGCCCAACAAAAATTTGTTCTATTAAATATTAGTATTTCCCAGGATTCATACTCTAGATCTTTTGTGCTTTTGAGAAATAAGCGAAGATTAAAACAATCGTGCCAAAAACCGTAGCAGTATCTTATAATATAATTGAGTATTACTTTTCTACTACTTTGATAATACATTATGTTACAGGAAATCGACACTTGCGGCTGTGTATCTCCGCCACCGGAAGACGGCGTTTGCGCATGCTGTCGCTGTCCCCACGATCAATGTCGCTGCAAGATGGCCGGAAGGGAAGTCTTTGACGAGTACGTTATTTGACTAGTTAACAATTTGAAAATAACTTAGCGTTAGTCTAGCACATGTTCAATTTACTTCAAGATTCTCAGCTTTGGGATAAAAGTAGGACGATTATTTATAACGTCGTTGTTAGATAAGATAAAGGGGTGTTTCCCTTTTAAAGTGATGTGTGGAACTGTGTTATAGTGGGTGACTATAGTTACCGCTTAAACTCGAAAGAACTGATAAACATAAACCGACGGCAAGTTATTTTAACTGTCGGTTAACTAATAACTGAAGGTAGTAGGTAGATGGCGTTTAATTACACATTTCTATTTCAATCGCTTGAATATAATAGTAAAAAAACTTAATTATGATTATAAATTTATTATGTAACTATTGATTATGATATGATTTGAAAAAATATATATATAAGTATTTTATAACCGCGAAATGTAGTCATTGTCAATTTCTAAATTCAGTTTGTTCTATAATCTTTATTATTAACTGCTCTATAAAAATAAATTTAAAAAAGAAACATCAAACTACTAAAAATTGAATTTTTCTATAATATTTTAGTTGTGGGTACTTATTTGCTCAGTTTATAGAATCAATAAAAACCAAATATTAGCCAGTCAAAGTAAAAAAATACGGTCAAATTTAATTTTATAATTGCCTGCACAGATGGCGCAGCAAGCGCGATATTGGCGCAATGCCGGCTGTGCTCGACTCAACCCATCCCCTGATGCACCGGTTCCAACAAACCCTTAAACACTTCTTGGAGAAGGAAAATACAATCGCTGAAGAGGAAATATTAAATTTGGTAATGACTCGTGCTGTTATGTTTCTTAAAGTGCCATCGTGTGTAAACAGGTGAAAAATATTAAAGTCAATTCGGATTGCACTATACCCCGCCCAGTCAATGTCAAAAGTAAAATTTAATAAAATTCAGTTTCCCCTTATGGGGCGCATGGGGCGTGCAGAATGCGTCTGTTTATTGGAGACTGTCAATAACTTCTATACCTTTCCATATCAAAACAGTATTTATGCTCCCTGGGATTCAAACTTCATTTATGTTTAACGTAATGTTTAGTTGACCATTGAGCTACGGAGACGGTCCACTTGCATATAAATAAACTTATGTAAAACGGTATTAATTATTGTTTTATCTACTTTAGCGTGAGGAATTGCGGCTTAGCAAAATCGCTTACGAAAAAGATCTAGAAGCAATTTATAGAAGTGATCACGATACCAATGCCCAAAGGGTAAGTTTGTTATATTCTTTCATATAGTTTTTTAATAACTCTTAATTCGTCCAACTTTAAATCTATGACGTAACGGGCTTGATGTGGTATTGGTATTTGGTAACGTATGGCTAATAATCAATGTGTCGTGCATTTGATCCCTATCGGGTCCAACATATTTTTTCTAATCAATTTGTATTTTTCTGAAACATGTTGGGCTTTGTCTGGAATTCTGGATATTAACCCGCGTTAGGAACCACCGCCCACAGATGAAAAAGCCGTGACGTTAATCGAGTTTCGGCTTCAGTCTGTGGATTTTGGAATATTCAAAGGCAGAATAGATCGACATCGCATCTTGTTTAGATGTAATATGGATTTCACCCTCCATTAAGTAAAAACCCCATGCGAATAAAAGTAATTCATCGTTATTGGTGATTCATAAAAGTATCTTTAACATAATATACATATAACTCGTAAAACAACGTGAAAGTAGGTAAGTACCTTCGTTCTATAATCCATGCTCTGACGCAGGTTCTGATAGAAGAATATGAAGGAACGCTGGCTAAGAGCACAGCAGACCGGCAAGCAGCCGAGCAGCGCGCTCGCGAGGCGAACGACCAGTACCGAAGGGCAAAGGAGAAGCTGGACCAACATATACTGACTGGTAGAAGCTTAGTGATGAGAGAAAAATATTTTATTTTTACCGCTTTAAACGCTCACTTGATCGGGTTGCAAGTAAAAGGGAATTAACGATTATATTTCGCGGTTTTGGAGCTTTAATTTAATTTATTTCATTAATTTGTACTATTCACGTAAACTACAGATAATATTTAGTGAGAAACCATCTTCCAGTTTACAACTTTCGTTAGCTGTTTCCTTAAATTCAACCAATAATTTAATTTTTGTAGTTACGGTCTAGTACACATCTAGATAAACACTTTTTACTTTGACATTTGTCTGCTGTAAAGCATCCGAAACGTCGGGCCGTGGTTATAATATTTTATATATAAGATTAACACGACATGTACGCGACATTTCGTGTTTTAAACGGGTTAAAGTATTTTGTTTTATGAAGGAATAATGCAAATGTTCTGCAGAACGTGAAGCGACTGAGGAGTTGGAGGCACTGACCAGCTTGTGCAGACAGCTGGAGTCGTGGCGAGAGGAAACCGAATCGGATTTGACAGTCAGCCAGCGCATGTCTGACAAAATGCGAGCGGAGAAACGAGCTCTCGCTGACGAGAAAAGACAATTGGTATATTGGATTTTTGAAGAATAATTGATAGCCTTATAAGTACTAAATTATCGTTTTTTTAGTTCCACATTAGGCACAGTATTTTATATATAAAATATGTATATATAATAACAAATATGGCTTTAACATATTGTTTAATGATTCGAAAAGAAATAATCAAAACATCTACTGTAATATGTGACGTATTACAATAGATGTTTAATTTTAATAAAAATTTACAATAGACAAATAAATAAATAAATTACATTATTCTCTACAGTATACGTTTTACTTTAAACCTAACAGGGTCCTTTTTGATTAAAATTGTAATAGTATTTGTCAACACTTACGACCATTGATAATATTTTGGGTACGCTAATCTTTAAGTATAACTTACACGCAACATTTTATAAATTCAATATAAACTCTATACAACGATACTGAAGGGTGCATTTTATGACGTTATAGAGAGCTTACAGTGTATTAAAATAATATTTGTTTAAATACAACGGCCATTTGATTTGCGACTCATTTCCGGCCTTCTTCCCCACAGGATATGATTATCTACGGCCTCAGCAACGAAGTGTGGAAACTGGAATCGAAGCTCGAGATGTTCCAAAAGCAGCTGGAAGTCAAGAACAATGAAATGGAGAACGTCAACGATAAGGTAGAGCTTGATTTATTACATGCTTCTTCAAATGGGAAGAAATTCATTCTGTAATAAATAAAACACATTTAACGGTTACAATGCGAAATATGTTAGTTAACTTTTTAACTACGACCCGACGTTTGCTTCCCTTCACGTCTGTTGCAAACCGCGGTCGCAGAGGGATTCAAATTTTATTTTATTTTAATTACTTAAAGGTTACTGCATACGCCGCAGAACTTGAAGATTTGGAGCTGGATAAAAAGCGTCTGGTTAGCCTGTGGAACTCGGTTCTCATCAACATCCAGCAAAGGGATAAGGTTTACGACTCTGTTCGCGACGATTACAAGTAAGTTACCATTGTAATATTAATTTCAGGCTTCAAAAAAAATCAATGAAGGCTGTAAAATAAAACTGAAAGCGATAAAAAGAGTGGCGGCGAGTTTCTTGCCAATTCTTGTCATTCGTTCTACGCCCTTGATTTGAGGTTGAGGATTGTGGTAGTAAATGTAAATTTAGGGTCTTTAGTTTTTACCTGGATTGATGTTGATAAGTGTACTCAGTTACCTAAGTGCGTAAATGATTTCTGACTTTGATTTTTGATCGAAAGAAAGAAGTCGTTTATTGACAATAGTCACGACAAGATGAGTAACAACTAAGAAGATTATCTCTCATTCTTCACTAAATCGTATTAGAATTTGAGAAATACAATGCATTGCTCGGCTGTTTCTGTAAATTTTATAAGATTATACAAATAAAACTAAATAAATTTCGAGCTTAAATTTGTTTAAAACAGTTTATTTTTTTGTTGCTGTGCTAAATGTTGCGGATGTTGGGCTTTTAAAAAATCTTTTCATTGTCATGCGCAGAACGCTTCAAGAGAATTACCGGACTCTGCTAAGTAACCTGGAGATTACCAAAAAAGTAACGATGGAGGAAATGAACAAGGGAAAGGAACTTACCATGAACAGGGACAAACTGGAATACGACATCGCAAACGCAAATAAACTTTGTTCGTATTGTTATCGTACTAGAAAATGTAATAGATTTGCTGTAATAGATTTGCTGCAGTTGAAAAAGTATTAAAAAATTATTGAAAAGACAACACAAGCTGGAATCGAACCCACGATCATAGGTGTAGGTAGCGTTTAAGTGACACTGAAATTGTTTTTGCAATAAATTCCATTTACTATTTATACAATCTCCTATGTGCATCAATATTAAAATTATACTTCATGAAACTGTAATTATTAGTTATATAAAACATTTTACAGACGATACTGAAGAGTCCAAAAGAGTGAACTTAGTGGCTCAAATAACCCAACTTACAGAGTCAATAGAAATGACTGAGAGAGATCAGGATCTAATCAAGTCTGTAAGTATTCCGAAGCCAAGTACGTTGTTTTTAGTATTTCCTTTTAAGGTTGACGTTAGAGAAACCCTCCTCCACCTTCCCCTGACCAGGACTGCTGCAAAGCAACCGAAACGTCGGGCAGTAGTTAAAATTATTTGTGAATAAGTTAAACTAATACATTTAACGTTTTAAACCCCACGTGTTTTATTTAAACATGTTATAAAACAAGGGAGGGGGGCAACCCCTAAATGCATTGCATCAACCGAAAGTGATTTTAGATAAATTTATGGGACAGCAAAAGTCTAATCAAATATGTACTTAAAATAAAATCGATAAGCTAAACAGCTACCAATATCTCAAAGTAGGCGAACGGGGATTTAATTACTACCATTTTTCTTCGTAACACAATATTATTGTTCATAATTTCAGGAAAACCAAACAATGAGGAACATACTGAAGAGCACTGAAAAGGAGTACGATCACCGTGTCGAGCAGAAGTTGAAATTGGAGAACGAGATCCTCACTAATCTACAAGAATGCCTCCTAAATGATAAAGCCGTTGAATCAATGGCCAATGGCATCAAGAAGATGAGAGAACTGTCCAGGAAACAGGTGTGACAGGAGACAAAGATTGTCCTGAATCAAAAGCGATATATACATTGCAGATAAAACCTATAGATAAAATAGTAGCAACAAATGCTTAAGAGGATTACTTTAAACAAGTATTGTTCGTCAGTCTACAACAATGATTTCAGATAGACTAGATTCTTTAGATTAAAGCTTAGTTAAATTTTATATAATTCTTGTGTTGTGACTCCTAAACAGGTACTTGTGTATTGTCCTATAGTTTGTCTCATACATTGTCTTTAGGAAATTGGTTTGATGGCCATGGAGAACCAGCACGCGAAAATGATGCTAGATATCGAAGTTCATAGGAACAGACAGGCGAAGAACAAGATAGTACTAGATGAGACCTTGGCGAAAGTAAGAGAACGAGAGAAGGAGATAGAGACACTCCAAGAGAAGTACGATCAGAAGGCGCTCATTATTCTACGGAAGCAGAGAGAGCTGGACATCATTGTTAAGAAGTATAATGCTTTGAAGGAAGTTTTTGATGTATGTTTTATCACGTATTATGATTAAGTAGTTGTTAGGTTTCTAGGACATATGCATAGGAGTATTTTTAAATTTGTAGATATAAAACGTTATCTAACATTATACCTTACTCCTATTTTTTTTTATCTCTTAAAACTTTCTTGCGGATATCACTTGACGGTTTAAAATCACAACCCTTAATGTTTACGCTTCTATGTTTAGCTTAAATCGCCCCAAGAGCGTCGCATCGAAGAGTTGGAGCAGCAAATAAAGACGCTTCGCGAGCGGACGGAGAGCATGCAACACGAATGGCTAAGGTTGCAAGGACACGTGGTCAAATTAACTGCACAGCATCACAAGATCATTTCAGATGTTAATCTTATTAATAAGCGTAAGTGCTACAGTGAATTTTATTATTATGTGTAAAAGCCGCCTGCGCTGATCCGGGTCCAGGGTAGACACACTTTTGTGACTGTTTCACATCTAAGGGTTTTTACTGTAGTCATTAGGTAGATTCCAATTGTGCCGTTTAATTGCAATACACTTCCATCTACCAAACAAGCGATGCGAACAGTTCACATGTTTATTAATCAACTTAATCTTTTGTGCCACAGAAATACAGATCTGTGAACAGAAGACGATGCGTATCCAGGCTGAGTGTGGCCACGTCGATGAAGAACGGGCTAAAGTTGAGAGGTCCTTGCGAGAGCTGCGTGGGAGGCTCGAAGTGCTGGAGAGGACTCGCAAAGACTCGACAGAACGCAACCAGAACGCTCTGAAGACTAATAACGCTATCACCCACGAGTATGCTGCTAACCTCAAGGTAATTATGAAAGGAAATTGCAGGAACTACAGTGTGTAGATTACGGTGACTTTCAATATACTTAAATTTTGGGATAAATTATGATGCAAGCGCTACAAGCAAATATTTCGCATTGCATTATATTTAAAAGAAAAATAGCTGAACAATACCCAATCACCAGTCATTTTAATCTATCTAATCAATCAATCAGTATTTTAAATAAACAATTACCTTATTTTAACTGACTTAAAAATGACTTTTAATAGGACCGTGACTTTTTGTGTCTTGCGGTTACTTTTTGATGACTTGATTTTAATTATTCTCTTTTTGTTAAATAATATTTCCCAGGCGGTCCCAACATAAGGAACAATTATAGAATATTCATTAAATCATTTCTCTTTCACAAAATCAAATTATCTATTACTTTGTGTAAGTAAATTTATTAAAATATTTCTTTGTACATTCTTATGAATATTATATTAATTAATAATGTACCCATACTGATATATTAGGCTATATGAATAATTCGTAACAGGGCGCTGAAACGGAAATAATTCAATTGGAAGAAGACATAGAAGCGATGGAGAAGGATAAAATTAATTTGACCCAAGAATTGGATCGTGTACAGAGGGAGGCTCTTATTTGGCAACGAAAGGTAAGTAATAATGGGCATATGATTTTATTTAGTTAATTAACTTAAGTAACCAATGATTAATTTTCAGGGTATTTTAGCTGTCGATTTGAAGAGAAATATACAAAACGCCAAGTCCGCAGCTGGCGAGATTGGACAGATGAGGGCTGAAATTCATAGAATGGAAGTAAGTTAAACGAACCTAAACTGTATTTTACTTATTAACTCTTTTTTGCAACACACAAAAATATGCAATCTTAAAACACAACTATTTAGAGATAAAAAATCCTATTACTAGTAATGGGAGGCAGAGATCTCTTCCAGGCAACCCTTACCTTATTATAATATTAAAATATGATGCATTATAGTTGTATACATAAAAAAAATGTAAAGTAATTCTTGTGATAGAACAGCGTTTCAGGTTATTCATTGTGTATAAATCTCAGTAAATTACGAAAAATTGTATAACAATGTAAGTGTCTAAAGCCGGAAATAGGCCGACACTGCATCTTGTTTATATAATAATAATAATAAAAACTCTTTATTGCACAAACATAGACTAAAGAACATATATACTTGGAATTATATATACAAAATAAAAGATGTTTGTGCAAAGTTTGTGCTTGTTTTTTGTTTGTTTATATTCTTTTCTTTTTCATATAGAAAACCGATTTTCTTTTAAACTTTAAAAACTTTTAAATTAAATTATATATTATGTTTTACATACCAGAACAGCAAAGAGAATTTCAAATGTTTTATTTTTTCTTTATATATAAACCTATGCGGGTTGCAATGTATATGACTTTTCCAAAGGTACGACGCGAACAGCTGCGCAAAACCGGTGAAAAACTAGCGGAAGATTTGGCCCTATACGTTACTCGCAGGGAGACTGTCATGGAGAAGAGTAGAGCTGCTGCAGCAGTGGAGAAGGCGCATGGCAGTTCCTCGCAGACTTCCCAGTCGACGTACCACCATAAGTTAAGACTTGTCAAAGCGGACGTCGCGAGAGTAACAAAGGTTAAATTAAAAATTAATTTTAAATATACCGGCATCCACAGCGCTCCGTGCTGTTACGGAATGGAATGCTGTGAATGTTGTGTAAAATCCAATTGTTAAAATCAAAATTATGCTAATGATTGTGTGTATGAGAACAGAAATAAATAAAAATATAAAAAAAGGCAAGTTATGATGCAGGAACACAAGGTTCTCTGCACGTTCTGGTAACAGCCTACTCCTCGTTTCTACGTAGATGTTACAGGTCTCCGAAAATAATCATTCGCTATACACGGCTTGAGACCTGCACATAGAGTTAGTCTACCAAGTACTCGGTTGAAAAAAAAATTGAACCGAGTAAAACTCGGTACTCGTTACTCGGCGCATCTCTAAAACGTACCTTTGTTGAAAGTCGCCGCTATTTTGTAATTTATCTTGCAAACAATAGTAACCATAGAAAATTGTAGTCACAATCCTAAAAAAAGGTTATGTAGAAGTCAAAATAGTGTCTATTTTAATAGTGTGTGTTTATTTCCTCCACAGGACTTAACCGAGGCTAAGGAACGCTTTGACGCCCTGGAAAACGAGCACAATCGTCTGGAACGTGAGGTAGCCAGCACTAGTGCTCTTAATGCCCAGCTCGAAGAGAGAGTGGCCTCGCTCATGCAAGAGACACAGGAAGCCGAACGTCACAAACAATGGGTAACACAAATATACGCCACTCTAGCTACAACCCTTGTATAAATCGAAACCTCAGTTTTAATAAAATTAGTTCCTCTGATTGATATATTTAAGAGCACTCCTCTAAATGTTTTATTAATATTCCAATGCACGTTCTTTTATGATATAGGTGGACAGACAAGCTTGGAGTTGACATGATGGAAAGTGAAATCCGCCAGCCCAATGACATCTCACAAGATGTGCTGTCGATCTATTTTGGCTTTGGATATTCGGAAATCCACAGTTTAGTCCACTTAAACGCGTGTTCTTGAGTCGGACGGAATTTAGATATTCCTACACCCATGTTCCTAGACGAAGTCCAATGTTGCAGAAAAAATATTAATTCATTAGAAAAATCGACCCGGTGGGAATTGAACCCATGACCCGATTATTAGCCACGCATTGCTACATTACACTCAGACCCAAAATACTATGTAAGAAAAATGATTGAACTAGAATTACTCAAAGCAATTAATTCTTACAGCTTCTGGAACGAGTAATTCGCAGCCAACGCCTCGGTTCGGAGCTTGCGACTGCGATAAAGCGGCAAACGGTGCGCGTGCGCAAGCCAAAATCTGTCGTCTACTCCGAGTACAATCAGGCGAAAGACTCTCAACGATAAGATGAAGTATATCGTTGGGAAGCTGCTGGCAGAGTATCCTTATTTGAGCGATCGGCTCGGGGTGATATCGAACACTCTGGAAATTAATACGCCAAGCGACACGCCAAGACTGGTGGAAGAGTGTGCGTGCATAGAGGAAGAGTCGGTAGAAGCTGACGAAATCCCTGAAAAGCTAGAAGCTGGATCATGCGAATAAAGACTCTAGTATGCCATTTGTAGTTCCTCGGACACGCTCAGTGTTCCTCTCTCTTGTCATAGGACAGTACTGTCGTGTCGACCATTTTCTTCCATGCTCGTCTATCCTCGGCCTGTCTGTAGTCGAAGAGCGGTCGGTATACTTGTCAATTTTGCCACTTGGACAGACCATCGAGTTAGATGGTCGATCAACCCCATGGTCTCTTGCTCTCGACCTTTCCATCAACTACTAGTTTAAATAAAACACTTTAACCGTTTAAAACGCGATATATTAGTTAAACTTATTTGAAAATGATTTTTCAACAGCAGCCGAAATGTCGGGCCGAAGTTAATCATTTTCAATTAAAATGTTTTATTTAAATGTGTACAATTCGCGTACACTATAGACAGTATTTAACAATTAGCTTGTTGGGTTCTCTGCTGGAATTGTGGCGAAAGTAGCTAAGGACTTGTGTACAGGTAGTTGATAATCTAGTTCGTGAATGGTTTTTAAACTTACTGTATGTTGAATATCGACTTATCGTCATATAGGGTGGTAATTGCTGTTCTCAACCAGCAATTCCCCCGTCTTTAGATAATGCGTCGACACTTGCTTATACATCTTCGGCATTATTCTTTTGCCGAATGTATTTATGTATAAATTGGTCTTTTATATTCGTATACGTTCTTTTACATTATCAAGTTCGTATGATCGTAACATTACAACAAAACGCTTTTAACGCTAATTCTGATTCTTGGTCTCATACCCAATAATTTCTTAATTGTGTAATTTTCGTTTTGATATTTCATGTTATTTTCCATTTATAGATAATTATCATTTAATAAAACAAAAACGAACATTATATATACCTTTATTTTCAAACATACCCTGCGTGTATATTCCGTTCACCTCTGCCTTAAAGAATCATGAAGTTAAATTTCGCTCGTGAGCGGTCCTCTGATGGCGGTTTCTGTGGTCCGACCGCGAGAAGGATACTTCGCAATAGTTGCATTGGTACTTCTTTTCTTTGGCGTGCACACTTAAATAGTGTCTGTTTAGGTACCTAGAACAGTGAGCTTTTGTAGCCTTGCCCTCAATAAATGCTCTAAGCAACACAAAAATAATTTTATTGGGATACTGGTGCCCCGAATTCCTGAATTTAGTCCGTTCAAACAAACAAACTTTTCAGGTTTATATATAAAATAGATTTAATAAACCCAAGTGTGAACTGCATTGGGTTCCATCTCAGGGTTCCGACTAGGAACACAAATTTCATATTGTAACTTATTTTAGATATTTCGATGTTAACATTTATTTATGTTTTTTATATTGTTCCTTAGGCGAGAGGAAAAAAACAAAAATAACGTGGTGACAGACAGAGAGACAGCAAAGACTTATTATCTGTGTACGGATTAACAACAGCATAGACTTGATAAAAGTAGCGGTGACATGCAAACTCACTTTTGTAATGTGAATGACATGTTGCAGTGTTTGCAGCGTATCTTCTTGAGAGCGGTGTGAGTCAGCTGGTGGCTTTTGAGCGTGGTGCAAGACGAATACCATTTGCCGCACTCGGTGCATTCATATGGCTTCTCTTTAGTGTGGCTTCTGTGAATATGTAAACTGAAATGCGTATACGCAATGGTACAAACATGGCACAAAGCTGCTTTTCGGTTCTCGTGTAATATAAATAATCCACATTATGTTTTCAGTCTGGATTTCCAAATGTCTAAAGTTAAAATAGGTTGATAGTGTATTTTTAATATATATATCATGGCTGGGGTATTTTTCACCTTCTATCAAATAAACCTGAACGGAATGCTTGTCTGTTCCTCTGCCACATACCTTATATGGACGTCCAGGTGGTACTTTTTAAAGAAACGTTTTGAGCAGATTTGACATAAATGCTTCTTTTCCTTGTCGTGGACTTGGCGTCTGAAAACAAGGTAAAGGTAGTTAAACGGCCAGTCATGCCACCACAGCACAATATTTTTATGACTAGGCGAACACAAAGTAGCCGCTAGTGATTTGTACATTATATTTTTGTCCTCTATTGGTTTATTAATGTATTTACAACTTAAAACTTTAAATCTAAACTTTATTCCACACGCACACATTGTGAAGCTTTTCAACTCAATCTGAAGATATTGTTATTATATGTATTTAAAAAGATAAAAATTTTAAACGCCAGTTCAATATATTAAAACAGTCATAGGAACAATGTTTATCACTTCTTACTCACCTATGGTGCAGAGCAGTAGTCTTAGTACCAAAAGTCTTATCACATATTCCACAAGGATACAGTCTCTCCTTGGTGTGTGCTGTTACTTTATGTTCTTTCACCTTCGATGGACTCAAGAACCGTCTTCCACACACTTCGCAAACAAATTTCATTTTACTCTCATCATGTTTTATTGCATTGTGTGACTTCAAACATACGACATCTGGAAAAAGTATAATTTTTAATCCAAATCCCAGGGCCTTATTGATAAGTAGTTGTGCCAGCGACTTCGCGTAGAATAGTTATTTTGGACACCCAAATTTGTTTTGCAAACCTCCCCCTTATCTTTATGAATTTAAGCTGTTACTCAAGTCAGTCGCGTCCCGTCGTTCTTGCAAGTTATTCTTAAGAGATAGACAAATAGTGTCGCAGATATTTTTTTAGATCCTTTTAAGAGGAATCATTCTTTCATTTTTTTGGTATTTTGAACCATTTTCGCAGCGTACAGATTGGAAACCTTTTAAGATAAAGAGTTTTCCCCATTTTTTCCACATTTGCTGCTGCTTCTTAGTTCCTATTTGTCACAACATAATGTTTTATAGCCTTCCTCAATAAATTTTCTAACCAAAACAAGAATAATTTTTCAATTCGAACCAGTAGTAATTCCTGAGATAAGCGCGTTAACATACAAACAAACTCTTCAGCTTAGTAATAATATAGATGGAATTGTTTCAAATAAACACAATTAGTGCTTATTATTATCGCTTCGCTTTTTAATAAAGAGTTTTGGCCTGTTATGCCAATATAAAAGATAGTTTTGGGTTTAATACAACCTTAATTTTACATTACTAGCTCAAAGTAAGCTTTTAATCAACTATCACCCTAAATAATAATATTATAAATGCAACTTAACACCACAACTAAATACTGTGAGGTGTTAAGAATTTACAAACACCCTTTAAACGTATTTCTATAGATTGAAAATTCTCAAAACAGTTTTGAGCTTACCTTTATCACATAATTTACAGTGTTCTCTATAGCCAAGGTGTTTAATTTTGGTATGCCGATATCTGCCTGTACACTGGGCAAAGACTTTGTCGCAATACTTGCACTTATATGTTTTTTGTTTCCCCGGTGGAAGGTGCACTTTCATATGTTCCCTGAGGTTTTTATAAGTCTTCCCACATGCTTCACATACTTGTCGAACAGCTTTGGTCTTCTTCTTATTGACACATTCCTCTTTGACATTGCTCGATACTGTCAACAATCGGCCTTAGTTTAGTTTTGCTTATCTTAAACCTAGAATGAAAAGTATTAGTGTTTATTATACTAGACAGAGTGTTGTGCTAATTAAAATATGTAGTAAAATAATATTTTTTTTAATTGAGTGTACTGATTGTTCTTGGTATTTGGACCATTGGTCTGTACATTTCTAGTGTAAAAAGGGAAGGAAAACATCTATGCACATGTGTTGACAATAGGCATTTGACCAGCCCAGACAATTCCAGTCGTGAGAATTGATAGCAGATATATAAACTGTTTTCATAAAACTCAAAACTCAAAGGAGAATATAAGCCACATACCATTTTCTTTAGCTTCCTCAGGCACAAATTCATATTTCACTGATTTTAAAACACTGAGAAACTCATCATCTGACTCAAACCCATTTGAAGCTATCTCATCTTCAATACCATCCTCTAATTTAATTTGTATTTTATGTTTTGTCTCGGGAGATGTGCCATTTGGATAAGCATCATCATCAAGATTCCTCATGTGACTATCATTGTGTAATGCTTGCCTTTTAAACTTGTATATATCTATTATCTTTATAAAGCAATCTTTACATAGTTTTGTGCTTAAATTTGGTTCCGATGTAATCTGTAAGTTTACATTTAATACATCAACAATATGATTACTATAATTCTAGGCAATCACCAACCACAGTTAAGTAGAGAAAAATCCTGTAACATCTAGAAACCACATGCACTAATCTGTTTGGTACATTATACTCAGTTCAACAACTTTTAAACTTGTCATTTTGTATGTATGAATTATTATCTTAAAGGATACAATGATGAACTTAATAATTTTAACAAAATGAATAATGATGACGGAGCATTCGGATTATTAAGAAGGTGAAAGTAATTTACCATAATATCTAAACAAAACAACATTATCTCCGCACCCGTAACCGAATCACCCTGAATGCCTGTAGGAAGTTCATTGATATCGTTGCAAACATCCGTGATAAGACAAGTCCTACATGAAAAGCCCATTGCTACTAATTTTCAATAAGTTTTACTTTCATCACGTATACATGTTTTTATTAACAAACATCACAACCACTGTCACAACATCGTCCACAACACAGATGTAATAAAGAATCACTTACAGACTTCAAACCCAGACAGAGTTTAACCACAGAGTACTTCTACAAATAATAATTCTTGAATTTGACATGAGTGGGGGTAGTACGTAATATTTAGGACACAATTTGATTATTATTTATGTATTATTTTACGTTACTATAATATATTTATAGAGTTCCGGAGCCTTATCCTAATTATTTTTTGTAAAATTGAAGCCAAAGGCTCAACTCGCGTTCATGTATGTAGTTCAATAGACGTTTTATATAAAAAAAAATATCTACCAGCTCTGTCAGCGACTTCGTCCGCGAGAATAGTTATTTTGGGCATCCAAATTCGTTTTTGCAAACCCCTTTATGTTTATAAACTTAAGCTGTACCCACGACGTCGGTCGCTTCCTTTTCCGTCGTTCTTGCAAGTAAATCATAAAAGATAGACATACATATGCTTGTAAGTTGTTTCGAAACCAAATCGATGATCCTTATTTGAGGGAAGCCTTCTGTCGACTATTTGTACCGAACAACTATGGCCGCGCTAGAAGACAACTCTCTCTTTGACGTCCCGAGAGGTCGCACCTTTGCTCGCGCAGTGAATGAATTTAACAAAGGCATATTTTCATATTTTTTAAAAGGACAGAAGCAGCAGATAGTTTATAAAATAAAACCATTGTTATTCTCTTTTCTTAGCATTTATTCTCGTGTAAGAATTGGATACAAAGAGCATATTTCGTATCAAATTTAAAAATACTACAGTAGCACAAAGATAATAATTCGATATAATAATAATTGTACAATAATAAACTGAAGCATTCTGGACGTAACACCTAGTCTTAAAGGCGTCGAAATAGGCAGGCACATACAACTTATAACTAAAATAAAATATAATTCCTAAAAACAAAAAAATCAATCCCCTATCACAACGTTGTGATGAAAAATGCAAAATCAAATGTTGCCATATTTCAATACTATTAAAATTATATACAACTGTCATTTAAAAAAGATGGCTGGCTAACATCAAACAGCTGCCGATTGCGAACGTAGCGTGCAAAATGACATTCGTAAAAAGTAAAATTATTATAAAAATGCAGTGCCCTAATTAATAATCCTCGGTCACTAAAATTATAATACTTAAAGAAAATAATTAAGATGGTATGTCGTTAATTGCAAACTAATTCTACTTGAATAATTAAAACTTACACTTGAGAACATTACAAGTGCTACTATGGCCATGATCTTTTTGTACTAATTATATGGTACAAACTGAAGTCATACAAATAAAAATTTAGTACAGTTTAAGTACTGAAGCATCGCTATTACATTTCTATAAAAAATAGCTCGCAAGTAATAAAAAAATGCCGATAACAGAGCAAAGTTAAAAATTTATATAAAATGCAATAGTTACTTACAAGATATGCTTAGAATAAGAATAAAATTTACAAAATACAATAAATTACTCCTATACGATATATTATTTTAGTACAAATGGGAATTGCGGCTAATGTGTATAAAAGGCAATATTTTTTTCTTTTTAACGTCATGTTTAATTACAACACGATTGTACTATGACAGCTTATCTATATTTGATTTCTAGGATCCCTAATAGGAGTTTGATAGTTACGAAAACATTATTCACTTATGTCTTTGATAATTCGTATGGATTAAAACAAAGAGCATGGTTTTCGCAGACTGTCTACTCTCTTACACGGGATACTTACATTATTGTGTATGTACTGTTGTGTTATAAAGCTCAAGTCTACACAATGGCGGTCTCTAACTGGCGTGTCAGACACGCATCGTATCTACATACCCCAAAGTACATCTGATAATAGTAAGAAGGAAGAAATCCAATTGTTAATATAGTCTATAGATTTCATCTTGGAATTTCGTCTGTGAATGCGCATTTTAATCTGTAGTTCGATTTTCTTACAACGAACGTCAACTGTCATATTGAGAGGTGGGAACGCGTGGTGCACGTACAGTTTTACGATTCGGTGGGCGTGGCAGCAGGCGGCGTCGGCACGGTCAGCGGCGATCTTTGCCGGTCAAACATTTCTAGGATCAGCTTCGGGTCGGTGCCGGCCGGTACTGTCACGGTTCCCGTCTGTACGACAACCATCATTCAGAATACCATTTCACGCTCTTCTCGGTAGTGCGTGGCGGCCGCGAGTGTCTATTGAGCTCTATGACAAATTTCGAGGTGTATTTCCTTATTTTATTATCTCTTGATGATATGATCGACATTGGACACTAGCGGACGCCACATAAAGGTTAGAGCACATTGGAGTTACCCCTATCCATAATCGTTAGGTATATAACTGTCTCTTTCTCGTACATTGAGTTATGTACTTGTGGCAGCGAAACAGCTGATATAGATTCGATTATGTACAAGGATAAGAAGTATTAGTATTGTTAATTTAAACGGAAGCTTTATTAGTACATGCAAAGAGAACTAGCGTTAAAATGTTAATAATGTAATGTTTCATAAAGGGATTGTATTTTTACAGCCGTAAACGGTCACTAAGGTAAAGAGCAATATTTACTGGAATATTTAATTTAAACTTTTAAGCAGGAAAGTCGTAGATAGATTTTAATAAGGAGAAATTAAAAAACTAGTTTTTATAAACCGTCATTGAAATAAATATATTGATTACGTATCTCTTTTATTTTTGCTGTCAACTAATCTATCTCCGGTTTTCCTGTTGGTAAGAGGAAATAAATAATAATAAAATTAAAGCAAAGTGTGGGATACCTCAATGCGGGTGATGACTCCTTCCTCGCGACTGTGCTCTAGGACTACAAAGAAAAACACAAAGCGCCCGTCAGACAAACATATAGACGGCTTCAACATAAACATATAATGGTATATGAAGCGATAAATTATACTAACAATTTTGTGTTTCAAGTCTAAAAGGTAACGAAAACGTCTAAAAAAAAGGCGTACTTTACTGAGTACGGAGTTCATTGGCGCTTTGTTGTATGGTAATAAACTATTATAATTATATTTCATAAAACGTTTTCATTAACTTTCATCGAATAAATTCAATTTAATTCCAATTACAATGAATTTTTTACTATTTTGGATAAAATTTTAATTTGATCTTCAAAGGATAATAATTTTTATACTTCCTGCCAGATCACCAACTTTGACATTACATAAATAGACTTTTTACGTTGCCGTAGATTAAACACATGTTAGTTACAAGCTACACAAGTTTAAGTTAGTAAATTGACAGGAACTAACATTTCATTTTCCAATAATAAAAAAAATGATAATAATATGAAGCTAGCACAACAAAAGATGCTATCATGCATTTCATCTGCTTTATTATTGATAAAACAATGTAACTAGCTTCTAAACTCATATATGCGCATGCGCATATTGAAGCTTATTGGACATTATGTTTCAGGGGTTTAAAGGATGAACTGATATGAACACTTAACTATTTAATTATTAAGGAATTAATTAATTTGTCAAGGTGGAAATTAAACTAAAAGGGAAAAATCTTGACACTCAAACCTTACGGCTTAAGCTTTTATTTTTAACCTTATACTGAAGAAAATTAAATTTAATACTTGCCGTAATTTAACACGTTGGGACGGCTATCGTAGTAAATGCATACGTTTTTGCATGTACTAATTAGGATTACATAATATACTCACTATTCTCAGTGGTAGAGTTACTGGTAGTGGTAGTGGTTGTTGTGGCACCATCTGCGTTATTTTCGTTCACTGTTGTTCGGGTCGTCGTTTTTACCACCATTGAACTAGTGTTTACTTGCGAATTCTGTAAGTAAAATTACACTATGCTAAGTTTTATCAATTTTACGTGAGCTTTACAATATCTGCACTTATTATTCTCTAACTGCTAAGAAATATAACTCTACCACCTAACTCTTCTCTAAAAGGGGTGTGAAAGTTTACAGAATTAAAAATCCTGAAATTTTATGAAATGCAGATTTTATATAAAACACTAACTTAACTTTACGCTAGTAGATATAAATAAAACACTTTAACGTTTCAAAACGCGAAATATATTAGTTGAACTTATTTGCAACCTCGGGCGGTATTTAAAGTAATTTTTCAATTAGTTAAATTAATATAGTTTTAAACCGTTTAGTGTTTAAGCGAAATATTTAGTACTCGCATAAACTATAGACAGTGCAAATTTTCAGTTACCTGCAGGTTGATGTTCAATTCTGGTGGCACGTCAGAGGCGGGTTGGGTGTGATCGCGCACAGAATCAACCGTGATGTCGGCGGATGCTGCTGTAACGTCGTGAGCGGTTTCTGGAGCCTCCTCCTGAAAAACGCGATTGATTATGACAATCTGACTGCTCATAATCAACAGGTGTGTGTTCCATCTTTACCAGGTCTACGCATCTGTATATTAAATGGGTGGTAGGAATATTGAGATTCCATCCGGGGAGCGAACCACCGTCCACAGATGAAAAAGTTTCGGTTCCAGTCTGTGGATTTCCGAATATCCAAAACCAATATAGGTCGACAGCGTATCTTGTGTAGATGTTATATGGCTGGGGCATTTCACCGCCCGTCGAGTGAACCTCGTGCTTGTCTGTTCTCTTCTATCATTGATAAAAAAGGACCAGAACTTCTTACTTTTCATTTACGGTTTACACTTTAACCTTACCTTATGGTCACCGTTCGTCAGCGTAGTCTCCTCTGCTGTGCTCTTCAACGCGAGTGCCCACGGCGATAGAGCTACGTGGCACTGCGCTATCGTAACCTGCAACGTTTTAAATTGCTGTTTAGTGCTAAGCTTTTGCAAATTGAATCATATGTTGAGACAATAATAGAGAGAAGACAGGTCAACATTATTTTGTACAAAAAAGCGTAGAATTTTTTTCTTATGTTAATCGGATTTAATAAATATTTGTTATACGTAAACTCGCTTGGTAAGTTACCTTTGTAGCAGATAGCGTTATTCTCTGTAGCTCTGATGACGAATGTAGGTAGAGAGCTTCACCACGTTTCGAGAAGCATAAAGTTGAAATACCACTGAAAATGTAAAAAATATAATTAGCTCCCACAACACTTACGACCATTACGCACACGCTTAATGCAAAGCAGTGACATTCAATTCTACGAGAGAATATACAAGATTATATAGCTGTGTCAGCGACTTCGTTCGTGTTGAATCTCTAACCCCCACCACATCTGTATCCGTTCACGTCACATCGTTTTTGCAAGTTCATTTTAAATGATAGACATATAGTGTCGCAGACATTTTTAGAATAATCATTCTTTCGTATATTTTTTTTTGGGTAACTTGAACCGTTTTGGAACCCGGACGAACGGAACCCCGAAAGGTTTAATAATTTTCCCCGTTTTCTTCACATTTCCCGCTGTTTCTTCGCTCCTATAAGTCGCGTCGCCATGTTTTACAGCTTATAGGCTTTTTCGATAAATGCTCTAACCAACACTAATACTATATATAATAGATTTTAACTAAAATTATGATGTCACGATGGCTCGCGTACCAAGAAACATGAATTAAACAAATATGGCTTTTTCATAATTAGAGCTTTTAATATTTCCCAATATGTACTTTAAATTATAACTCACTTGATATCTTCCTTGCGCACTGCAGCAGCGTTCACTTGTCTCCTCAAGTCTGTGGCGAGTAACAAACAGTCTCCCAGATTTGTGAGACACATGAGGCACCATTCTTTGTGTCTGTCAGCGCCGTGGGCGCATTCGAACCATGCAAAGGATGTACGACGCACCTAAAATTTGTTTTATTACAAATTTTTTAACGTACTTAACGTACGGCTTCGCTAGCCCGTCAAATTTGAGTTCATCTTTTTACGATGAACAATTATAAACAATGCATACCCGAGCTCCCTCGTGCGCTGTTAGCTTGTACTTGTTGTGTGGCTTCAGTGAGGGCAACGTAAACACTTTGAACTGCTCCTCTGATACGATTAGTACTCGGTGAGTTCCGCTCTCCGGCAGTGGGGCCACGCCTCTTTCAACCTTTGAAAAAATATCAAGTAGTAAACGTGAGGCAAAAAAGAAATACCATTGACCGTTAAATCATTCACATGTTTTAATTTATTCCAGGCTCAAATATTGATTAAGATTACAGTCTACCACATGACTGAGAAAAAGATTAAAAATAATGTAAACTCACTTCTAATGGGTCTGGCAAGGGTACAGAAGCGCCATCAAGTACGGTAATGCTTATGACGGGAGCTCTGTGTTTTAATTGGATTTCCTTTGCTAGTTGACATGTTACCTATAAGAAATAACATGAATTACATTAAATTACATATATAGAAATATTTAAAAAGTACGTATAAAGTAAGTAAGTCTCAAGTACTTACCGGATCGTCTTTCCGTTTGTTCGCATTGGGTACGTTAATCGTGAACGCGTAAACCGTACCGTTGTTTGTACCCGCCCACAGAGTCGGTATTGAATGTGAAGCTGAAACACATTTTGATATTTTATCTGTTAATGTACCTAATAAAATATAATACACATAGATATAAATGTAGTACAAGATACTTTACTATTTTTACCCCCACTATAATAAGAGACACGATAGAAACCAAATTCTTTATGTAGCATCCAATTTTACAAACTCTATTCACATTAATTAACACGTAATCAGAAAAGAATTGTCTGTAGTGGATGCGGGTGGTATGAAATACACTTTGAATGGTTTTAATGTGAAAAATATGACCTATAGATGTGAATATCGCCAGGTTGGTAGTCTTTTAACATATGTAAAACAATTTCAACGGTTCAATACGTGAAATTGTTTTGTTAGCTTATTAAAAATTTATTATAACCGCGGCCCGACGTGTCAGATGCTTTGTAGTAACCGTGGTCACGGAGGGACAAGTATTTTATTTACATGTGTACTACACAAGTTAACTACAGACAATACTTAACGTGCACCACAATTTGACACCCCAATTTAGTATTTAGTAAAAAAACTACTCACTGTTAATTAGGAAGGTGCGTGCAAAATACAAACAGCGCACCATAGAACCAAATGCATCGTCATTGGACCTCGCCTCTACTGCTCGCTCAATAGGTTTTACTACTTCAGCGTCGTTTTCTGCTATTTTCTCTACTGCCTTCTTGGCAGGCTACACAATAAAATACAATTGAATATCCTTATTTCGCCCGACAAAGTATAAGTGAATATTTATAATTTTAGACATTTTGTATATGTTTTTTTCTATATATGGTTGAAATTTTTATCCTACATGAAGCATTTACCTGCACCGGCGAGGTTGGGCTAGCTGCTGTCGTTTGTCTCCTTTGTGAACGTCCTTTTCTGAGTCGCCTGAACGATTCCCGCAGCGATTTCTTGAATGATTTCCTTCTCGATATAGGCGTATCGCCTGCGCCGGAGTGATCTATGACAGAAGACAAATTTTAAATCTCAATACTTCTATGAATACGTACGCATTTTTTTAAGAAACCGTTGAAATTATCAATCACAAATTGAATTGCTTACTACTTTTCATAAAAAAAATGAAAGCATACCATGTGGATTGAGCGTGCACTTGTGTATAAGGGGTGTCGCACAGAACGCGTCTATTAGCGCGAGGCCGTGGGCGGTGCCTGCGCACACCACGCCCCATTCCCAATGTGCTGCTAGCGCGGTAATGGCCGCCGGAGGAGACACTTGAGCCACAGCGCTTGCCTGAAAAATGAATATAGGAGTAAAACTAGGTAAGTGTTAAAAGTAATATATAAGTTTGATTTGTTTACTGTATTTACTTAATGCCTATTAATAAATACTTTATTAATTACTTTCTTGTATTCTCACTCGTAGTCTTTCTATCTTTTTTTTTACTTTAATATTTTACCTGATATCCCTGAGAGAAGTTTAGCGCACCTGAGCGCAGTGTGAGCTGGTCATGTCCCTTCCACACAAACCCGTCGCGGTCAGATACTATGTTGACAGAGAGTGACTGAAAAAGAGAAGAAGTAACATAGTAAAACTTCAGACAATAAACAAACAAGTCAAAATGTTGATATATGACATTAGGCTTTTAGAAGATTTATTTAAAGTATTTGATACTGTAGAAGTTGCAAATAGAAAACATTTGACTGCCACATCACAACACCACACAGCACAAACCTTGACTTCAGCAGTGGCAGATGAAGTTTTCAAACTCGCCATAACAATTTGTCCAGCTGCTCCACCAATCGTCAGCATACCGGAGAGGGGGCAAAGGATCACCTGAGAACACACAATACAAAAGTTACTAAACCTAGAAAACTCAAAATGTGTTTTGTTATTTATTTTATGTTTGTATATTTTTACCAAAATCAAAACGAGTTATAAAAACAATTAAATCGAGGTATCAAGTAGATTAATTTCACTCGTAGAATAACTTACTCGTTTGACTGCAAGTCGCGGATCATCGCTGTATGGATCAAACGTGCCGACTCTTCTAAATGGTGGCCATTCTTCTTCTTCGTTCTGGCTGTCATTGTTCTCGCCGATTTCTTCACCACTATAAAAATAATATACTTATGAGTATGAATCTCCTTCTCAAAAAGGTATTAAAATTTTTTTGAAAGAGAAATTCTCTCTTGTGAGAATTTATTATATATATCTATTTCGTATGTTGGCCTTTTTATTTGTAAGTTATATGCATCGTCGGTGTGCAAGTAATGCTGATAAAATATCGGGGTGACTGACAACGCCCTTAACTTTATTATTACGAGAAAAAGTTAATAAACAGGCAATAAAGCATAGTGAAAAGCAAAATACAAGTGACAAGCAAGCAAGATAATAGCGAGTGATGTCAATATAGAAAAATTTAGCTAAATGTTTTACCTTACGGTCGATCTTTTCAGTCCACTTGAAGCGTTAAAAAGCATAGTTATGTTAGCTACACAATATTGTTAGTAAGCGTTAGTATTTATGACAAACAATATATGGATGCAAACAATCATATCTAGCTGTGAAGTAATATATTATGGATACTACAACTGTTTAATTAATTTTTTTTTATTAAACTATTTAGTATAATTGAATTCGCTTTTAAGTTTGATCTAAAATAAAGTTTAGAATTTAATAGACAGGTAATAGGAATTTAAAACCATCATTTTATCATAATTAACTGAGATTTAAAAAAATTACGAAATATTATATATAAATAACCGGTTTTAAATTCATGGTTACGTTTGCTTGTTTTATAATGGGTCAATCAGAGAAAACAATAATTAAAATGCGGGGGGAGGGGGTGTCTAATGTAAGACTGGTAGTTTCATAGTCATTTTTAAAAACAGTATCATGTTATTATAATCACCTAAAAAGATGAGAAGTGGTGTATTTGTACAAGGGTGTCATGACCACACCACTAACGTCCCAGAAACGCACGGATCCATCTTCGTGACCCGTTAGGAGGATTTGCCGCTGAGGAGTCTCGCTTGGTTCCACCTCACCGCCTGATATTGGCCAGGGGCTGGTGGAGTACACGTCATCGATTTGTTTCTCACCTGGAAAGAGGTTACTTAATTTATTTTTCATCTTTTTTGACTGCTAGTTGATAATCTTTGATTATTGGTCTAGCTAGTCTGTAATATTATTACGGCAACATTTTTAAACATTCCTGACTGATTCAAGTAAGTGGACACCAGTTCCTCCTATTTTGAGTTTATTTACAAACAAGTAGTTAATCAAAGTATTGTGCCCTATCCGACCGAAACTATTAATTGTTATCTTGGGATTTTAAACCACTCATGCTTAATTCAATGCGAGGTTTCAATGCTTTGAGTTGTCGGATGAGATTTAGCTTAGAGGGCAAATTTATGTCCATTTACTGTAACGAAGTTGTAAAAAAGCTGAGATTATATTTAACAATATATTTATTCCAAGGTACAAGTATACGTTTTTTTATAAACTACCTACCTGCAGATACTATACTGTCGTAAACTGAATCAGCCACATTGTCAACTAGATACGCCGTGGTAATGGCGCTGGCGTGTATCGACACGAGATAGGGTAAGCGCAGAGGTCTCCACTTTGAGTCACACAGGTCTATCACAACCAATTCTTCTTCAACTAGAACCACCTGTTGAAGAAATCAGAGTAACTATAAAACAGGAATATAAACAAGTACTTCAATACACTCGTATACTATATCCCACTTCTAATGTGTTAACGTTGTATGTGTAATTCCAAAAAAAGGAAACCGTAATATGGGTAAATTCGATGTAACTCACCAGAGCTGCAGCAACTTGATTGACAGATTGCATTTGAATCTGCGCAGGAGTCTGTGGTCTATCCTCTTGCAGCGGGGCACCATCTGGTGGCACGGGTGTTGTTGTGAAAAAGTCTATTACCTACAAAAAACAAAGATTATTTATAAAACGTTACTATTTTACTATGGTAAAGGTCGAGGCAAAGTTCTTACCCGACTTGTGAAATCGAAGGCAACGTGTTTTTCGCCTTGCTGCACCGTCACTGTATATTTGTCTGAATACGAAGCTCTAGGCATACCACCTGAAAAAATAGACGTTATCTAGAAGAAGGGTCCATATAGTACATTAAAATCGCAAATGAGTATTGCTATAAACAATACTTAAAAAGATAATTTTAATCTGTGTTACTATGATACCAAGACTAATATTTCAAGAGCAAATGTATACCTGCATATATCGTGACCTCGTCTCCATCCACACTAGTCCTGTTAAGAATCTTGGTAATGGCCTTGCAGGGGTACGGTCCGTATGGGGTCACAGGTTCTTTGAGCGGTCTATCGCTAGATGCACCAGCTACCTCCCACGTCACGAATGAACCGTCATTGTGGGAAGATGTGAAATGTTCGCCTGAAATTGAAAATTACTATCAGATTTCTTTAGCGGAAAAATAACGTGACTGTAATTACCACTAGGCTTAGTGCTACCGATTTAGGATATGGTATATTACCAGTGTTAAAATTTAAAAATAAAATGGTTTAGGCGCTAGATAGCCTCAATCGCGTTCTTATCGCTAGGACGCAAGCTACTAGCACAAATATTGAAATAAAGCTTAGCCTTTTAACGATGACAAAATATATAGAAATCGGTGTCAGCTAGCGAACATAAGGTGCAAAGATTACCTTCATCGTTCCAACACAAACTCTCCAGTTGTTGGTTAGATACGAATGTGTGTGTCGGTGTTGATGTCTGTCTGTCCCATAGAACGACCAGACCTCGGTTGTAACCGATTAAAATCTTTATCGGCAGTTTCGGATGCTCGCATATTGATTCCACGGCGCCCGGGTTCACTTTGAAATCTTCAGGGCAGCTGAAATAATTGTTACTTTCTTACTATTTATTGCTTAAAAATGCACTTTCTTTTTCATTCTTTTTAGAGTAAAGTAACCTACTAGTTAGTCCCAGTTTTTTTGAATTACTGTTCATAGTTTTACTATAATTTATTAATTCATTAAAAAAGCATCTACCATAACAAGATAAACCTAATAGTAGTAGGGCTTTTGTAACAACTATATTACTGTTTAGATTATTATTTAAAGCTTATTCAATAGTTTTGCAAGATAGCATCAAATATTCCGCTAACATATAATCTCGAATTTATGCTACTAGTACGAAATAAGATACAATAACCTTTGACATAAGATACACTTTCGATCATCGTCCCTTTTGTTCCTGTTACACAATTTCTTTGCAATAAAATTTATATATGCTATGTAATATTAAATTTTCTCGCTTAAAGCGAATCTTGAATTTTTATTTCGCGCAGATTTTCTTGCTCCGACAAGATTAAAAGCTCCTAAACAATGTATCAAATAACCATCTTGTATGAAAATTTCGTTTTTATTAAAGGGATTCTTACTTTTGCATAACGACGTCCTGGTATATAACATCCTCGCTCATTGTGAACGTGTTAGCGTCGAGTGTGTAAATGTTTCCACCCTCTGTCCCCAGCAGGAGGTTCTTGCCGGACGACTCCATGCATATGGCTGATATCTTCTTGTTCTTGCCCTCGAATGCGTGGCTCTTTAATTCGACGAGAGATTTCTCGTTTATCTCCCATAAGTGCAGACTGTTGTCGTCACAGAGTGATATTAACCGGCCCGTGCCTGGAATAATATAAAAAAATATATTTATTTCATCTTTTAGAAGGCAAATTAGTTATTATCAATCAAGAAATGTGTAATATTTTGGATGTTAAATTAGAATTATGTATATACGTCTGTAGTTTACGCGAATAGTACACAATTGAATAAAACACTTTAACGGCTTAAAACGCTATATATATTAGTCAACTAATTTGGAGATAATTTTAACTACAACCCGACGTTTTGGATGCTTTGCCGTCGTCACGAGGAGACTTAAGATGGATGGTACGTTTAATGTCTGTAATTATGTATTATCTTTAAGAAGTTACTTCATGAGATCAATATCTAGTTAGTTATACATGTAATTGTAAGAAAAATACACATTATTTATAACACATTTAATAGTGTAAGATGCGAACTATATTCGATGATAATATAAATATAATCTTTGACCATTGTCGATGTGTGCATTCTAGGTCTGGTCACGGGGGAAGCCTTTTCAAGTCCAATCAACTTAAGAAACATAGCTTTCAGGTGGTGGTAATCTGATTATGAAGCGTGACCACGTCACAACTTCAAACTAATATATATCGCGTTTTAAACCGTTAAATTGTTATATTTAAATATAAAGCACCTTATAGAAAAATATTATTATACAATTAAGTCAACCGTCTCTCTAAAATCGGGTATACTTTACCTGGTATAAAGTGTATTTGGGTGACGGCGGCATCGGGATTCGTGTGTTGTCCGTATAGTTCAACCCCAGGGCGACCGTATACTTTGAGGGCGCCAGTCGCTGTACCAATAGCGGACAGTCTGAGAAGTGGGTCCCATGCAAGCGCTGATGCTCTGTGTGGAAAGCCATGTTGTACGGTCTGCAACGAAGAAAACGAAATTTTAATTTTTAAAGCTTATGCAAGAAATAAGCACATGAACGAGAAAAACAAACGTTGCCGAAGATAAGAATAAATTATTTCATGTTTATTTTTATATTTACGATAATTTCGATTCTTTATTTGTCTTGTATAGTCCACGGGGTACCTTTGTGTTAATGCTTAAATGTTTGCCTAGAAATAATAAAGTAAACCTAAAGAGGTCGCCTCTGTAGGTAAATGGTTAAGCGTATTGCCCAGCATTGCGATAAGCGCCAGAGGTTCGAATCCAGGGAAACAAAAATTGTTTCGGTCAGGCAGGGCACAGAAGTCTGATTAATTTGGTTGTAAACGAACGGATCAGTGAAACGGGCACATAAATGTGTTCGCCCCATGCCCCACGAGGGAGAAATGGGATTTCACAGTAAAGAGGTCGACGGATAGAGATGAGTTCGTCCCGAACTTCGGACAAGTAAACCACTGATTGAGTTCTTCGAATGCCTTCTATTTTGTGTCGCCTAATCTATGTCGTCTAGAGTATTAAGATACGAGTATATTTATGTGACGAATTATTCTGGTATTGTTTAGCGCGTAGGTTTCTTTGTAAAATATGCCATTATCGATTATTAATTCAAGCGCTGAATCACGCTACCGCACCTATCAAAATGCCTGATAACGCACCGATATTGGTTCAATGAATTTTGGCACACGTAACTTTTTATCGCTATCAACAGTTTGTGCACAATATATTTGGAAATTTTTAACTGTTATCTCACCATACTATTTATAAGAAATATGTTTAGATCTAGCAGCATTACTTGTTCGTTTAGGAAAGGCATTGTAATCGTTCAGTATGCGCTAATTTTATATTGTTTTGAAAAAGTTTCCTGTTTACCACCTATATAATATGTAGTGTACGCAAGTGTTTGACATTAATTTTTACTAGGAATTACGATCTAGGCTAGGAACTAGGCAACGTAATTATTCCAGACATACTTCTTACTAGAAAAATCAAGTTGAAACGACAAGTAACTAGAGTTCGTGAACCTCAGTTAACGCCTTTCTACTTAAATGTTCTCTAAGACCGTTCTAAACGTGTATTGTAAGAAGAATCTTACTTGTATGGACAAATAAAAGCGCTATTGTCAGCGAATTGGCTGCTAATGGATGTGAATATGTGAATAATTGTATGACAAACGCAGAACCTACATGTTAATTTGACGCCTATGAAACGATGCTTTATACGCGGAGTGACTCAGACGGTGGTATGCGATCGCACGAGAATATTAATCGGCTCCTTTATATGGCCGTAATTTTGACTTCTTTGATACAAAGTCAGAAAAACAATAACCCTTATAAGAAGTTAACTCTATACTATATAATATGTCTCATTTATATCTTCTGTCTAGATTACGCGAGTGGCACAAATTTTAATAAAACACTTAACGGTTTAAAACGCGAATTATATTATTTTAGCTTAACTACCATCCGACGTTTGGGATACCTCGCAGCAGGCGTGGGGAGCAATATATTTCTCCTTTTAATCCGTCAAAAAGTGTATATAATGAAATATGTACTTATTCTCTTTTAAGAATTTCGGACTGAATTAACAAAAGTAGACAATTTTACGTATTCTACTGAACAATCATTAATATGTATGTATATAAGTGCATTATTTAAGAAATCTAAAATAACCTGGCACTAATCCAAGATGGGATGTTTTTTGTGTAACTCTAGTCTTTAGGAAAGTGATAACGAATTTTTATTCCCCATTTTATGGAGTAATTGATATTAACGTTACATCGAGTGAGAATTAACTTTCCTTTCAATCCAGAATATGGCAATTGAATTGGTAAAGGGTTCGAGCATAAGTCTATAAGAGGACACTATGACACTGTTTTTTTCTAGATACTGTGTCTTAGTCGAAGACTATTGCACTAAGCGACGTTCTGAGTCATGGATATCTACAATCCATAAAAACCTAAAATACTTCTGCCCCATTACTATTATAGGTAATACAAGTTAGAAAATGTATGGGGACGGTAAGGGACTGGCCCAGAGATTGGACGTTCGTACAAACATAGCAATGGCTTATACTCAGTTTAAATATTTACATAGATCCTTTCCGCTGATAAATCACAATATTTGCTTACGCATCTCTGATTTATTAATGTGCGTTTACTATCAACGAACAGTCATATCAGCATTAGATAATATTAATTGTAAAAATAGTCTCCTTAATACAATGTATGAGATTGTTACATTGTGGACATTTTGTATGAACCGAACAGCGTGGTTAAAAATACTAGGCCTCTTGTTCGTCACGAAACACTAAGCAACACGTTTCACCCAGAATTGAGGTAGGAAACTCTCCAGCACTCTCCATCGCGATTTATAGATGCACCATTAAATCTGTTTCATTGTTTCAAAATACTTTTAACGGTGTAAAATACAAATATATTAAAGCCCGACGCTTTGGATGCTATGCGTAGCAGATTTGGCTTTTACACTACTGAAACCCTCCTGCTTTAGTCCCCCCGTGACCACGACTGCTTTGGGTTCTAGTTAGAATAAATTAACGAATACATTTCGAGAAATTTATTTTTTATTTAAAAACGAGGTTTAAACCGTTAAAAGTGTTTTATTTGAATGTGTACAACTAGCAGTATTAGGATAGTATTTGAGCGGATTGTCTATAGTTTATTATACAGGTCGCCATTTTTATATTGATACTAACATTTAAATAAAACACTTTAACGGTTTAAAACAAGATATATTTTAGTTACTTGAAAATTAATTTTAACTACAGCCCGACGTTTCGGAAGCTTTGCAGTAGTCGTGGTCACGGGGAGACACGGGCAGAGAACCAAGTTAAAGTGTTTTATTTAAATGTGTACTACTCGCGTAAACTACAGACGATACTAACATTTTCAACATTACTATAGGGATTGCAAAAATGGCGAAGATTGATTCTTTTTGTTCTTTTTGCGTTGCTTCTTTGTCAATTCCACCTAAGAATACTGAATATTACGAATTTCTGTATTACATTTCTTCTCCGCTGTTTGAGCCCATCTATCACGTTACATTCTCCGTAACTCCCTACGTCCTTCGCAATCAGCAAAGAACGTGTATTACTGAATACAATGAAAGTGTTATGTCATTGTGTAAGTAGAACTGGCATAATGGCGTGGGAACTCGTGCACCTCTGTATGGTGTTACGTCTTTTTGCAGATATTATTGGATGATTCTAGGAAACGAGTGTCGCTGCGATTGTAAAGCCTACAGCTACATAAATCAAAATGCCTTTCATTAGCAAAAAATAAAAATCAAACATTTAAAACACCTTTACCTGTTTAAAACGCGGAAAATATTAGTTAAATCTTTACGAATTGAATTACAAGTAACTTAAGTAATATATTTCGTGTTAAACTAGTTTCGTTAAATGTGAGACAATACTTAAGATTTTAATTTTTGAAGGTTTTTGCGCCTATTTCGCATAGCTGTTCGGGTTTCCGAGCTCTAACAGCACCAGAACGAAATCAAAGACGATCGAATATCGAAGTGCTATTTTTTTTTGTTGAGACAGTAACGTAGAAAAAAATTATGGGGATATATTTAACACTAGTGACCGCCACGGCTTCGCTCGGGGACAATGATATCATAATCATTCTCTCTATATAAAAAAAAAAACGTATGAAAATTCGTTGCGTAGTTTTAAAAATTTTAACGCACATAGGTATAGATTTTTTAGAAAAGCGACTTTGTCTTATACTGTGTAGTGATGAAACAAGTTTCACGTTGTAGCAACATATACGACATTAAAGTCCAATAAGAAATGATATTGTACTAAGCTTCTCTACATAACACAAGTCCTCATTAATCGTAAAATATAAAAAATGCATTGTACATTAGGCCGTGACGTCATCGGAGCTGAGCCGTTATTAGTCCCTAAATTATTTATTTGTAATCCGTTCAGTGCATACCAGAGCGGCTTTCGCGATAGAACAAACGCAACACGCGTTTAACTTATGTACGATAATCAATAACGGAAAGCATACTTTTACTAACATTGTGAATGCGTCGAGGATTTTTAATGAGGATAAAATATTTTAATGTAAACGCAATAAAACTGTAATAAAATAAGATTCAATAACTTAGGAGTGAGCAAGAATATCATATCGTATGAAACAATAGTAAGGCAAAAAAGATGCAACTTTTGCATGTGACGATATTTATTCATAAAATGATCCGAGATGGCGCCACGATTACAACAATTTTTATGTTTTCCGAAAAATTTCGCTTTTTTATCAAGCTCTTTCCAAGATTTGGAGACGACTGTTTGCATTTTTTCAATTCGACCCCTTCAATTTTGACATAACTCGAGCAAACACAATTGATCACCGTTCTACTCCTATAAACTAAATTAAATAAAATGCCAACTCAGGTAGAGAATAGGTAAACGAATGTACTATCTCAACTTCCGATAACAACGCTAAGGAACGGCCAAGTAATCGTCGGGGACATTTGGAACGGTCGATAAGACCAAATTGAAGAATTGATAGTCCAACACATTAACATTCATTTATGGTTACTCTTTGTTTGATATGTTTAAACTTTATTTTATCACATATTAATTTCCTTCACAATTATATTATTAGAGTCTCTTAAAGCGACCAAGAATTTTTTTTTGTAATTAATAATGTCGTAGAAACTTAGTCAATGTCATTTCTTATTTTTTATACTTCGTTGAAAGCAATAAATTTCTAAAAAAGGCCGTCGAAAAATATCACGAAATATACATATATGTATCTATCTTTTAATCGATATATTGCAAGAACGAGGGACGCGGACGATGTCGTGGATAACAGCTCAAAACAGAGTTGACCAGTTTGGGTTTGCAAAACCAAAAATTATTATCCAAAATAACTATTCTACGCGTACGTAGTCGCGTGACTCAGCCAGTGTTTTATATAACAACTTGAAACCTATTACGATAAAAGATCGTAATACATCTTCTCAATCGATATTTGAATATATATTTCACCAAAAACTATATTTTAATGTATTTTTTAAATATTGTTCTTACTCTGACAGTATGTTACTATTTTTATAATATATAACTATATACTTTCTAGATATGTAATGTATATATAACGAATATAAACTATATTCCAGTGGTATTTATAAATCATTGTATCAAACCATAGTACAAGTTGACTGATCGATCTCGCGAGCTAATGGACCGGTTTAGACCGTTAGATGAGTAATTCGTATATCCGAATTTAAGCATTATTATCAGCAGCAAAAAGGTGAATTTTATTTGAGTTTTGCGTCTCTTAAATGTTGCATGGAGAGGACAATGCCGTTGGAAGTAACTTTTGTAGTAAGTAGAAGGTATTAGCGGCCTCGTCTACAGAATCTGGGTTCGTAAGAACTGCGTGTTTGTAAGTTGGGATTAGAGAAGAAGCAAGGACGTATTATACTGTCATTCTAAAATACATAACTAACTTAGGAAATCAGCCGACTTTTCTAATGCGGTATATATCTAGAGGTATAATATTCTATGAACCCGTAACAAAAGTGTAACGTGCTTTATCGGAAATCTATGAACAAATAACATAACAGTTCATTTTTAACGAACAAAACTAAAAAGTTAATTAACAAACACATTTCTTTTTGTCTCATAATCGCCTATACTAGATTATTATCTAAATACTTTATAACGACTTTATTAATCTACGGAGATGATTTAAAATGTTCCTATTAAATACCGTCTATAGTTTACGCGAGTAGTACACATTTAAACAAAACACTTTAACGATTTAAAACGCGATATATTAGTTAAACTTATTTGAAAGTGATTTTTAACTTCGGCCCGACGTTTCGGATGCTATGCAGCAGCCGTGGTCACGGGGAATTAAAAATCATTTTCAAATAAGTATAACTAATATATCGCGTTTTAAACCGTTAAAGTGTTTTATTTAAACGTTCCTATTACTCAAACTCAGGTTTCTAAGTTTCTAGTGGCAAAACTAAGTTTAAACTCTTACCATATCAGCACTGAGTAACAAGAAAAAAACAGCTAAACTTAAGGACACTCAAATTCTTCCTTCTAACTCAGATAATCTTATCAACATTGCCATTTACAGACATAGCACAACTTTGTATTATTTAAATATTTTCGAAATTGCTGACTACCCGCGTTATTGCAAATGGTCTAATACGAAACGCTATCTTGGAGGAACTAGTCCGGTTTTTCTAATCTAATCCACTTCCAGAGGCTCGGAAGATCTTATTATTTAAAATGCGGTAGAAAGTTGATCAATTTAATATCATTCGATATCCATTAACTCGGATTAACCGAGAACATTAGGTGGGATTGAGATATTAAGAAGATTTATGCAGCTTTAAGCACATCTTAGAAAAGCCATTAGGGCTATCTTTTTTTGTACTACAAAAATTGCTAAACTGAATCTAGGTTTTACATTTATACTATAATAAAGTAATAAAAGACGACTGGATTTAGGGTTGTATGGGAAATCTTTCAAGTAGAAACGAACGCAAGAAATATCTTCTTTTTCTTTGTTTATAGAATATATAGTTAATAATAATATAGTTATTTTGGCTTCGGATATTCGGAAGCTTCTTAAATGCTTCAGCCTGCTCGTGAGTATTTACTTAGTTGATAACATAAAGTACATAATGGGACCTTTTCGTGGTGGATAAAACACAATTTATCAGTATGTCTGTAAAAAGTAAAAGTAATTCAACCGACCGCTCCCCAGGTCAGTTATACTTTATTTATTTACTGTATAAACAAATTGGTAAGTCAATATTATTGAAGTTGAAAGAATTCGCGTGTATTATACTAGAATTCGCCTAATATTATTATAGTTTGAAAACCTTATCATTTTTCACATATTATTGCACATGAAGGCACTATATAATTTAAAAATCGAAAATAAATTTGAAAAATTTCGACTCGGGCAGGACTTGAACCGGCATCGTCAGAGTTCCAGTGCATGTTAGAGCTGCTACCAATTGACTAGGACTCCTACTATAGCAAGAAACGAAAACTCTTCGTATACGTATGTTTACACATATATGGAATTCGTAGCAAGATTTAGGACTTTTAACCATGTGTTATAAATGGAGTATTTACTTTCATTATAAAGCTTATTTCAAAATGTAATGCATGGAAAGTATATGAGTAAAAAATCCCCTCGCGAGCGCCCGCGCAAATATAAATGGAATAACTGGGTGAACTGCTAACGAGATAATTAGATAAGTGCAAATAATCACGCGTTCATTCATATTCATGACCGCACGAGGAATTTAATCAATGTTGCCGGCACTCAATTACTTCGACGCGTCACCGCGACACTCATTACGCTAGATTTTAATTATACACTGTGTGTCATACTCGTGAATTGACAGTGTAATATCGTGAAAATTGTGTAGTTACAATTGCTATTATCATTATTTTCAAAGCTAATATTCTAAATGTCGAAAAGCTCGTGCTATGCAAATGTAGATCGAAAAATTGCGGAAATGAATGAAGGATATCGAAAAACCCCAGCTCGTTGGTTTAGTGCTAGCAAAGGTTAGCCAATAAAGATCGCATCTTGGGTTCAATCCGCAACGGGCCCAGCATGTCTCTAATCATAATTGGAATTTCTGAAACGGATCTCGGACTACGTCTGAAACATTAAATGGGCTGTAGGTTCATTAAAATTGCGTCTGGGCACGTACCATCGTCCACCTTGAACTGACTTTGAACTCAACTATACTAATATATAAAGCTGAAGGGTTTGTTTGTTTGTTTGAACGCGTAATCTCAGAAGCTAAGCCTGGTTCAAATTGAAAAAGGATATTTTTGTGTGGGTGAAAGCATTACCGCGCAGCGACTCTAAATAGGATCAAAGGAAAAAGGGGAAAATATGGAATTATGGGCCGTAAGCGGTTCAAGATGCCCAAAACACGTCAAGATACTAAAGAAAGATTCCTCTTTAAATTACGAAAAAAATGTCCGCGGCTAACTGGCTATCTTTTAAAATAAACTTGCTAAGATTAATTGCCAACGATTCGGAACAGGAACTACGTCGGTAGAAGTTCCAATTATTAAGATACCCCTCCATTGTAAGTCCTAGGCCAGGTTGGCGAAAAAAATTTTAAACCCTTAAATAACTATTCTACGCGGACGAAGCCGCTGACACAGCCTAGCTATTTAATGTCCAGCAGGACAAGTGAGTAATCGTTTCGTAATATTGATTACGACAAACAAAATACAGCATCTTCTCGCGACAGAGCAAAAACCAGTTCACCTATACGCGTTACATCACTAAATAGCAGCCACTATAAAACAAACTCCACTAAATTGCACCGGTCTGTTGCCCACGCGCATAATATGATGTCACTACATTAACTACACTTTCCTTGCCAAATGACATCAGACCGTTTTCAATTGGCGTAGCTTGAGAAATTAGTCTAGTGTTACAGTCAATAAAATTGTCACCATAGTCCAGTGGTTAACTTTTTTTTTTGTGGAAAAAAAGCTAAAAATCTCTTCAGTTAGAAAAGACTACTTTTAAAAATTGGGGGGAAAAAAAAAAAAGGGGGGGGCGAAAAAAAAAAAACTTTTTTTTTTATGTTTTGTGTTGTTGGCACATGTCTAGCTGTAAACAAATGACAGGAACACAAAATAGGCATCGTAAAAAAATGTCAATATGCATTAGTCAGGGCCGTAGTAAGTCTACTAGTGTAAGTCCACTGCAGTATATGGTTCTGTGCTTTACATTGAAAATATATTTTCTGTCGAATTTTTTCGGATGGCAACAAGAGTCCAAATTGAGGGGAGTTTGTGCGGCTTCGGAGACCTTTTAGCACGCTCATTATTTCGCGAGAGCCCTTATTAGGCTAAGCATTATTGAGGTCGGCAATCGAGATCGCGCGATGTTTACTTGGAATTGTTAAGTGTAAACAAAGCTGTGGCAAAGTTTTAATATTCCTTATTGTTTATTTATATTAAGAAAGAAACACAACAGAAACACCAATCGATTACAATTTGATAGTAAGAGTAAGTATATAATACAAAGGTGCATCCTAAAAAACGTTTCAAAGATAAATAATGTATAAAAGTAAGTTACAAGCAAATATCTTTAAAGGAATAATAATGAAATACAAAAACACAATAAGAATAAAATAAATAAAAAGCCGCAAACAAGCAATCAAGTTAAATTTAAGTCAAACGCAAGTTAGTTTGACAACATTGATAACAACTTGCGCCTGAACTCCGCAGTAAGTAAAAAGGTTTAACCGTTTAAAACACGAAATATATTCCCCCCCGACAACGGCTGCTGCAAATGGGCATTAATTATTAATACATATATAATTTGCACAGTGAACTTTTTAGCGGACGCAATGCTTTCAATACCTAAAGCTCGTCTCCCGACGATTACGTACACGTGGGTTTTACTTCGCGTAGTTAATCCTAATGACATCTAGTCTACAGTAAAAAGGCTCGTTCGTTCAATAATGGAGTAATATCGTTATTTAAAGATGCTTCGATTTCGAATTACGAACGTTAATTAGCCTCAATTTAAGGGAACAAAATAATAAATTTTCGGTAAAGTAGAAGATTATATGGTAGAAATTACAAGTTAGGAATCAGGATTAAAACCATGTTATGATGGTGTGTCATCGAGCATCTGGTATGGCGCAGGCGCGAGGTGTAACAGCGGTTTCCTGTGCCACTTCCGGCAGAACAATACGCGATCCCATTGTGATGTGTGACCACTGACCGATCGCGAATGTGCCTCGGACGTGATAAGCCTTGAATGGCAATTTCAGTTGATTACGCGATAAGTTTCTATGGAGAACAAAGGCGAATACAATTTTAAGTGATACGCCGTTTCCCTACGGGACACGGGGCGAACATGTTCCTGTGTCCGTTTCATCAGGCAAGTAGTTGTCGGACTTGTGTCCCTGCCCGACTGGATCAATGTATTGTTTCCCTAAGATTCGAACCCAAGATCCCGCTTGCTTAACGCAATGCTTGACAATACGTTTAAACATCTGGCTACGGAGGCGGTCTGGAGACAACTTTAACTGCTGTATAAATGTCGCTGCTTTGCGGATTTTTGACAAGATGAAGACATTTTTTATACATAATTTTTTTTTCATAGATATATGAATTGTAATAGAGAACTTTTTACGTAACGTATTTACGACGTAACAATGTTATTTTTTCTAGTAATTACTTTGAGCGTTTTACTTATCTCATAGAGGCCAAGGGTAGGATGTTTAACATCGACATAAAAAGCCTTTAGCGCCATCCTACCAAGTCAAGTAAACGAGTCGTATAATAATAGAATCCATAAATGGAAACCAATCTTAATCGTTTCCTACCAGTTACTGTGCATTGACTCGCGTTGGCGATCGTTTATATTATCTGATGTACATTGATAGTTCGCAATGAAGTGATTATTAAAACGATCAAGAATAACAGCAATGGAACATCCCATTGTAAATTCTTTAAGGATAAATGTTAGACCTACGATTTGACGCCGGCGCTTTTTCTCGTGTATAAAATTAGTCTTTATAGGGGTTTTCTGTTAAAAGCATTAAACGGTGAAACTGTTTTCCTCTTTATAACGATACAAATACAATCATTGTAGCATATAAATAACCACATGAAGTAAAAATATTTACCTAATATCAATATTGAATACTTTAAGAAACTTTACTTTTAAGAAATGGATATTATAGAGAAATTCACTCTATAGTAACACAACTATGTTCTACTTTTTAAAGGTCTCAGAACTCGTAGCAAAGTCTCGACGCGCTAAGGAGCCGTAATCCCACGCCCCAAACTGGGTCCCCATCCTCATACTTTGGACTAAGTTATGGCAAGGCACGTCTGGTGAATCCCGAATGAATTATGGCAATGCATATCCAGTTAGCCGTTGCATAACACAAGGGTCAATAAATTATTGAAGCTGCTATGACTAACGTATTAGGTAACAATCCAGCGCTCGATTAAGTCTCATTTCTATAAAAACCCAGAAACCGGTATCTCCGTGAGAAGCTGTGTAGATCGATTATTATACTTCGCATATCGACCGTGTTTCTCTTAGAAACTGATTTTGAAGAATCCTTTTATGTATCTGGAATTTTGGGTTATTCTAGTATTAGATAAAAAAGAGGCGATAACGACTTTCATATCTTACATACATTTTCAACAGTGACTTGATTTTTTATCCTATTTTTTTTGTACACAAAAGATCCAACATACAATATAACATTTTTTTTAAATCTACAGCAAGCGCTACAGAGATTTTGTGATCACAGACTAAAGGTAGTTTTCAATAAGATATCTTTGATTATTACAAGTGACACACCGTTTCCTCTATGATCTATAAGACAGTCACATTTTTGTGTCTGTTTCAAGAAAAGGCTTCGATTTTCCCGGATTTTGAACAATATAGCCCATTAGATAGGAAGCAGTCAAATGTTGTCTGCGGCGTATAACTAAAATTTCATATAACACCGATATGAACTGAGGAAAGTACCTAGAAAGTCTAGAGTTTAAATTAGTATTAGATAACCTTAACCCTGGCTCTAGTCTCTTGATAGTGATAAAATGTATCTAGTTCTATAGTATATATAACTATTATTATAGTTTTTGTGTTAATTCTTACGGGATATTATTGTATTAAAGTTTATATTTATTCAAGTCTTAAACATAATTTAACGATGTATTGAGTTTTTTGTAACGCAGCGAATAAGATTGAAAAAATTGTACATATTATTATTTAGCTAGAAATATGATTATTAATTTACATTATTTTAATGAACCTTTGCATCTGCGCATGAGTTAAATTAAATTTCAAAAATCGAATAAGGGGTTGGTCAGCTTAGAATATCAATATATGATATTGTATGTAAAAATGCAAAATTTATATAAACCCGTACTGTACGGCAAGCGTGCCGCACGCTGGCCGACTGTGATGGCATGCGCATGAGTCACATAATTCCGACAAATACCGATTCTGCATACTATTCATGTAATGAACTTGACATAGAATGTATATTTGACTTGGGACAGGTTTAGATAACTTCGGTATAACGTAACACGATATTGCATATGAGTGTAATAGGTTTTTTTTTGTAAAACTAATAGTTATGGTTAGACGCGATCGTATCGTATTATTTTACGCAACATAAAAGAACAAGCAGGTAAATTGTTATAGATTTTTAATAGACAAAACGCTTACATGGGAAGGGAATATATAATTAAATATACAAATTTTTATATTAAAATGCGGACGGCTGTCGAGAATTTAAAATGAACTTTTTTGTGATACACTAACTACTAATAATTACAAATTTCAAAAGATTTAGTAATGCTGAGAACCATGTGTTTAACCAATGTAAATCTTATGGCAAGAATCTGAATTCATTTTCGAAAGGAACGCGAAGGTCACCGAAAGGAGGCGGTGTACCGTTGCATCAAACCTCCATCTAATAACCTCAATCCCTCACAACCTTTGCACAGACATCATATCTTACAGCGCAGAAAGATTTTCGTATGCAACATATTGACATTGATTTACATACGTTAAGCGCGAAAGGGTTCGAATCCCAAACAAATATAATAAAAGCATCTGGCCAACAAGTAAAAAGTCTGATCCACTACGTAAATAAAATCGTTTAGCGATCACACTTTTATGACAATGACTTCCCGAATTAATCGGCATTCAAAAAAACGCAACAAGTACTAATCGTTTAATTAGATAGTAATGACAAGATGCTTTTTAGTTCATTAAATAATGTTAAAGTTATTTAGTTAGTCTCTAATTAGCAAAACAAAAAGTTTACAATCAATGAAAAGAATCGAAAGTGACAATCGATTGTGTAAATATGCAATCGATGAATCGAATGATGCAACACAGGAAATGGAGCGTGGAGATCTCGGCGCGTAGCGGAACGACATGCGGCTGTCATTGAGAATCTCCTTGCGTGGGTTCTTCATTACTCGCGGTTATTATAAACTGGTAGTTCTAACGGGGCTTTGGGTCACTTCAAATCTATATTAATATTATAAAGCTGAAGAGTTTGTCTGTGTACGCGCTTATCTCAGAAAAAAATATTTTTGAGTTAGTTGAACCATTTATCAAGATAGGTTAGCTGTGACCAATTATTATCAGATCAGATTTATCGTTAAGTGTTCTGCGACAAAGCTATGATTAGTGCAGCATGTGAAGCATTATTTTCATAAAATTATAAATCAGATTCTAGTGAAATATAAAAGTTCTCGTGGGTTTACAATAAGCAAAATACAAATAAGAAAGTAACCCAGGTCTTATCTTTTCGAGGACGGGGCGATACAGTCATCGATGGCTTAGCCAGGACTAGATTAGGATACTTAGTGTTTGATTTTTGATGTCGAATAGTAGAATCTGAATAAAAATAATCGATTAAGAATAATTACAATTAAGTTGTATGTAAAAGTAGGCAGGTCAATTTATAAGCCTTTTTAAACTAAAAGTAGTACATCAACAAAGTACTTGCAATGTTAATGCAATTTCAAAGTTAGTAAAAGTTTTTAATGCATATTTCTCTCCCATATAGAATATCAGTCATTGGCTATAAGATCTTATGATGTATTGACCGTTAGCAAAAAGTATAAGAATACCAGACAGGGAGCATTGGGCACGCTAATGACCCCAGGGCGGATTGCCAAAGGCGGGCAGGATACCTGCCTGACCGGTGTGACCTCAGCCAGAAGTTAGAGACCCTTTATGAATACATTACTGATTTAACTTAAGTCTTTTTTTAATGATAGAGGAGAACAGACAAGCTTGTTGAGATATTTCACTAAATAAAAATGTGAAATATCTCAACATTTTAACAATTTGCGTTGTCGCCCTATTTTGGCTTTGAATATTCGGAAGTCCACAGACTACATCCCAAACGCGATTAAACTTGAAGGAAGTTCGATATCCAGATATTTATAACATCCAGACGTCCAGACGAAGTCCAATATGATTCAGTAAAATTATAAATCGATTAGATTCATTTTAGACCCGATGGGGATTGAACCCACGGCCGTTGATTATATTAGCCATGCATTGCTAGTTAGACCAACGTTACAAAAGTTATTTTTACGAGGATATTAACTTGACCGCTACTGGGTACCACATATGCGCAGGACGTTTAATAATAATTCTCAGACATACATATTTATTTATAATTTCAACATTTAAATCCCAACAATTAACTAATTTATTAGTTAATATTAACTACAATGAAAAATAATGCTTGTTACTTTAATTTCGCAAAGTTTTAACATATTATAAAAATAAAAATTTCGAAGAAAAAAAAAAAAAAAAAAAAAAAAAAAAAAAAAATACCCCTTTTGGGGAGAAAAGACACAAAAAACACCCCACAAAAAGGGGGGGGGGGGGGGGTGGGGGGGGGGGGGGGGGGGGGGCGGGGGGGGGGGGGGGCCCCCCCCCCCCCCCCCCCCCCCCCGGTGTTTTCCCCCCCCCCCCCCCGGGGGGGGCCCCCCCCCCCCCCCCCCCCCCCCCCCCCCAACCTTTTTTGGGGGGGGGCCCCCCGAAAAAAAAAAAACCTTTTGGGGGTTTAAAACCAAAAAAAAAAAAAAATAAAAAAAATTTTTTAACCCCGCCCCGGCGTTTCGGGTGTTTAGCAGCCCGCGGGGGCCCGGGAGGCCTCGGCTGTATCGCGTTTTAAACCGTTAAAGTGTTTTATGTAATACTCTTCTAGCTTTTTGACTGTGTGCATAATTGATAAATATTATTCAGTTGAACCCTAAAATTAACATCATTTTGTGGAAACCTTGAAGTCCTATATGATCGATGTTGTACTAATAATTTATGGTACAAACCAAGGGCATCCCGTACAGAGGGCTGATAAGTGATAACGATAACACTATCGGAAACTCGCTATCAGGTGGTTACGATTAGGGCAAATGAGTTGGTGTTATATTTTAAGTTATTTTAAAACATACATGTAATGGCCGGAGCAAAGATTCGAATCTCGGAATATAAAGTGAGGCAGAGTTAAATCATATTTGGAGTTTAATAGCCTGGTGATCGATTTCTTCCATCTCATCAAAGCTTTGAATGTTTATTAGCACGATAACCTATTTGTTAAGAAACTATTACCACTGAAAGGATTATATACTGTACGGTGTCGATTAAAAGCTCACTTTGAAATTAATAACAAAAATGTCAATAGGTAGGTAGGTATCTGTAATGCTTAAAGACACCCAGTTCTCCCATTATGCCTTAAAAGTACAGGAAAGTGCTTTGAAAAGACTACTCAATTTCAGATGGATATTATTCATAGAAGAATAAGTGTTAACAGCTTTGTTTTTATGCACGGAGTATTAGAATATATGACAGTAATATTTTATTGTTTCACCAGCTGTCAAATATAAAAATAAATTGGTCGCATACCACTCATCGGATTTGCGGAGAAATCGTAAACAATTTAATGGCCGGCGTTCGACCTCGGGGACATAAATCTGCCGAAAATCCACAAATCAATTGAAATGGAATAGTGTAATTGATGATGTCAATATATTTAGGTTGACTAGCTGTGTCAGCGACTTCGTCCGCGTAGACGAGTAATTTTGAACATCATTTGCAATCCTTCTCCACATCTTTATAAATTATTTACTGTTACCCATTTTCAGACCATTTAAAGAGGAATCATTCTTACTAATATATTTTTTGGGTATCTTGAACTGTTGTCGCAGCGTACTCATCGGAAACCCACAAATATGAATAATTTTCCCCGTTTTTTTCCACATTTCCCGCTTTTCCTTCGCTCCTATTAGTCACAGCGCGATGATTTATAGCCTATAACGTTTCTCGATAAATGATCTAACGAACACAAAAATACACTTTCAATTCGAATTTCTGAGATTATCGCGTTCAAACAAAGAAACAAACAAGCTCTTCTCAACAAGCTTTATAAATTAGTTTAAAAAAATCTAGAGCTTATTAGAATATATTGTGGAAAGTTAAACGAGACACAGAATGAAGAAAAAGTTCCCGGTTAACTAGAAAAGCTTAGCGTGAATCGACAAATAACTGGGTACAAACTTTTTCATTTACATATCCGATAGAGCGAGATTTCAAGTTTGAGCGGACAAAAAGCTCTAGTAGAGCGACCTTCAAAGGTTAGCGCCCGGACACAAAGGATCACGAATCTATTGATAAGTATATGTTATATCTATTAATCATAGTATTGACTACACGGTGTTAGAAAAAATTAAGCAATTACTAATAAATTGGTTGAGACAAAAAAATATGTAGCCATAATTTTCAGCAAGGTTGACACCAACTGTTATTATAAGTACGATTTGTACAACAGGCATTTTGTAGGTGTTTTAACATAGATCTATATATTAACTAATTTTAGGTCAAAAGCTTTACGGTAGAATGTGAAAACTAACATAGTGACACGAGAATGTTATACATTCGAATATATTATTAATATAGCCGATTTATTGTTTGTTAAGTTAACGCAAGTACTAGATTTAAAATAAGACACGTTTATTGGTTCAAAAAGCAAAATATTCATGTTGAGTTAACTACGGCCCGTTTCGAATGCTTTGCAGCCGTGTCCTTTCGTGACTAAGGCTGCTTTTAAACCGTTTTAAGGGTTTTTTATTTATATAGCCGAGTGGTTTTCCCCTTTTTGCCTTCATACTTGTATTTAAAATACAATATTGGAATGCTCTCACCCACCATTAGAACCTCATATAATAAAGGTTGTAACGTAGGGATACAAACAGGGGCATATATTTAAAACAAGATAAACCATCATCCGTGTCCGCATTCAAACAATGGAAACGTGCTGCAGCATTAATCGCTCGCATTTAGGTGATAAAGTGTTCATACAACTCGTTTTTATTGCGACACAATTGTACACTTTGAATCTACAGCTTTTTTTAAATGTTTCCTTCATAACAATTCTGTCATTCATATTAAATATTCGAAGTAACTGAAAAATTAAAAAAAAATACGCATTTGCTCTTCAACATAAACGCGGAACATTTGTCTTTTAAGAGCTATTTCTTTAAACTTACTTCTTTTTAATCTACCTATTATTGGACGCAGAACCGCCTCCTGGTAACTTCAATAGCATCTATAACATTAGGTTCTTATGGTGATAAAGACTTAGCATTAATGACATGTTCAACATCGAATCGATCACCAACTTTTAAAGTTGGTGATCTCCAAATGTTGATCTAACTCTGCCTCTATTCCAAGATTCAAATCTTTGCTTCGGCCATTACATATCGATATTCCATAGAAACCTTAATCCCACAGGAGTGCGACCGTTAAAAGTAACGTTTACGAGCCCTGAACAAATATTTGCTTAGAGATATGCGAATGCAAGGTACGCGGCGTCGCAGGTCAGGCCGAGTGAATGAACCTAAACCGGTGCTTATCGCATCGTCTGTCTAGAGCATCGCGGAAATACAAAAATAGGTTTATCAAATCTTGAAGGTACTAAAGCAAATACGCAGTTGGTCGACACTCGAAAAAACGTAGGAAAGATTGGTTAAACAGTGATCGAAATAGTAATAATGTACAATACGTTTGGAGATTCAGAGAAGTAAGTTATTGGGAAGTATAAAGTCTGAAATAAAGAACACTTCAGCATTATAATATCAGCCAGTTAGGGCCCTAAGGTGACATTTAACAAGCTGGTCTAGTGGAAGCAAAAGTATGGCTAACAATCATCGGGGCGAGGGTTTGATCCTTACCGGGTCCATCATTTTTCTGAAACATCTGGACTTCGTCTGAAAATCTGGATATTAAATGGGTGGTTGGGATATAGAAATTCCGTCCGGGCCGCGACCACCGTCCACAGATGAAAAAGGCGTGAAGCTTAATCGCGTTTCGGTTTCAGCCTGTGGATTTCCGAATATCCAAAGCCAAAATAGGTCGATAGCGCGTATTGCTTAATTTATCCAGTACTACTTATTAATTCTACTTGACTAGGAATACGGATGGAATATAAAACCACTGAGTCTAAAAATGATGATGTGGACGCAAAATCAGCACAGAGTGATATAGACCAGGCGTTTCATTACCGCAACTGAATTGATGCTAATAAAACTTGAACACGTGGTGGAGCCGGCCTCAACTCGATTAACGAGCTTTTAATAGAATACCATTTTACAATGTTGTAATCGTATTGGAAATAACATTTTATTGACGCGGTCGAGGCGTTTTATAAATGTTTGCAGTTTCTAATAGCCCATTTACTGAGAAGACGCTGTAACGAGTGCAAAATGGCAACAATATTGCGGAGATTAAGATTAATATATTCGGAGTTTTCACTACCTAGTGGGAGCCAATTCAATAATTATATTGAGAAATTTGAGTAAGGCTTCACGGGCATCGTACGCTTTTTTTTAAGTAATCGACGAGCTATCATCGATCAATCCTGATGATGCCGTCCGCTCGTGATGGCGAAATGTTGAGCTCTTCTCGCTTACGTCGGCCAAACAACCCGAAAAACAATGATATGAGAAACCTAGATGGCAAAATGATATTAGGTAGTAGAGTGACTACAGTTTAGATGAAAGTAAGTGAAGTAATTGCTTTACCAACTAAGTGAATCAAAACACATCACAATTGGGTTGATTTTTCTTTGATTTGCTTTTCTATAAAATATGTTGTTTTATCATAAAACGTCATCAATCCTAATTAACCTTCGATTTCATAGATCGAAGGTTGAATGGGAGGACGGACCTGTCTACAATTTTTCTCGATTTTCCCTTTCAACCCAACTCGAGCAGCCACCATCTAATTTTCTCGAAGCACATTTCAATTTGGGCATAATGTAAGCGTGACCAATCATCTAGCATCGATCGACACTTCAATGTACCAACTCATCCAATTTGTTTGGAATAGTTGCGTCAAACATAGCGCGGCTCTTGATTAGTTGGGGGCAAAAATCTTAACCTCCATTAGACGTCGTTCCTGCACAGACATCGTTAAACGAGCCGTCTCCCACGGCTTCCTATTTCGCACAATTCAAGTATTATGAAGCATTTGGTTAGCAATGAGAGGGTGTTTCCTATTGCTCCATTTTCACTAAAAAGGTCACATACGCCTTGTTATCTCTTTATAGTTTTTCTACCTACACGATGCCTTTCTACCTCAGACTTTGTATGGCTGGATAGAAATGATGTTACGAGTATTAGCTTAAATAGAGAATTTCAGGCTCGGGGAAAATCTATGTACTTATTAAGTATTTTAAAATATATAATTATCGTGTTTCTCTGTTTAATTTGACTACTAACTTAGATCTTTTGATTTATGTAATATTTCGAAGGTTTTTCCAAAAGTTTCGTTAAGAAAATAATTTAAAAATATGTACAAACCAGTAAGAATTTGAGCTCTAGACAAATTTATTTGATGTATGATTATCAATAGATATATCTAGAATGGCTTCATTACGGATGTAAGGAACTGTAATAAGGCTTAATTCATGAGGCAGACACAAAGGGAGCAAAAAAGTACGCCGCATCGTATTTGTGAGGAATGTGGTTGTGTAATAGGTAACTGCCGTTCTCTTGTTGTAACCAAACTTCTGGTTTCAATCGTTTTAGAGAAGTTTTGGAAGAAAAATGTTCGAGGAAAACTATCAAGCTGTTTTAAATAAAACATTTTAAACGTTTAAAACGCAAAATATATTATTTTACTTTATTGTATTTAAACATATACTACTAGTAAATTACAGACAATGCTGTCGTTTAAACATAAATAACCGTTGAAAAAGTGAGGTATTCATTAAAAAGAATTTTGTTGATTACACAATTTAATGTAGGTATACCAATTAAACAAATTGCAAATTGCTAAATGGCCTCGAGACAAGATTAGAATTAGGAATTGGCATATCATAAGCACAATAAATTGAGATGGACAATTGATAAAAATTATTTAAAACTATACGTACATATAAGAAAATTAAAAAAAATATAGAATTTAAATTATATCGTTACGTTCTTGTAACCAACTATGTATAGTATAGGTGCAAGGCGTTTTCGTAATCTCTCTAAAAAAATTATATTAATTTTAAAACACGATTGCCAAATAAGCTCGACCTACATTTTCTAATGTGTAAATAATAAGCTGGCCTCTCATACAAGGAAAAAAATCTACACTATTATTTTAAAAGCCTTTCATTTTGGCTCAAGCTAAAATAAGTAGGCTTTCATATCTTGTCACACAAGGCGGTATTAAATTACGTCACCCTCAATATCAACAGTGCTGCACCCTCTTACAAGGCTGGTGTGGTTTTATAAATATGCCTTTTGAAATGAAATACGACAGAATAAAAAATTCGTCTACCCTGCTCACTAGAAATTAATATTCCGTCAACGTTTTGAAGAAACTATACTAGGAAAGTACACCACGAATCAATGTTTGTCCTGATGGAAAAAGTTCCACAACGTCATGTAGTGTCTTTATTTTCAAGTATTTTTATTTAGTAAAACTAAGGCAGATTTTAACTAGCTTAAATTCGACTTTTTTAAGCTTAGAAAATGGGTCAAGCCCTATATTAACTGTTGTTGCATCTTAATACAATAAAACACTTTGCATTACTATGTGTACATGTTTTGACTCTACAATTGCTCTTTAACCATTCAAAACGCGATATATTAGTTAAACTTACTTGAAAATGATTTTTAACTTCGGCCCTTAATTTTCAAATAAGTTTAACTAATATATCGCGTTTTAAACCGTTAAAGTGTTTTATTTAAAAGTGTACTACTCGCGTAAACTATAGACAGTAATCTACAATAATTGCTGTAGATCTAGTGTACTTATAGATGTACTGTATCCTAGGTAATTGTATGCATATCGTATAGCACTAAGAAAGCTCTCCTTCGCCGCAAATAAACCACAAAGGGAGAAAGTAGAAAGGCTTAGATCATGAATATTAAGCGGTCAAGTACTCCGGAGTGCTCCGTGTATTGGTATTAGGATTGAACTATTCGTGACTTGTTGTGAATGAAATGTGGTGCGCAAGCACACAATTTAATTCACTATTGCTGTCCATTTGACCGAACCAAAAAAATATTCTTTTTATAGTATTTTTGTATACAATTTTGTAAAAAAAATTAAATAGAAAAGCATTTGATAGCTCTAATACCTATAATGATAAAAAAATACAACAACCAAAATCGTATACACAATACCTGGATTGAACGGATTTGTATACATCTTGATAATAATCTCTATATGAAGACAATACATAAACCCAAACGAAGCTGAAACAATGAAAACACTGAGCGATGACATCGTGGGAGTTATTGGAGCATCATAGTAATTAACTCGGTGGATAACGAGACAAGTGGATTAACTCTAGTCCCAGTTAAAACAGCGTAAAAAAAAAAAAAAAAAAAAAAAAAAAAAAAAAAAAAAAAAAAAAAAAAAAAAAAAAAAAAAGATTTTTAGAGGTGGGGGGGGGCCGGGGGGGGGGGGGGGCCGGGGGGGGGGCCCCCCCCGGCCCCGGCCCCCGCAAAAACCCCCAAAAGGGCGGGCCGGGGAAAATTATAAATATCGTTTTAAACGGTTTTTATGATACTCGCGTAATAAGACAGATAGCGTAAGCTAATCCCAAAAGCTAATGAAGTTATCCGATGTGACAAAACTGGCGATTATCTTTATAATTTTTACTAACTAAGTTTAGTTTGAAAGATAATATTTTAGACTAAACACCATTTACGTAAGTTTATCATAGAGAATGATAAACAAGCTTGGTGTATCATTTATTGGCAGGTGAAATATCCATTCATAGTTGTATAACATTTCAAGACGATGTGTTGTCGACCTATTTACCTCCTCGTTGCCATCACTGAACAAAACGGGGCAAATTATTTGTTGTTTTAGAGACAACATAAATATATTTAAAAAAAAATATGTCAAAGCCAGGTGACAAATGGACAGATAGGCAGAAGCTTTGGTAATAAAAAAGAAGGCTTTACTTAAACATCCAACGGGATAAAATTCACGTACTACTAAAATAAACCACTTTTAACGGTTTAAACCCTTCAATTTATTGGAAACTTTGAAAAAAAAAATATAATTGACGTTTTAAACCGTTAATAGTGTTTTATTTAAAAGTTTACTACGCGCGTAAACTACACAAAACTGTATCGCGTACCATTTCTTTACCCTATCCTATTATGTCAGTTGTTACTAAAGGAATTTCCACGAAATTTTAAAATACGTGTACCAACATAGAAAAATGTGACACCGCTTGTATTATATATCGAGGCATTGAATAGTGATTCACACATTTCTAGGTACACTCTATGACAATGATAAGATATTCCGTGAAGCCTTTGAAACGAACCGGATAATTCCTGCGTTCGATTTTCTTATTCCGACCATAATATTTAAAAAATTATACATACTAAAAAACTCTACTAATGTTTGACGATTATTAACTGTTTACACTTGGCATGACCGAAATTGATGAAATTTGAGCACTTTAGCACTCGCCGATTAAATAATGCGTTAATTGTCACCAAGTACAAAACTTACATTCACATTACAAAAATATAGTTTTTCGGTTATAAAATTAATGTATTTAAAGTACCACGATAACGCCGCAGGACAAAACTAGTTAATAATGAACTTAAGGAAGTATACTCTCGCAAAGGGTTTTAGCACTAAGAATCGTTATCGGGCCTTATCTAGATAATTTATTTAGCAATAACGGGCTGAAGTACAGAGTACCTAGTTAAGTTAAGAATCAGCTATACGGCTTGTTGTATATTTTTAAAGCGTCATCGACGAATGTATATAGAAAGATTCTATCAATATTCATCGTTTATCGTTTTATAATCTTAATAACACTAATTTGCAAAAGTTTGTGCTTATGTTTGATAGATTTTCACCACTAAACGATTAAGCGCGTTTTAATAACACTTTAAAATTACAATTTTGTCGAGCTCGTCGGTGTAATGGTGAAGCTGTGCATCAATCTAATCAATCTAAGATTTTTATGAATGGACTTCGTTTGGATATTAGATGGGTGGAAGGAAAATTGAAATTCCGCCCGGGTCACGCACCACCATCTACAGATGCAGAAGCCATCGAGTTTTATCGCGTTGCGTTTTCAGTCGGTTGATTTGAGTAAGTATAATAATATATAGGATAAAGTGAACCCAAACATTGTCTGTCCTTAATGATAGGGGATCATATAGAAAAAATATACTGGCTACTTTTATCAATAAAACACCAAGTAAGTGATGTAAGATGCCACACCTCAGTAGACTGTCAGAACAATATCTGAAGCGCATAGGGTCCGATCTGGAATCCGTTTATGCTTAGTGAGATTCGCTAGGGAACCACAGAAAATAAAATATATTTATCGACTTTACTGTATCGGTTTATCGATATTAATTACGGCATGGGCGAGGTTAGGTGCGGTTTATTGCTCTAGAACCCGATACACTAGAGATAAACGGATAACGCGATGTCGATTATTATTCGTGGAAAATTCATCAGTCATTTGGCGAACGCATTACTATGTTTGTTGATAATATACAAGGCAATCTTTTTTTAATAACTCGGCAAACCTTGTTTCGTTGTTTGCAAGAATAATATAACTATGTCGATACAACTACATTTGATCACCATAAGATAGACTTAGAGTTTTATTAGTTAGTTTTATTTTTATAATGTAAACATAAATCCAATACGTCGCGGTGTGATATCAATGCAAAACAAACATTTTTAATTCGAACCAGTAGTTACTGACATTAGTATGTTTAAACTAACAAACTCTTTAGCTACCTAAAGTGGACAGCATCATCAGGTGTTGGTCATTTCTCGATTAGGCGACGGCTCATGTACTAAACAGTCTTCGCAAAACGAAATAATATTAATACTATGAAGATTTAGCTTGCGCACGTCTTTGAGTAGGTAATACTTAAAAAGGTATCTAACAAAAAATGTGTCCAATACCATAAGGACATCATGGGTACATTTGTTAGTGTATATTTTAAGTAAAACGTCATTTAGGTTTTGATTATTGTCGGGTAAATCAAAATTTTTTTCATTTCTAAATAAAGTAATATATAATAATGTTCCTAAATACTTCTGCGATATTACCATACAATTAAAAAGTAACTACAACAGAATTTTAATTAATTCTTAGTTAAAGTGCTGCTTACATATCTTTAGGAATAAACAAGGAATAAGTATGTTTTGTATAATTGTAAAACACCGATACAAGATGTGGAGTTTCAGTGATAGCACAAAAAGGCATCGATTATATATCGTTATCGCTATCGGTAACGTCCGATAAGAGGCCCCAATGTTTGCGCTCGGCTTAATGACACTCGAGAGACAGTGTTTTAAACAAACAAAATATTTGTACTTCTATTTTCCTACTACGAGAGAATAAATGACAGAAACAAATAAAAGTAATCTTTGTTTATAGCACTGATATTGGTAGTGTAGAGAACGACCTGCATCACTAAAGTGATCACTGTATTTGGTATTAAATTAATATTTATATTATACTAGTTAGTTATTGAACAAATGCACAGTAGAGCTATTATCACACAATGAATACTTCATTTGATAAAGGCTTTAAGGAACTACCATTACTATAAAATAATTAAAACAAACAAATTGATTATCACACATGCTTCTCAATCTAGGTTTGTTCAAAATTATCAATTGAAAATTATTACTGTTGAAGAAAGTTAACACTCAACCTTTAATTAATTTAAATTTGTATAACATAAAGACCCTTGTGTAGAATATTATTGATAAATAGTAAGTAAAATAATAATTTTGATGTTCAACATCACTAAATTAATATTTGACTGTGACATTAGTGTGTAACAATATATTCTTACTCCGTTCTCAGTATACATGTAGTCTTCCCAAGTGACATGTTTTTATTGTAACTAGTGGAAGTAACATAGAAATATTAAAAGAATTTGCAATAACTAGACTGCGCAAAAGGAGAGATAATATTAATCTAATCCCATTAATAAATCCAATTGTAAGGAAAAGTATTGTTATGTTTAATGCTAAGACATTACTTTTAAAGCGATTAGGCCTTAATACATACATACAATGTTTTATAATCTTGCTTCTATCCAATAGAATTACTAAAACGGATAGATTTTTAACAGCTTATTATTTACATTGTTCTTCTTAACAGCAAACTTAATTTATGTTACCTATGTTTAAATAACAAATTTGGTAATAATTACCAAACATACATAAAATATTTTTCAACACTGTACTCAATCAATCTTATGACTATTGTGCAGTACAGTGTGTGCAAATGTACAACATATAGTAAATTAAGTATAACTAGGCGATCTAGTTTGAATAAAAAAATCATATATTTATATTGTTTGGTATCAGTCATAACGACTATCATAATTTAAACAAGATAATAATAAAAATGTTTCACAAACCGTAAAGTTGGCCCTGGCCCATATTAGTAGCGGTTAAAAACATCTAATCTGTGTGCAAATACCCTTATAGATAAGGGTCCAATGGGTGTTGATAACTTCTTTAAAGATTAAGTAAATCTATAATCCATTCAACTATTAATATATATGAAATGTAGCCTAAAAAGATTATCTATTTCTCCAGGCATAAACTTTCCGAGCTCGAGAAGAGCCTAATTAAATGACTCACTATTATAAAAAAATATATACTAAATATAATGCAATTGTTTCATTTTAGAATTTAAAATAGTGTTTAGCTTTTCATATGTGACAACTACTCTAGCACTTTTTAAGTAGAGATGGTAAAGAACTTCCATCACACACATAGCAACAATGATCTGAGAAATAATAATACAAACATCTGACACATGAATACATTATTGTCATTCACTATTTGTAAATACTAAGTACTCACCTTGCGAAACGCGAACAGCTCATTCTGCAGCTTCTGCCTTTCAGCAGAGGGTTGCTGCCCCTTGCCGCGTATGAATTTTAACATTCTGCCGGCCTGCAACAAGACAATCACTTAGCGCACTTCACAGACACTGCTAAAACATAATGACAGACACAAGCCTACCATATTTCATACTAGATTTATTAGCGCGCGAGTGAACCGACAGACAGCAAAAAGCCGACTGAGGTTTTATAGTAACGCAGCCCGCGAGCGGTTTGCGGCTGGACTTGTCACGATCGTGTTACTGCCTAGCCCAAGTCTTAATGTAATTTTACAAAGCCGTCTAATATGAACTATATCAAGATGAAGTCACTTATAACAATATACAAACTGAAATCCACAGCCAACGCCTGTCAAACAGGTTACACGTCTTTAAGCGGGGCTTTTGTATGATTGTTAAATGAATCACGCCTGTATTTTATTGTTTTTAGCATCATACGTACCCAATTACTACAGTTTGGAGATTTTTATTGATAAAAACCTATTTTCTTAATGTCACTAAACTTACAACGGAACGAATACATACAAATCACAAACACCACAAAGCACGAAAATTCACAAACGCACGCTCACACCCACACTATCACAAAGTGACAAAATGTGACGTTTCATATTAGCGTCAGGCTGCCATTTTGTCACAGACTATATATTTTCCACAGTAGGTTTACGATTTATCGGGTACTACTTATCGATTGTTTAAAACTTTAAAAACTTTAATATATACATTTATATTTTACAATATGCAGAGATTAAAAAAAATATATATAAATTGTTGACACACTATGTATATTTTAAATGTCTTATTTTAATAAGAAAACATATCAAAGAAATATTTTTTTATTAAAATTCTTATTAATTAGCTTAGTATTAAATAATTGTATGATATGATTATGAACTTAATTAATTTTATTGTTGTATCAACGCCGAATTGAAGTAGATAAACAGTATTGAGCGGGAATAAGAGAAACATAGAAGAAAATGAATTAATGGGGAACAAAGTTTTTCTGGTTTAAGTTAGTTGAATTACTAATCGATGTTAGTATTCATTACATATTTATAAATCACTCCTTGAAATACGGTATAGCAGAATATTGAAAAAATAATGTTGCTACATTTTTTTTAACAGGCAGTATTATTTCTGCTACAAGTTTCTACACATCGGGGAAACACTCATTTACTATAGTGTAACAGTAATTCCACGAATCATCACTGCTACTAAAGTAAAATTTGAATTATTAAATATAATATTGTGATTTACAAGCCTAAGCAACGTCACAAACTGCTTTTACAGGATTTCGTCGGGTTATTGTAGAAGGAAAGTATTTTGCGATATATTTTTTTTAATCACCATTATATGAAATATCTTCCGTTAAAGGTAACAAATACTCGCATTCATGTTACGTATACTAGTAGTAAGGCGTGTGAAACACATCTCAATGTCCATTTAAATGTCTTCTTCTATCCCCGCCCATAGCACAGCACGAAGGTACGTTAAAAGCTTTGTGACAAAAGAATATAATCGTTGAAATAGTATAAACTTTAATAACATATAGTCTGAAGTTTAAGCGAGTACTACACATTCAAATAAAGCATTTTCGACTTACTTATTTAAAACACGACAATGGTACCCGTCGTGCGAATTCAAGATCGTTAAGCCGTAGTTAAAATAAATGAAAAATAAGTTTTCGTGTTTTGAAAAGGATTTATGTAGAAGTAACACATATTTATGTTAGATATGGGTTTGATCATTTGATCAGCAAATACGATGAACGAAACAAACAATTTAACTTAGTTTTATTTTTTATCTTGATAAATCTTTGTATGATTCCATAGTCTGTGGTAGAACAGATTAAAAAAACTGAATGAAAAATCACACTTTCCTTGTAACGGTGGCCCGGGTAATTGTAGTACATAGCCATAAGTATGTAGGCAACATTGTTAGTGGTATGTGTCGAGTGAAGCATAACCGCGAAACTACATTATCCTGTTAGGAATCGAGAGAAGATGCTGGTACTTAGACTACATTTGTGGGTATATTGTTATTAAAGTGTGTTAATAATATACGACTCCGATACGACACTACCAACTTCTACTAAGCCCAAAGATCGTCGAATGCGTTACGGTAGAGGTCAAGGTTCAAATTCCAATAAAATGATATTTTTATGCGGATAGGCTTAGATGGCTCATCAACATCTTGTAAGACTATGTATAATATGTGTAAACTGAATCAAATTGATTTGAAATAATTTTTTTGGTCATATAATGATAATTGAAATACCCCATAAAATATTTCAGCAAGATGAGTTCTGGAGCCTTTTTGTCCTTGTATATTCGGAAATCCACAGATCGAAAACAAAACTCTATTATACTCCACGGTTTTTCATCTGTGGTTTTCACTATGAGTGCTTTTGGAAACCGCAATTCTTGAATAAGGTAATTTATAATCTGAAAAAGATGACACAAAAATCCTGAAGTAAGCGTCAATGAACTTCATCCTTGTCCGTCTTCCTCTATCAAAAAATGAATGTTTCTATTAATTTTGAATTAGAAATATATAAAAAAAATCAAAATCGCTCTTTATTTCACCTTGAGATAAAAAATATTCGGTGTCTTGATTCGTCTTTGTCTTCTTTTGCAAGGCCGACACGACTACGGTATCGCATTTTTATATGTCGTATTTAATTAAAAATCGTACAGTGTTAAGAGCCACTAGCAGGCGGCGACGTTACCATGGCTACATCGATTGCTGTCGGGCGCATCGCCGCTTGCATCTGCACAACACCAACCTAATAAGCGGCGAGAAGCTTTCAACGCAGGCTTTATGAAATTGTTTGACAAATTGCTTACCTTTGTGTTGCTTTTAATACTAATTTAAGTATAAGGCTATTAATATACAAGAGACTCGCTAAAGTTCTTAGTTGTATTGTTGAAAATATAAACGCTTTTAATAGAAAATTATTAAAATAATTTATCACACCAGTGGTTATTAAATTCGTTACCAGATATAAAAACTATTTTCTTTTATAAATGGAAACGCAGACAGCTTATGTTGCAAAGAGTAGCAATGTACGGCTGGTATAGATTTAGTCGTGAATTCGATTCCCAGCAGGTGTATTTTTTTTTAAAGAGCCGTAGTTAATGTAATATTCAAATAAGTTTAATTAATATATATCGCGTTTTAAACCGTCAAAGTGTTAAATTAAATGTGTGCTACTCGCGTAAGCTACAGACAGCGTTAAGTCTCATCTAGTTACCTCATTTTGTTTATTGCAGTAAGATCTAATTAAATCACAAAGGAAGCTTCCAGGTTGTAATAAATCACATTAGTCTCTACAGAGCAGCAATAGCAGTTTACGTTGGGTCAATCTATTTACTACGAAAACACCAAAGATAATTAAATATTAGCTTCTTCGTTTTTTATATTATCGTTAATACGCAATTATAGAACATACATAATTGTTTGAAGACTTTATTATTTTTTTACATGTTACACATGAAGACACTATATAATTTAAAAATCGAAAATTCGTTTCGGTTCAAATCCTGATCCTGATGAGGTCAGAGTCTGGACATAGCAGGTTATATCCCCATGGTTTGAATAACTACTAGTTATTGAAGGTATTAAATAAGTACTATTGTATCGTAAGTTAGGTAGTCATCAATGGCCGCCAACCCACATTAAGAGTGACTAGACTAAGCTCTTACAAAGGAGACCCAATTGTGGAAGGTTGGTAGATTGAAGTGAATAACAAAATAAATAACATGGTATATGCAAAATGTACTAAGTATACAATTTCATTACAGATTCTCTATAGAGTAATTTAATTCAGGGACAAGCAATTTAAGGCGTCACCAAGTTGAAAAGCCAACAAAATTAAATTCCTGAAAAGATCGAGGCAGATACATAATTAAATATTTCTGCAGGCCTAGTATGAGTTTTATACTTAACAAACCATAAATAATGTTTTGACGTTTACATCATGTAATGCTATACAAAGAATTATAAGTGAAATGAACCGTGGGGCATGGGGCAAACACATTTCAGGCTGTTGGTCAGACTTCTGAGCCCTGAACCGAAACAATTTATTGTTACTGGGTCTTGGGTTCAAATCACGTGCACATGCAAATAACATTTCACTACAAAAGTCGGTATTGAAATTAATAGCGCTTATTAAAAATCAATGTTATCTTAAAATACATTATTATTACATTACAGACATTAAAACTATATGACAGCAAAAATACAAATTATGGCTTAAAACATGTAAGAGTTTGAACTTATTGATTTTGTATCTTATTTTTATGATAATTATTTATTGCACTATTTTGGGTGCCAAATAAAATTATTTTTCCTGTATTACGTCCTAAAATGCTGATCACGTCTTCAACCGTTTAAAGTCTATAATATAATACATAATAAACGGTTTAATTTTAACGTTTGATGGTGAAGTACATCAAACTAAGAAAAATGCTTAGAAAAGTTTCGATCAAACTCGATTTTATTTCGTAAACCCTGAAGCTCATACTAAGGCCAATCTATTAGCCTTCGCCTTCTTTGACGAAATTAACGAATCTCTTTGTTTCTTTGTCTTTAATTCTCTAAAGGCAAACACTTTCTACAATACTAGCTGATCTGGTAAACATTCTTAATATGGCAAAAGTATGTAATGGTATCTTAACGAAAAATTTTTATTACAATATAAACGGACCTCCGGACGGACGGATAAAATTCGCGGACATTTTTTAATATACAAAGAGAATCATTCTTTCTTACATATTATTTCGGAACTTTTAACCGCTTTTACAGCGCAGGAAACGGAACCCCCTTAAAGATGCCTTTTCCATATTTCCTACTATTTTATTGCTCTTAATAGTCGCAACATGATGTTTTATACCTCTCTGGAAAAAGGAAAAAAATTTTTTAAGTTTTTGGGGAAAAATACAAATTAAAAAAAAAAAATTAAAGGGTTAAAACGGCGGCGGAGACAGTCTCCCCGTGACTACGGCTGCTGTAAAGCATCCGAAACGTCGCGTTTTTAAATCATTTGTCAAATCAGAACCAGTAGGTATCGCGTTCCTGAAATTAAAGTGTTTTAAAACAAATTTTTGTCACACAGTTTTATAATATAATTAGAGATCAGGCAATTTTTTAATATGAAACTAGCTGTGTCAGCGACTTCGTCCGCGAGAATCGTTATTTTGGGCATCCAAATTAGGTTTTGCAAACCCCGTCATCTTTATAAACTTAAGCTGTTAGCCACGAAGTCGTTCGCGTCCCTTCCCGTCGTTCTTGCAAGTTAAGCTTAAAAGATAGACATATAGCGCTTTTTGTAGATCATTTAAAGAAGAATAATTCTTTCATACACATGTTTTAGGTATCTTGAACCGTTTTCGCAGCGTACGCATCTGAAACGCATCCCCCGTTGTTCATTTTTCACGCTGTTTCTTCGCTTCCTTTAGTCACAGCGCAATGTTTTATAGCCTGATACATTTTCTAACCAACACAAAAATAATTTTTCAATTCGAACCCGCAGTTCCTGAGATAGCGCGTTAAAACAAACAAACTAACTCTTCAGCTTTATATATTAGTATAAATGTAGATTGAAATGATTGTAAACTACATACATGCAATAGCAGATAGTGATTGTATGGGGGTACAATGTAGGCTTTATTTCTTTGATATGTAATTGAAATAGCCTTGACCTTGTGCTATAGCACTGACTCACTGTTAATTACATAAAAGAAAATTTCCCTGACCTCTGAATAATGTAGCCTTGGAGGGGTGATTCACAGATGTCACATAGATTACCTTGTACACGTCTATTTGTTTACATACAATAGTCGGGCCGTAGTTAAAATAAGTTCCAAATAAGTTTTATTATATACCGCGTTTTAAACCGTTAAAGTGTTTTTTTTTAAATACGGGACCCCCAAGCAAGTATACGAGTACCAATCAAAATATAATTTACCAATATTAATAAGTATTTTTTGCATTTTCCACGTGACCAGCAGCCGTGGTCATGTGTGGCAAAGCATTAGAAACGTTGGGTAAACGTCTCTAATAAGTTTTACATTAAATGTGTTTCATTAAAATTAAGTCCACATTTTCTCATCTAACTAATAAGTTTCTGTGTCAATCGCATTACAATACGGGACCCGAAAGTATTCTTCCTTTATGTTGTAAAGTCGGGCAGTTCTGCAGAATCACCCTTACATCATAATATACTTTGGCAATTCCTTTCGATTCCGTTCTTGAATATTAAAAAGCTGAGTCATGATGAATAATTGAAATTTATATTTCTCATAACTTATAGTTGGCGAAATATTGGTACAAAAAGTAAAATTAAAAAACAAAACGATATGCTCTCTTCAATATAACACTTTAACGGTATATAACGCGAAATATATTAGTTAAACTTACTCATAAATATTGTTTTTGCATGCTATAGGAATTAATTTTGCACGAGCTCCTTTTATAATCAATAGAGAAGAGAGACTTATGTGATAATTACAATATTCACTTATCTGCGTTATATCGTACAAAATTATGACATATTATTGTTTTTCGGGCCGTTCGGCCGATGTGAGCGAGAAGAGGTTCTCGACTTTTCGCCATCACTCCTCGATTGCCCGAAGAATTAATTATTCGAGCAATCGAGGAGTTAACATCTCCTGATGATGCCGTCCGCACGTGATGCCGGCCGAGCAGCCCGAAAAACAATAATATGCTGAATGATAGCCATGAAAGCCTTACACAATTTATAAAATATGACATTTTATACTATCTGTAATCTACAAATATTGTCTAGACGCAAATTTATCATTTTAAGACATTGAAAAAAAACCGTGCACAATTGGATATTATAATATCTTGTCAATTAACTCTCAGTATTTACACACCCAAATAAACAGTCGAATATTTCAAAAGCTGATCTGCTCAGAACTTTAAAAACATGTTACTTACATTACACGATCCAGATTCTAGATATCTATAATGGGTAAATGACTTACAGACAGACATACAGATACTTGTATGTATGACACATTTTTGTGTCCAATAAAATTGATATAATAGAAGAAATTAAAAGCAAAATTTAAAACCCTTTAAAAAGCCATTAGGCAAGTTCACAGGTGCTATAGCTGTTGCATTTTTAAATATAAGCGCTGTTGTCCCGTCGTAACTTTTAACTTTGCTACATAACGCCGGCGGCACCCGCCCGCCCTAAATATTTTTCATTCTCAGGGCGGGCGGTATTATGTCAAAGTTAAGTGGAGAGGAATCAATACATGATAAAAAGTGAGATAGTTGAACTCTTCAGTCCCTTACTTGGTGTTTGTGGCAGACATTTTTACTCTTCTCAATTCTTCCGCTAAGCTTCTTTTTAATCGTGCGATCTTCACTAGTATAAAACAAAGTTACTTTTCTGTCCCTATCTATGCTTAAATCTTTAAAACACGTTTACAGTTAAATAAAACACTTTAACAGTTTAAAACGCGATATACTAGTTAAACTATTTGAAAATGATTTTTAACTTCGGCCCGACGTTTCGGATGCTTTGCAGCAGCCGTGGTCACGGGGAGATAGTTTAACTAATATATCGCGTTTTAAACCGTTAAAGTGTTTTATTTAAATGTGTACTACTCGCGTAAACTATAGACAGTATTTAACGTTTGCAGTTTTTCTGCAGTGTCTTTAGTATCAGCATTGCACCCGAGCGAAGCCGGGTGGATCGCTATGTATATATACAAATATACTTACTGTGTTGAAGAGGAGAAGACGGTTGTATTTCTAGAAAAGGATGTGATATGGAGATAGATAGATCATTTTATACAAAACACAACATTGCATTTCTCTATTGCTAAATAAATCGAAAATTGTTCAATATATTGTGCACTGGGAATGCATCTATTTATTCTGTCAGTGCCCACAACTGGGGCCCAGAGGGAGCTTGCTGTACGTCAAAAGAGCTATTCCCGGTAAAATGTTTTTTAAAGGCAATCACAATTGTGACGCTATTATGGGTTCTCACTTTTCGATCGAGACTTATGTTTTATTACAGTGAGAATTTAAGCAAAACACTTAACTGAAGAAACGAAGATAAAGACTGTCCGTCCCTAATGTCGAAGTCAAATCTACAACGCGAGGCGCCACCTGTAGCAAACTGATGCAAGCCATCTGAAACGTCAGATCCTAGTTATAATGAAAAAAAAAAAAAAAGTTACATAATCATTTTCGTGTTTTGAACTATTAAAATTATTTTATTTTATTTTAATTTACATTTAACGTAAACTACAGAAAATAATAATAGTTAGTAATTTGTATTACTACATGTACGCAACTGCTTATTATGTAAAAAGTAAACGATGTGATTTCTGTTAAAAAAATAATCAAAATTTAAAGCGAATCTCCCATTTTGGTAAATACTTCTATATAAATAAAACACTTTAAACAGTTTGAGTCGTGAAATATAACAGTTAACTATTTTTTAATTTAAATACGGCCTGAAGGATCACAGTTTACTATTAAATGGATAACGATAATATCATTAACTTCTACCAATAATTTGTATATCAGAATATCGCGTATGCTGTAGACAGCATGAGAATATCGTGAATCACATTCGACTCTCCGTAGTAGTATTGGAAAATGCAATAGCGCAGTATGCATCCAATTTCACTGGCTGACTGTGAAAGGATCTTGGATGGAAAACTAGACAAAAAAAGTAATCGCACTGTGCATGGAGCATGGAGCATGGAGCGAGGAAACTCGATAGCCTCGCCATTTGATTAACAGCAAATCTTTTGTTCTCGCCCAGCTCAAGCGACTTTTGTTCTGAATGTAATTTAACTACTTAAAAGGGGATGGCTTTTATCGCATTCGTATCGCGGAATTATTTTAACACTATTTTATTATTTAGCGTTTAATTATTTTACACTATGTTATATTAACATTAGATTTTTAGGGAAGCATTTAATAAAAAAACAAAATATGCAAAATGTACGTTTATTAGAAGTTTTAATATATACGCTTGTATAGGTGCATATAGTAATGACTTTGATCTGAGACACCATAAAACATTCGCTAAGAAATTGAGTAGTAAATTATATATTTTTGAACGTTCGAAGATAAAGATTTCGGATGCATTTGCTAACTTAAACGTCCAATTCGTTTTTAAAATATGTTAAGAAGTTGTAGTGAAGTAAACTACATACATTTTAAATTAACGTTTGCTATAAAAGTAAATTGCATAAAAAAATCTTGAAAAGGTGACTTAAAAGATATGAAACTATCAATCGAAATCTTGAGCCATAGAAAATATGCTTACAAATATTTTAAAACGTTAAATAAAGAATGAATATATTTAAATTAGACGCTATGAATAAACAATATGGTGCCATAAAGTTTTCTTATGGAAATAATCTTTATTTCAACGGTAAATAGCTATATTTTTTTAACACAAGTTATAAAAAAAAGTATATTTAGAAATAATCATGCGTAACGAGATATTGATAAAAAAAGTAAAAATAAATTACTTTTAAATTTTAAAAATTTTATAGACTCGTCATAAAAATAAAAAATGTTTGTCGGCCTGTCCGTTGTTATTCTACAGTGTTTAAAAGAGCAACATAATCGAGAAGAACACCCAAGAAACTTAGTCCGGCTTTTTTCAACAAGTCTTATAAACTAATACATTTATGTGAATATATTATATATACCTAAGGAGCGACTTAAAGCACTGTTGTATGTATGATTGATAGATTCAGCGGTAGTCAAGTCGATTCATATATAATTTTAATAACTTTCACGAGTAGAGTTGTGTTACTTCCCAGGTGTGTTCTAGTGGAGTGTCAAGTCGAGGTGAAGTAAATTTTTAACGAGGCAAGTGTGAGTGCTCTCAAGAGTGACTCGCACCTGGGCTTAGATCGATACTTGAAGCCTTCCGATACTGTATTTATCCTCTTACCATTGTTGGTGCAAGTCCCTTGCATTATATCGATCGAGCGAAAAGGTATAAGGCCTAAGAGAATTACTACAATGTAATTTCATAAAATTTTTTTTTTTTTGGAATTTGGAAAGTGCCTTCCTTTCCAAATTCCAAAAAAAGAAAAAATGGAAAAAATTGTATGAAATTTATTTTAAATTTTATTTATAAAAAATATATTCTTTGTTTTATGATTTTCGTAGCCCTTAGACAATATTTATGTGTGTATATTTTCTTCTAAAAAAAACACAACGTTACATTTTAACGGTTTGAAACGCGATTTATATTTAGTTTAACTACGTCTCTAACATCGACACTATGCCTCCCCGTGACCACGGCTGCTGCAAAGCATTCGAAAATTCGTCTCTATGGAGCATGGGGCGAAAACATTTCTGTAAACTTTAAGTAGATAATCAGGCTTCTGTGCCCTCGAGACGATTTATCATTTACCCAAGATTCGAACCCTAGACCTCTCGTGCTAAACGAAACGCTAGTCGTTTCACCATTAATCTACGGGATATTGATACAATTATATAGATCACAACATACAAAACTCAAGTTGGGTTTATTGCCTGAAATATGAAAACAAGCTGAGAGTAACACAGGAAAATCCTGTGGAAATTTATTGATTGACGGAGCGTCTAAATAATGCGATGCGATTGGTCGACGGCTTTTATTACCCAGCCTGAAACGCTTAGGGTAACGAGTGTCATGAATCCCGGAAAATCGGGAAAAATATTTACGTTGAACCCGGGATAGACGGAATTTAATGAACCCCTGTTTGAATATTTTTAGAATATCTTAATGATGGTATCCAATTTGAGATTCAATTTAATTAGAGTGACCTTTTGTTTCTCGAACCAATTATGAAGAAAATCATTACAGTCAAGTTTGAAGAATGGATGTTTTTTTAACTGCTCGATGTTAAAGAAATCTCACAAGGCTTTCGCGGCCATCTTGCAAAACTACTTGGGTTCGAATTGTTCGGCAGTCGTAATTGAGAAATGGTTCTCGATGTTTTTCGTCGAGACAGGACTAAGTTCTACATTTTCGCTCAAGAAATAAACGAAGGGATGAAGAATTCTAAGCAAGATTTATAACTAGCCTAGCTTAGCGTAGTTTCTTGATCTTAACTATTTCATGCATCTTGTAGTGCTCGTTACGACACAATAGATAGTTGCACTAAATTGTAGGGTCACAGGATCGACATTCACCATTAGATTAGTAGGGGTATTTGTTATGAGCTTTGGAGCACAAACGTGTTCCCAGGGCTCCCTTAAAGCACCGTAGAGGGCTGGTGGTGTGTTTAGTGGTTCTGGTCAGCTATACGATTTACCACTCTCCCCACGTAACACTTGCCCGACGTGGGCGTGCATTAGGCATTCACACCATCGGTAAAAAAAGGGGGTACTTCTTATAGATATATAGAGCAAGATGTGCATATACAACAAGAGAAGAAAGATAAAAGAAGTCGATTTTTAATTTTTATAATACTATCATATGCAAAATTTTGTAAGTTTGGTGTTATGGTGATGTAGAATGTACGGCTAACAATCAATGGTCAGAAGTTCGATTCTCACCAACTTTTGAAACATTTGAGAATGTTGCAAACTTTTCTGAAACATATTGGACTTCGTCTGGAAATCTAATTAAAAGGGTGTAGGAATATAGAAATTGTCCGATGGAACCACGTCAAGATGAAAAGGGTGAAGCTTAATGCGTTTTGTTTCAGTCTGTGGATTTCGAATATCCAAAGCCAAAAGGCCACAGAGAACTTGTTTAGAGCTGTCGACGGGGGGGGGGGGGGGGTCAAAACCCACAAAGGGGGCGGGGGGGGGGTTGTTCTCCCCCCCCGCGGGGCCCGTTGTGGGGGATCAGGTGGGGGGTCGCAGTATCGACCTTAACATCGCCATTAGATAAGCAGCGGTTGTTTTGAGATTAATATAATGCAACAGTGCATGTATTTAATAGAAGAAGAAGAAGAAAGAAGAAGGAAGAAGAAGAACACAGAGGAGTTTCATTTAATTTTAATTATTTAAATAAATAAATGTAATAAATGTTTTCAAAAATTCAAGCGTTAATTTGTATCTTATCAGAGCTTGACTGTGCAAAACTTGAACGAGAAGCGTTTTATAACTTACAAAATCGGTTTAGAGTAGATGTGAAAATGTATATTCTAGTAAAAACGCAACACATGCAGCTGATATATACAATATTCTGATGCCGTCCGCTCGCTCAGTTAGATTAATGGACGTATTTCTGAAATATCGCTTTCCACCTCTGCCACATATTTCTTTTGTCGGTGTTCATAGTAAAAGCCTGGTTACTGAAATTCAGACGAATTTTCCGTTAAGAGACTGATACTGTTTACTTTTACGTTATCTAAAAGGGTTTTGTTATTTTCTTTGGTAATGTAATACAATCATATAAAACGTGTCTGTACAGTATTTTTTCATCATTCCAACGCTATGCATATGTTAATGAAAAAAATATTATCTGTAATTTACGCGAATAGTAGAAAAACACTTTTTTTTTGGGTTTGAAACGCCGAACGTCGGGCTGTAGAAAAAACAAAGTTACCTAATATATTTCGCGTTTTAAACAGTTAATATTTTATCGGATATATCTTATAAAAGTTAAAAAAAACTAAATTTAAATAAAACACTTTAACGGTTTAAAACGCGATATATTATTAAACTTATTTTGGATCTTTGCAGCCGTGGTTAGTGGATTAATAATCATTTTCAAATAAGTTTAATATATCCGTTTTAAACGTTTTATTTAAATGTGTACTACTCGCGTAACTATAACAGTAGAAACATATAAGTCAAAGAATTAACGAAGATATTTATGAGTATCGGTCTTGCGCCCGACTAGACTTAAAGGGTGGTGGTGGGTGTTGGCAGGTTTTTTGTTAAAGCTTTATTGGAGGAGAAGAAACACGCACCAAATTAAATTCATTAAATAAAAGACTTTTTACTTTTAAAAAGTTTTTTTTTATTTTCACTACGATGTGATGTGATTTAACCTTAAAATATGTAGAAATAATATTGACAAAAATGTTTGTTAGACAAAGCTGCAGATATATTAATTTTACTTAATAATATATGTATATTTTGATATACATACCTTATAATTAGGTCGTGTTGGTGTAGTTGTACTTATATTTCATTGCCATGTCAATTTAATCATCATTTAACATGAAATCCATATTTTTGTTTATCTATAATCATTTGTTTTTATCATTCAAACATTACTTTTACATAAAATGAATAACTACTTATTTATTTTATGTAAAAGTAACTACAAAGGCTACAAATTATTTTGGCTTTGGACGTACGAGTGTTTTTATCAGTGTTATTAATATGAAGAACTTTTTTAATTTTAGGTAAAACCACGATAAAAAAATGCTTTCTCGCTCTAATAAGTATCTTAATGAAATTATTTTTATCATAGAATTGATTACAAAAGCACTATTTGTGCTGAAATCAACATTTTCAGGCCCTTTGTTGTCAAAATGATAAAGGCGAAAGTACGCAAATTTTGACTTCATTAAGAGGTTATTTAATGGGAGGCTGTGATGGATCGGTCCTAATCACGAAGTGATCAGAACGCTGAGAGGCAAAACAAAGGTCTGTAAAGGGCGAGCGGTTTCCGGATGGAGCGCGCAGTATCGAATCCAGCCCTCCCCTGTTGTGGGCCAAAGATTATACTGTGACAGATGCGCTAACGTTAATTTTTGTAAAGTGTGTATCTTTTGGTTTTAAAAAGTTTATTTAATAAGGTTCCCTCGTAACTAACGTCGTTCTTTTTTTTTATTTGCCCCATCTAAATCATTTCGAAAAATTTTAAAGATTATAAAAGTATAAAAATATTCTACTTTACTGTATATAAACTAAGTATAAAGTATAGTATTTATTTAAATTATTTCGAATGACGGAATAGAGACTCTGCCTTCACATATTGGAAAACCACGAAAATTGTTTCAGTGTATATGTGCCATTAGAAAAGAAATGAATGAATCGAGCGAGTACTGGGTCTATAAAACATGCTATATACAAGAATATGTGTATGTGTCTAGAAGAACTAGAGTCTAGAAGTAAAAAACCGTTTGGTGTAAAAAAACGATAATTAATATTTATCTTAGCTTCTCTACCTATTGAGTGATTGTTTTACAAAAAATATAATAAGGTCTTTGAATGTAATCAATAATATTTTACGGTTAATATATTTACCACAAATTCTAATACTGACCAATTATAATATTTATGTATCTTTACACTACGCTACAATAAGTGGCGTTTTTTCAAAAGTTTAGTGCATAATCTCTGAAAGCCTCCCACACCTGTTTTCAGTCTTTAGTCTATGGCAGTACGACGCAGGGCGCCTTCAGTGGTCAGTGTGAGACGCGACGGGGTGAAATTCGCACGTCATTTTCGCTTCGTACAACAACAATATATATTATGCCAGTTTATTGTGCTATTGTGGTATAGAATGAAAGCAGGTTAGCTTCAATTCTTCTACGATTTCAGGTGAGTATATATATATATATATATATATATATATATATATATATATATATGTATTATTATTCTCAGGGTTTATTTACCGGAGTCATTTAATTTCAATACATTAAACATCATGGATATATTGTTTGTATTACATTATTTGTATAGTGGGTATGTATATCGTTGTATAGAATTAATGCCATGGTAATTACTACTAGTAATTTTGTCGCGGTTTTATTTGTCTTAAATATCCTCATTTAACCTGTGTTGTATGTAGACATTGATTTTTGTCTGTTACATAGTGTTAGGATTGTAAAAAACTTAGTACTATTATTAGTAAACTTAGTAATCTAAACATAGTATTTATTAATTATGATGAAGGAATACCCGATCTGTATTCCTTTTGACAGATAATAAATTTGACTAGGTACATAGAGTAAAAGTGTTAAAAATAAGCCAAAAATTGTTGATGTTTGATTTTAAGAGAATAAGTTAAATTTATTAGATAATTGTAGCAGGTAAAGATGTATTAAATGACATGCACCTATATTTATAAACAGTTTTATGATTTAAATAAAACACTAACGTTCAAAGGTTTAAAACCGTTAAACCGTTAAATTTGTGTACTACTCGCGTAAACTATAGACAGTATTTAGTTTTAAGATTTTCAAATCATTTTCTACGAATGAACTACTTACATATTTCTTAATCTATTAAAATATATAGGGATTATTTATTACTTGGTAAGTATATCTGGCCGTACGCTCTGTAGATACCAACTTAAATATTTCTGAGCCACGCTAGACGGGATTTCACTTAAATTTTATCTGGGCTATTGTTATCTCTACTCTATCTGCACTAATATATAACAAACTATTACAGAGTAAACCTAACATTTTAATGTTTCAAAAATGTGAAAAATTAAAAGAGTTGTAGCGTTTTATTGAAATATGTACTACTCGTACATACAGACTATACTCAAAATCTAACTTATTTTAAAGCAAATCAATGAGGCAGCAAGTCATTGTCTATGCCTTTAATCTACGTCAAGTTACTATTTATAGGCCGATCGATCTTGTTTTCCCTTGCGTTAGCCATTTCAATCCTTTGTTTATTGCTTACGCAAATACTTTTTAGTGAAGAGAAAACGACTTTTTATAATTCTTGAGTTTTTGAGGGCAGTTCTAGATTGTTTCCAATTAGATTTCCTACTCATAATAATTAGGACTAGATTCAACAAAAACTCTTTTCAACTGTTAGAGAATTAATTTAAAATTTTTATTTCAATCCTGTTACGGATAAAATTCTTGATTGAATAGATATTGTACCATACAGAAGACGTCCTTCTCGGAACAAGGAGGACATGGCTAGAATACTAAGGGACTGATATTCGGAAAATATTATCTTATCAGATGCCTCTTAACCTGCACGTTCCAGTTCTCTATATTTCTCTCAGATCTTCATAGATTTCTGGGAAAGCTCTTTCATCTGCTTTTTGACCTACCTAATTTATATTAAAATTTTACATAGTATTATTTTTATTCCGTCGAAACAGGTTTTTCTGGATTTAAAACAAATTTTCACACTGATGAAAGCAAGAGTACCATAGAAGACACATGAAACGTTTTTAATAGTAAATTCGTATAGGAACTTAAACAAATTGCAAATTTCCGAAGCCTACCACCAACCCTTGTTTTTGAATGAAATTACCCATGTACAAGTCACCGTGAATTTGCTGCTTCGAAAGCTGTAAGGCTACGTGATCGTATTGGAATTAATGAGGCGTTTTTGAGAGTGATCTATAGAATAGCATGTTCCAAAGGTTTTATATCTAAATGAGAAACACTTTTTATTGAATAAATTATTTTATGAGTAACATATAACACTCTATTTAAATTGATGTGTTTTAGCGAAATTGTAAGTACAGTAAATATTAAAAGCATTTTTTTATTGTTATAAATGAGAAAATCTTTCCTCAATATTATTAAGTATGTTCAGATAACTGAAAACTAACGTGGAACACTTTATAAAGCAAAACCATTTTCGAAAATTCTACTACTAATTACTGATTAATTCATTTTATTATTTAATTAAAACACAATGGTTTAAAACGCGAATGGAATTTATTCTAACTACGGCCCGATGTTTTTTAATAAATTTGCAACAAAAACAGTTACAATATCTAAACAATAATTTCGAACTATTAACCCAAACTTCATTCGTGCTTAAATAAATAAATACTGTCTGTAGTTTACGCGAGTAGTACACATTTAAATAAAACACTTTAACAGTCGAAAACGCGACATATTAGTTAAACTTATTTGAAAATGATTTTTACCGTCGGGCCGAAGTTAAAAATCATTTTCAAATAAGTTTAACTAATATATCGCGTTTTAAACCGTTAAAGTGTTTTATTTAAATTCATTCGCGGTTATAGATAATATAGAGACTGGTCTTAGAAAAAAAAAACATAAAATATCGTAGCACAGACCAGAAACACACTCCATAATTAGCAATTAGAACATTCACACAGAGCGTACAATTACTGGCTGGTCAGTGGCGTCCGTTTAATAATGCACCCGTTTGAATAGCTCACTTCGTAATTGGCGGGTTTGTTAGTGGTCGTTCACGAAATTATCAATTCTCGATTCAAACGTATAGATTTATTATAGAGAAGTGCAACTTTGGAAGCGATTGACAAAATTACGTGATGAGGAATGATTACGGTAACTTAATTGCTAGAGCACCAGCACGGTACGCTTCAGTCGTTAGTTCGAGTCTCGTTAGTGTAATAAACCCACCTATTTAATTTCCAGATTTCCGTCATATATCAGAAAATTTCTAAATTTATTTGACCATTGCTACTATTAAACTAACGAGCCCGCCAAACTGTGATCTTAGGTCTGCGGGCTCTGTACGGTTGCTTTGACGGGCTTCATAAAGCAACGGGTCGGAGATTGGGTCCAAGATCTTGCTAATCAATTCAAAATGTTTCTAAAACACATTGGACTTCTTCTGGAAATCTGGATGTTAAAATCCACAGATACAAAGCAAGTTTAACCGCGTTTTAGTTACAGTCTGTGGATAGATTGACAGCACATCTAGATTTAGATTTAGATGTTGTAGGGCTGGGATATTTCCAAGTAAACCATATGATTACCTGTCCTTCTCTACGTAAAAAAAAAACTAAAAACCTCTTTCACACATCGTATTTCACCTCCTATCAAAATAATGTTTGTCTGTTTGTCTCTTTCATAAGCAAAAAGGATATTCTAAATCTATATCTCCAAATTAGTTTGTAATATAAGCATTGAACATACACGACACGTATCTAATAAGGACGGAATGTAACAAGCACGTTTCAGTACACGCTCGGGCACATCAAACCTATTAGGGTAACTGAATTAGTGATAGACGGGACCGTTCCGTTAGTAATTTCTCTACACACCGGTAAACAAGCGTTTATCGGTGTGTAGTTATTACATTGGATGTCGATTCGATGCGTATACCGCAAATGGAACAACCCAATGTCTATAACTATAGGTACGGCAAAGCATCTTATTAGAAGTTATGGGGCTGTAGTATTTTCACCGATTAGGAAGTGTACATCATTATTCAGCCGCACAAAGAATCTGTTAACATTATTCAGAGTCTGTAGTTTACGTGAGTAGTACGCATCAAAATAATACACCGTTAACGGTTTTAAACACGAAACGTATTAATGAACTTATCGGCTTAACTACGGCCCGACGTTATGGATGCTTTTCAGTTGCCGTAGTTACGGGGGAACTAAAGATGGAGGATGTTCCTAATGTCAAAGTCAAATCTGCTACGCCAGCGCCATCTATTTCATCGTTCAGAGTGTTGATTTAAACAATGGTTCGTTTTCTCGTTAACTTCGTGTTCTTCTTTAACTATTATATATTTTGGAAAACTTTTTTAGCATGGGCATGCGATGTTTCTTTTTAAGGCACTAACTACTAAACCATTTTATGTACCCAGCTTGCGTGACACTTTACGCACAACCTGATTCCATAACGTCTCGCTATTACTGCAACACTAGACAAATAACACAACGCGTTTAACGATGCAGTTAAAGTCATTTATGTATTTGTAAAATAAACCTAAAACTCGCAAGCTAAGTACGCTAGCAGTTAGAAATATAAAAAAGGGTTGATAGCGAAATGACGATATAAAAATGTGTCCGTTTAAAAATGCCGAACGCGATATCAATTTATTTCGCCGAAAATATTGCGAACCCGTATTGTTTTTATGCAGATCAAATTTACCATAGCGGGCGGATATGAATTTGGTGGGAATTTGTGAAATAGCGCTACTATATACCGGTTATTTCATAGTTTACTTGACATCTACGTGTTATTAACGTTACATCAAAAAGTCGCGCGAGTAGTTCATATTAAATTAAAAATCTTTAATAAAGTCCCTAGTGAAGCACAACCACTGTCTTAAATAAGTTTAAATCGTATGTTAAACAAAAACCACTTAAAAGGGTTATTGTAACGTAAATCAATATTTAAGTAAATAGAGGAATAGAGAAACCCGCTTTAAAAAGAAAGAAGTACACATTAAGTGCGTAAGAACTGTACCAAGAACTAGACGATAAATGGCGGCGAGTTTCTTGCCAGTTCTTCTCTTTCGTTCTACGCCCTTGATTTGGGAACAGGTAGTCTATGTACATTTAGCGTTTTAAATGGTAACTGTTTCGACGTACATAAGTCTACCTCCATGAATAAATGTTTTTTTATTTTGATTTTAACATTCATGGAGATCTCCGATTCACGATTATTGTAATTGGCTATGGATCATTTGCCCAAGGGGAAATATGATGCTAATGCCGACAAGTATAGTGTCTAAAACGACGCGTTTGACGAACTCCACTAATGGAGGCCGCGAAACGTCTCGACGACATAATCAAAGATACATACCCTAGTCGCAAATCGCCAGCGCCGATCGTCCGCCAAAGCATTTTTACCAGCGGATTCGAGATGTCTTGATCCGCGTACTCGTCACTCTGGTGAGCATCCATCTCTTACCCATATTGCCGAGACCCAAGTCAAGGGTGATGTCTCTTTCGGGGTAGTCTAGCCGCAAACAAACGTTCAGCCAGTATAAGAAGTCTCCATACTAACATACGCGTAGTTTACACGAATAGTACATTTCAATATAATATTTGTAACGGTTTAAAATGCGTAGTTAAATTAAAAATAAGTTAGCTAATATACCTCGCGTTAAATATTCATTAAAACAAAGCGAAGCAAAGAGTCAAATTAATCTCAAGCCACGCACAGGAACGAGTGAGTTATTATGTCGCATGTATAGTCGCTTCGCCCTTATTTCAATATTTCAATTCATTGAATGGATTAAAGTTCAATATTTAATTCTAGCCTGAGGTTAAGCGCCAAAGCTCGAATCCCCGGGCAAAAGTGAGTTTGGTAAAGTGCATCAGTGAACAGACACAGAACTGTGTTCATGTACAAGGTGTGAATAGAGGAAAAACCACTAAAACATCATCAGCAGCGGTTGAGGCTCACCGCTCGTTAAGCGCGAATAACCGCCATTTTATTCTAGGGCTGCAGTGGCGGGTTGACCTACTCTGGCCGGAATTAAAGCCTTTGTTATGTCACATTATTGTTAGATCGGAGGGCTGTCTAACAAATACGGCGCTTTAGAAATTGCTCTTCATTTCTATGCGTCACCGCAAGTGCTCACTGATTAGAAAATATATAGCCCAGTCTGTAGTTTACGTGAGTAAGTGTTGTATTAAAAAATATCTAGCCAATATATAATCTAGCGACACTTGGTGAAACATGATCACGATGATCATGATAATTTTACGTGCACCTAATATGAAGCGAACAGTAAGAGGCTAAAGTTGCCATTTGTATTGCGTATGGTATTTATGTCTTAAAACAAGTATTTAGAAGCAAATACTTGTTTTAAGACATAAATACCATATCGACATAGGAAAACGTATTAGCTCTAAGCCTCAAAAATTCGAAATTACGTTTTTTACATAATTTTTATCAGAAATAAACTAGACCAAAGTCTGCTTCTCATATTAGTAAGACGAAAAATAAATCACTTACACCGTCAGGTTTTTGAAAAATATTAGTGTTTTTTAGTCGTAAGTCTACCAAAAACTAGTATTTTTTATTCCTTTGTTGCTTACGCCATTTTTGCAGTCATCAAATTTTTGGGTTGCCTGGAAGAGATCGCTCGTTAGCGATAAGGCCGTCCATTGCACTTCATATGTTTAGTATATAAGTTTATATTTTTGTTAATTTTTTTTGTGCAATAAAGTGTAAATAAATAAACAGAGGCTTGCGCCAGTTTATCGGAATGATATTTTTTCATTGCCTACTCTTACGTTTCTTTTATAGCTGAGTTGATTTAATTTGTGTTCGATTTTGTTGACTATGTTATTAGTCATTATAATAATAAGTTTTTAATAAAAGAAGCAATGTTTAAATTTTCAGTCTTTCAATCGATAATATCAGTGCAAGACAATTCTTCACCACGGCTTACGTCTTTTTAACAATACCTAAAAAACAGGTATGTCTTATACAACATTTTATATATCTAAACTTAATATCAATATTTAGTAGCAATTCTCTAAGGTTACAGCGTTATGTAGACAAGTAAAAAAGAATTCGTTTGTTGTAAGCCACAGAAACATGGACAATAGTTGAGTGGAACGAGAAAAAATAAACATACGTTTATAAAATCGAATTGCTACGAATTTAAAAAAAAGATTTTTGGCTCTCGTGAACATATCTTATTTTGCGGTTTACAGCAAATACGTTTTCCTATGTCAATATCCAAATATTCTATTAGTAAGCAGATAAAACAAGGAATTATTTATTTAGTCGTTTACCAAAGAAACACATATTAAAAGCTTGAACTAATAACAACTTTATATAAAGTTATAAGAAGTGCCGATGATGTAGTTAAATTAATCTACTCCAGACAAGACCTTTCTTAGACTAGTCGGCATGAGTATTTGCAAACAGCAATTTATAAAGACCAAGTGGTTTCGTTCTCTGAAATTTAAGTCCTTAAAAGAGAATGTTGAAAGTTCACAAGTCTTTTAATTAAATTTACACAAGTTTAAAAACTGGTAAACAGACAACAAAATTAAGAAAAAATGTAACTGTAAAAATGGCTTTAATAATGATTGTTACTTCGTACTTTCAGCAGGGTTTTAATTTGTCTTTAAATGAGATGGGAAGGGAATGATTTAACTTTTATTGTATAATTTACTAACAATATCTGTAGCGAAAAAACATGAAAATGAAAAAAAGTCTTGCTTGTCGTTTAATCTGTATCGTAGTGTTTATTTTTTTAATTATTGACTTCGTCTACGGCATGATATTTTTTTATAACGATGGTAGTAACTTAATGCTTACATTACACTTCTTTCATTAATTCGTTAGCATTGATAAGCTTTTGTATTAAAAGTTTCTGTCTGTATTATGTCTCCCCGCGACCACGGCCGATGCAAAGCATACGAAATGACAGGCCATACTATAAATAGTTTTAAATAAGTTTAACTAATATATTTCGCGTTGTAAACCGTTAAAAGTGTTTCATTTAAAAGCTAATAAAATTCTGTCTGTACTTGATGCGACTAGTCTCCTCGTCTACTGCAAAGTAATCATTTTCAAATTAAACTTACCAATATATTCCGCGTTTTGAACCGTTAAACTGTTTTACTTAAATGTGTACTGTTCGCATAAACTACATAGAGTATTTAAGTTTTAAAAAAGTGTTTTATTTATAACCTTGCGTATTTTTAAATACATATATATTCTATATATTATTTCTTTAGTTTGCATTCCATAGGCAATGCGAAAAATAAACCGAACTAAAATATTGATTCACTGTAAAAAATACTATCAAATACAGAGCAGCCCTAGCGTTGATGCTCGTGAGGAGAGCAAGGGTGCTCCAGTGAAGAGTCCTGCCATTCTCCGCCCGTTTGCAACCCCTCGACCTCACCACCAAATTAAAAACTAGAACCTCTTTTGTCGTGATTAAGCACTATTCTTTATGACCGATTTTTTAATACTTGACTAGGTTAGTTAACTTGCCAAGTGCATATTGGGGAACTACCTCGTCGGTCTGCCACTAGAATAGAATAAAATATGTTTATTCAGAAACAACACCATTGTTTTTACAACATACTATAAAAATATTATATAACTACAGACTATACTTATATAAAGCTAAAGAGTTTGTTTGTTTGTTTTAACACTAATCTAAGGAATTACTGATGGGAATTTAAAAAAAATCTTTGTTTTCGTTATAGCATTTATCGAGAAAGGCTGTAAATTAAAACAGCGTGAAATGTGGAAAAAACCGAGATAATTATTCATTCTTGTGGATTCCGTTGCGTGCGCTCTGAAAACGGTTAGAGAAACCGAAAAACAATAACTGCTCTATAAATGATCTAAAAAGAGATTACGACATTATATTTAACTCGCAAGAACGACGAGTCGGGAGGCGGACGACGTCGTGGGTAACGGGTATAATTTTTAAAAGTTGTCTGCAAAAGTAAATAATATGATGGCCAAAATAATTATTCCACAGCTAGTAATATATGCTAAATTCATACAATCTATACATTAATAACGTATTTCTAATAACATATGTATTAAAGAAACGACGAAATCTTTTACGTTATATACCGTATCTCCATTGCCGCGAATACGAGTTTTTCAACAAATAAAACTCGAGATTTCCTCCAAGAAAATTCATTTCTGAAAAGACTTTCCCACAATATCTCCAAGTTTTCCGTTTGAGAACTGAAAACGAGTGACAGGCGGCTAAGGAAAAGCATCTTTTATGTGAAACTAATAAACTTAATGAAATGAGCTTTTCACGTAATGTTTCTTGAAGATCTTTAATATTTTTTTTTAATTTTGATATAAGATAACAACCGTGGCCTTTACTTGGTGATATATCCCAGTCAAATAACATCTCAACAAGATGCGCTGTCGGTCTATTTGGCTTTGGATATTTGGAAATCCACAGACTGAAACCGAAACGCGAATAAACTTTAGGGCTTTTTCATTCATGATCTATGGTAATTTCGATACTTCTATTACTATCTAGATTTCCAGACGAAATCCAACATGTTTAAGAAAAATGATAAGTTCATTCAAACAATGTTGGACTCGGTGGGGAACGAACTCACGACCGGTTGACCCGTACCAACAAGTCGAAATATAGATTCTGACTAATTTATCTTCGAGTATCTTCGAGATACGAAAAAAGATCTCTTGCGCATTACCATTGAATCACAACGACTCCTAGATAGATATAAAAATTAGATTGTAAATAAAATCTGTCTGTCCCGAAAGTTCGTCAAAAGCGCCGTCCAGTTTATTTAGGCATGAGCCATGCCCGAACATCACTTTTGAATAGCTTTCATTAAAGCTGCTATTACATTTATAAACGGTTCGGGCTTTCAACTAAAGCCTAAAGAAGAACAATTGAAGCCTCTAATTAACATTTAGTCAATTGTTTTTATTATTTCTTTTAAAAGGCTCTTTGTTACATACATTATGGCTTCTAATTCTTATATCGCAGATTTGAATTTATTGTGAGTTATTTTTAAAAATATGTCTCAAACAAATCTCATAATGTTAGATCAATAAGTGAACAATTTTAAACTTAATATTAATAGGTATAAATTATATTGTAATGCGCAAGTGTTAAGATTGAAATAACATTGCGCGAGAGGTGCATGTATCAAGTTGAAAAAAATCGACAATAACCTACAGGTTACCAATTGAGCTACAGCACGGAACGCTGACGATACCCTTTCAAGTCCTGCCCGAGTCGTAATTTTTTTCAATTTATTTTCAATTTTGTATTTATAAATTATATAATCCCTCTTGTGTGTCATTGTCATAATGTCATGAATATAATCTCTGAGACATTGATATAAATCTATGTTCTATGCAAACATAGACAGATATATTCTTATACAAATGGCAGTTAACAAAAACAATTACTTAGAAAATAAGCTTACACTGTAAAATATTAAAGCTACCCAAAATATTCATTAAATTAAAAATACAATTTCTTCCTGGGAGAGCATTTTACGACTAACAATAAAAATGCCGCAATAAAACAGTTTCTGTTAGCATTTTTAAGGAAATCTCCGAGTTATGGCTGGTATGTGAGAAAATTTCATTTGTTTTAAAATACATAAACACTAAACGGTTTAAAACGCGGAATTTATTACTTAAACATATTTATAATTATTTTTTAACTACGGCCTGAGAATTCGGATGATTTGTGTTCAATTTATTTATGTATAATAAATAAATTGAACTAATATATGTTCGGGTTTAATCCCTTAAAAGTGCTTCATTGAAAGGTGTAATTCTCGCTTATACTACAGGCAGTAATTTTATTTCCTTGTCAGTAGTTAGGATTATTTTTAACTTCAACAAATTGTAATTTGTTATTACTAATTATTTAATAAACAAGTTTTATATGTTTCGCGTTTTAAACCGTTTAAAGTGTGTTATTTAGATATGTACTCCTCGCGTACACTACAGGCAGTTTTTATTTACAAAATTGTTATTATAACATTAAAGTATTTTAATACATTATTATGGCCATACTTTAAACAATGTTGTACCGAGTATTACTTTAGGCGAACAATGCACAGTTTATGTATTCTCTGTGGAGTGCACAACAAAGGCCTGAGTGTTCTCATCGCGGAGGTCAACATGGCTATTCTGGTCAAACATACTGAATTCCTATTTCTAGTATGCTCTACTTATTTAAAAGTATTATTTTTAAGCAATGACGTAATCGAAAAAATAAATATGGCATAATATCTCGTGTCTTCGTAAGACAAGGATAGCTAGTTAGTGTTTTGTAATCTTGTCATTTTTTATAGAAAAATGTTGGTAAGACTATATTATATAGACTAAGAGACTTATCAGAGTTAGACTTAGAGGTCTCGAAGCTTTGGGGTAAAAAAAGTGTAGAAACCTCGTGGTCCCAAAATATCTTCCGAATAAAATAGACATAGAATAGAATAGAAATAAAATTGTGTAAAAAGTAATATTAAAATGTAAATTTATTTTATTTTTACTAGTCGGAATTTACAAAAGAAAGCAGTCTCTATTGGAGCCCCTATTTGTGGAGGCACCCTTTTCAGGGTCTGAGACTAAAAATTCTATTTTTGTAAAAAGTACCCAAAACAAAGTACATTAAATAATTCGGCTTCCAGCGGCTCGGCTTAGGTGTTGATCAATAGATGAATCTTAGTGCTATAATAATCATCTATTGATAATTAACATATTGTAAATAAATAATACATTGCGCGAGTGCAACTGCATTGAACAAATTCGTTAATGACGAACGGGAAACGGTACCTAAGTTGGCAAGAGCACGGAAATTGTCGAGGGTTCAAACTCCGCTTGTCATTAAATTTATTAGATATAGCAAGATAAGATGTTCTAGCCCTCGAAGCACTAAAGAATTACAGTGAGTTATTTCCGAAATTGCCAACATAGAAGTTTATCTATTCAGTGTAAACTCGCGAAATTATTCCCGCACGGCGGAGTTAAGCATGCATAATGTATAAATTGAAAGTTTCGGATGTAAATTGTAGGAAATAGTGCCGACGAAATGTTAAACAATATTGAATTCGGGCTCGCTTAGCTGCTTCGAATGGAATTTAACTTTATGAAATACCATTTGCCATGGTGAAGACAAAATATTTAATTTACAGTAGACGAAGTTAGATGGAGGGATTAGCGTGGAATCTTTAAGTCTTTAAGTCTTACTATATAAATTAAACATCTCGAACCGGCATTAACAGCGTTCCGTGCTGTTGCTGTAACCAATTGAGCTACGGAGTCCTACACGTCATCGTCGATTTTTTTATTAAAAGGTTTTATTTTTTTAGGCTCGAATCCGGATATAATAGGCTCCGGAATTTATATATTTGGGTCAAAATTAGAAATTTAAATTTAAGCACCTTTTCGTTGTTAGATTTATCTGAAATTCGGTACACACATTTAATTTAGATGACAATACAATATAATAAAATCAATAACACTATAAATCCAAAATGGTCGCCTATACAAAATGGCGGATTACATATTTTTTCTTAACCCCCTCAATATGGATATAAAATGAAAGGGCTCAAAGGTCAAAATTTTTGTTTTTTTGTAGCTTACAAAAAATAAAACCGTTTAACTTAAAAGTTTTTTTTCAAGTTGATACTTGTTCAACTTATTGATACATGCACCTCTCGCGCATATATAGCTTACCAAGGCAACTAGAGAAACATCTCTGAAAATCTCCCTCTTCAAATATACGCAAAGTGAAATACCTTTGCAGACAGCAGGCTGTAATTAAAAACAGGTTTATTTGTTGTACTCTTAATGAATTTCGAAGGTAAGTAAGGTACTGCTTGTATAGTTTCATAAATTTAAAAGCTTTTAAGAAAGCCTTTTTTGATTTCCTTGCCTTAGTTTATGTAAGCGATATTTATTAAAACCCATGTAACCGTTTTACGCGCGAATTATATATGTTAACTAGCTGTAACTCCGACTTTTTCCGGGTAGAATAGTTATTTCGATGATTCCTCTTTATAAATTTAAGCTGTTGACCACGACATCGGTCGTGTCCCGCCGTTTTTGCAAGTTAATCTTAAAAGTTACGTAACGTACGTAAACGAAATTTTTTTAGACCATTAAAGAAGAATAATTTTTTCACACATATTTTTCGGGCATCAACTCTTTTTGCAGCGTACGCAATGGAAAACAACAAAAATGAATAATTTTCCACATTTCCTGCTGTTTTTTCCTCGATAAATTATCTAAGCAATACAAAAATAATTTTCAATTCGAACCAGCAGTTCCTGAGATTAGCGCGTTCAAACAAACAAACACTCTTTAGCTTTATATATTAGTATAGATCGTTTTAGGTGTTTGCTTACTGGCTTCTTTTATCTGTATGTACCATTGCGTTCCAGTATTTAAAAGTAAGCTGTATATAAGCTTATAAATTACTCAACAATAATTAAAGTTCCTAGTACAAGCTCGTATTATTCTAATTACTGTTAGAACAATTGTACTTTCATGTCGTAAAATAATATAGCGAATGGTACGTCTGTACCAGAAGTGCCGTCGCAAACACCATCAGTCACAGGGACAAGTTGGTTCGCGTGTACGTGTTTAATCTGTTTGCTTCACTCTCACGACCACCACGGTCCTATTACATGATACCTCTACTATCGGTTCTATATAGAAACTTACTCGAACTTATCAGCATAGAAGTAGGAACTATAAAAACCACAACTGTTAATAGTGTTTTATTTAAAGTTGTACTACTCACCTAAATACTCACCTTATAGACAATATTTACTGAATACTTTTTAACAGTTAAATGCGAAATACATGAGAAATTTATAAATACTTAAATTTACAATTATTAAAATTCACGAGGGCAGTTTTAAATAAAATCATGTAGGCAAATCAATTCTTAGGCCTAACAAATGTATATACAAAATTTTATCAAAATCTGTTCAGCCGTTTTTGGACGATTTCACGCACAAACACGGTGACAGGAGGATTTTAACATTGTTGTTGCATTTAATGTTTGCCTCCGGTTTATAGCCTCCGTTTTTACCTGAAGTAATTTTCAGTAAGTTACTACCGTTTCAGAGACAATAGCGTTCTATCGCTTTTGTTCATGCGATGTTTAAAATTCTAGTTTAACATGCCTCGTTAAACTGATAACGAGACTTGGCGTTACAGCACATTTAGTTTCAAGCAACAGTCGGGAATAGTTAGGTAGAAATAGTATACAGAAGTAAAATAGCTGGTACCGAGTGTTTGAATCTATGTTAAAAAAATATTTATTAGGTTTGATTTTATATGCATGATGGAAAACACATTTAAATAAAGCGTTAAAAAATTCTAAGAGACAGGTTTATATTATCGCGGATTAGACAGTCCAAAGACAAAACAGGTCGACAACGCTTGTTTTTTTCTTAGACAAATTCTTACTGTCTATCGTTTACGCGAGTAGTACACATTTAAATAAAACACTTTAACCGTTTAAAACGCGATATATTAATTATTTATTTAGTCTCCCCGTGACCACGGCTGCTGCAAAGCATCCGAAACGTCGGGCCGAAGTTAAAAATCATTTTCAAATAAGTTTAACTAATATATCGCGTTTTAAACCGTTAAAGTGTTTTATTTAAATAAGGTTCACTTGATGAAATTTAAATACTTCAGGTACATCTTAACAAGAGATTTTGGCTTTATTCGGATTTTCTTCTGTAGATGGTGGTACGGAACCCGGAACTTCGATATTCGTATCGCCATTTAACATTTAGATTTTCGGACGAAGTCCAACATTTTAACTAATTTGTCGCTTTGGTTATCTCATGACCTGTTGATTATAAGCAGTTTTTTCTCACTTTTAATAAAAGAAACGCCATTTTTTTACCCTCCTCTGTCATAACAAATATAGTTGCTTTTAATACTTGCCGTTACATAACGTACAACCTCTCCTCTTGCAAAGGCAAAAATCGAACAAACTCATCAGCTTAACTAAATAAACATACATTTACATAATACAGATGCAAAGGTATTATGTAGTTTTGCGTTGAATCCTCATTTCCGGGCTTACGGAAGTAAATATTGCATAGATTATTGAAATCCAACATAATACAAATGAGCTTGGAATTACGCCAGTGGATAAAAGAACAAATTGTTACTGTGTGTATAGTACAAAATAGGGATTATTATGATTAAATTCCATTTAAATTATATACTTTTTTACTACTGATTTTGATATTCACCTTGCGGCAGTGAATTCGATTCCCGGAAAAATACAACGTGTAGTACACATTTAAATTAATCACTTTAACCGTTTAAAACGCGATATATATTAGTTAAACGTGGTCGTTTAACCGTGATCACGGTTGCTGCAAAGCATCCGAAACGTCGGGCCGTAGTTAAAATAATTTTCAAAGAAGTTTTACTCGTATCTATCTTGTTTTAAACGGTTAAAACGTTTTATTTAAAAATACAGCGTGTCAGTGACTGAAAATTTAACGCCTTATATCTTAATATATATTAATCGGACACAGAATTGTGTCCGCCATAGCCTTTTAAAGTTGTCTGGTATGGAAGGATTATTAACTACCTGTACATCGGTTTCTTGTGTACGTAGGGGAATGGAATTTGTCTACTATGTATGCCAAGCTCTATCGATTACCGTCGACAGGTGGCCAAGCTTATATGAATATGTATCCAGAGGTCATTAACCTCATATGTCGTGCCAAACAACCGACTACATGGGGTTTCACGATTGTTAATGTGCATTTTGGTTAAAACAGTACTTTTCTGAAGGTTGGTAATAACTTGGTAAATTACCATAGGTTTATTTATTCAAGTAACAAATTTATTCAGTTGCCATACAGCATACATGGGGGCCTACCACAAACTTTAAAAAAAACCATCATGTATCAGGAACGTTTTGTTGCAGGCTTAAAACAATATTACTCAGATTCGTACCATGACCTATATAAAACAATATTGTTTTATTCCTGCTTAGTGACGTAAAAGAACGAATGATTGTCTATTCCCTGCTTAGGGAGAAAGCGAGATAGCTAATGTTTTTCGTATAGCGTCATCACTTTCGCACAGTGTTCCGAAACACGCACTTACAGTTAAGATTTTGGATTTTTAGGTACTTAATATTTTTAACCATATATGTGTAAAGTTTTTAAAATAAATAAAAGTATATTCAAATAAATTTGAAAACTTAATTTTTTGTCTCAAATTAATTCTTATCGTACATTTAAGACGTAAGTATGTCAAAAATAGGGAGGTTCGCGGTTGTGATTTCATGAAACGGAACTTTTAAAGTCGTGACGAGGTGTCAGTGAAATTCGGCGCGGGAACGCTTGAATATTATGAAGTTTGTATGTTTAAAGTAAATTGCAAATTTTACATATCTCAATTTTAAAATGGCAGACGGAAAGTAAGTACAAGTTCAAAATAGTGTTTTTATAATTTATTTAGTTTATATAACCAAAAAAAATTTTTCGTTTAGCTTTAAGTTCTCGTCGCTTGGAATTTTAAGTAGCTAAGTAAAGTGTTTTAATTTTTTGTCGGTAGTGACAAGCTTAATGCAGAATTACAGAGGGTTCAGAAAAAATACACAGCGCCTTGCAAAACATTGAAAGGTATTTTAATTTTAGGTTAGAAATAACAAATGTGATTTTATTTAAAAACTACAAACAGATTTATTAATTACAAATGTAAATATGTACAAAATTATCTCTCACTTTTGAATATAAACACAGTAAATAATAAAGTTTTAATAATAAACTATACATAAAAAAAACACTTTTAATATTATAATAAAATAAAACTAATAACAAAGTTAATAATATTAATGTTCACTCCTATTTACAGGGGGCCTACCACAAACTTTTAAAAAACTATCATGTATCAGGAACGTTTTGTTGCAGGCCTAAAACAATATTACTCAGATTCGTACCATGACCTATATAAAACAATATTGTTTTATTCCTGCTTAGTGACGTAAAAGAACGAATGATTGTCTATTCCCTGCTTAGGGAGAAAGCGAGATAGCTAATGTTTTTCGTATAGCGTCATCACTTTCGTACAGTGTTCCAAAACACGCACTTACAGTTAAGATTTTGGATTTTTAGGTACTTAATATTTTTAACCATATATGTGTAAAGTTTTTAAAATAAATAAAAGTATATTCAAATAAATTTGAAAACTTAATTTTTTGTCTCAAATTAATTCTTATCATACATTTAAGACGTAAGTATGTCAAAAATAGGGAGGTTCGCGGTTGTGATTTCATGAAACGGAACTTTTATTAAGTCGTGACGAGGTGTCAGTGAAATTCGGCGCGGGAACGCTTGAATATTATAAAGTTTGTATGTTTAAAGTAAATTGCAAAATTTACATATCTCAATTTTAAAATGGCAGACGGAAAGTAAGTACAAGTTCAAAATAGTGTTTTTATAATTTATTTAGTTTATATAACCAAAAAATATCTTTCGTTTAGCTTTAAGTTCTCGTCGCTTGGAATTTTAAGTAGCTAAGTAAAGTGTTTTAATTTTTTGTCGGTAGTGACAAGCTTAATGCAGAATTACAGAGGGTTCAGAAAAAATACACAGCGCCTTGCAAAACATTGAAAGGTATTTTAATTTTAGGTTAGAAATAACAAATGTGATTTTATTTAAAAACTACAAACAGATTTATTAATTACAAATGTAAATATGTACAAAATTATCTCTCACTTTTGAATATAAACACAGTAAATAATAAAGTTTTAATAATAAACTATACATAAAAAAAAACTTTTAATATTATAATAAAATAAAACTAATAACAAAGTTAATAATATTAATGTTCACTCCTATTTACAGATCTATAAATGACGCCTTTCCCAGAGCTGGGCAGTCCTAGTAGCCCATCCTCGGTGGAGTTATATTGTCACCGCATGAATCATCATTGTCCTTCTCAATGGATAGCCAGAGTCACCTGAAATAATAATATTGTTACTTCTTAGACAATTAAATAATTAATCTCAATTACATCTTTCACTCATAACAAAACATATAAATACCTAAAAACCGAATACTCTCTGCATTACTTAATTCTTCTAGATGCATTCTCAATGGGTAAAGGAGTCACGGGCAGCACCGCCATGACTTGCATCTACACTTAATATTTTCATATGTGCATCACAAACCTGAAAAAACATAGTAAAATAGTTATATATATATAACATAATAAGTAATATTTAAAGTGACTACCTCATATTTCTTTTCTTATTGTTCAAAGCTATCCAACTCTTTGTTATTATTTCAATAAAATTTTAATAACATATCAATTGTAAGTTTGGGAGTTTATACATGACTTATCAATTGAACATTCAAAGAATAATAATGTTTGCGACAAAAATAGTGTTCTTCATTTAGTGCAGGCCGTGCAATAGCAACATGGGTACAGTCTATACATCCTAAGATACCCGGAATGTTAAATTTGTTATAGAATCTAAAAAAATATATTAACATTTAATATATAATAAATTGTTTCATATATACAGAAAGATTCATTAGTCTAGTCAGCTTGACTCTGAACATAATATGACCTTACTACATAATAATAAAAAGTGTTGTGCTGGGATAAGAACATAATGACATAAAAAACCACTTACTGTGCTTTTATTCTGTTGCGTTCTTGGTCATTGTTTGGGAAGCTGATAAATAGTATTTAAAATACCTTCGTCTCCACAGACAAGTCAGTGGATTTAACTGGCTTCTTTAGTAGAGGCCTTAATTCATCACACAACTTATACGTGAGCTCCTTCGTAAGCCTATATCTTTTAACAAACTCCATTTCGTCAAGGTCGAAAGGGTCACATTCCTGGCGTAAATGCCTACGACGCTGCTTCTTCGATGAGTTTGTTTCGGCATTATCTACTTCCAAAAACTCGAATTTTTAATATCCATCGGCCGTCTAGAACCACGCACACATTTAACTTTGCAAATCTAATTTTGGGTCTTTCCTTAGTAAAATATCACTTTTTCACAAAGATTCACGCAAATTAAAACGTTTTACTTACTTTTGAAGTTAAAATATCTAGTTTTTCTAATAGAAATATGAAAACAATCTTGCTTCCAGCGTACAAAAGCAACTTTTTTATGATTGCTAAATTTGACATAAAAACAATATTGCTAACTGTCAAAAGACACGTTGTGGTACGCTTAATTGAGCGAATGATTTGCGGTGACGTCACAAAACTGCTAAGCGAAACAATATTACAATAAGCTTACTTTTTAAACGTCATGGTACGAAATTTGAAAGTAAGATTATAATAATACTGCTATAAGAGATGGTGGTAGGCCCCCAGATCTATAAATGACGCCTTTCCCAGACCTGGGCAGTCCTAGTAGCCCATCCTCGGTGGAGTTATATTGTCACCGCATGAGTCATCATTGTCCTTCTCAATGGATAGCCAGAGTCACCTGAAATAATAATAATGTTACTTCTTAGACAATTAAATAATTAATCTCAATTACATCTTTCACTCAAAACAAAACATATAAATACCTAAAAACCGAATACTCTCTGCATTACTTAATTCTTCTAGATGCATTCTCAATGGGTAAATGAGTCATGGGCAGCACCGCCATGACTTGCATCTACACTTAATATTTTCATATGTGCATCACAAACCTGAAAAAACATAGTAAAATAGTTATATATATATAACATAATAAGTAATATTTAAAGTGACTACCTCATATTTCTTTTCTTATTGTTCAAAGCTATCCAACTCTTTGTTATTATTTCAATAAAATTTTAATAATATATCAAATGTAAGTTTGGGAGTTTATACATGACTTACCAATTGGATATTCAAAGAATGATAATGTTTGCGACAAAAATAGTGTTCTTCATTTAGTGCAGGCCATGCAATAGCAACATGGGTACAGTCTATACATCCTAAGATACCCGGAATGTTAAATTTGTTATAGAATCTAAAAAAATATATTAACATTTAATATATAATAAATTGTTTCATATATACAGAAAGATTCATTGGTCTAGTCAGCTTGACTCTGAACAGCTTGAATATGACCTTACTACATAATAATAAAAAGTGTTGTGCTGGGATAAGAACATAATGACATAAAAAACCACTTACTGTGCTTTTATTCTGTTGCGTTCTTGGTCATTGTTTGGGAAGCTGATACATAGTATTTAAAATACCTTCGTCTCCACAGACAAGTCAGTGGATTTAACTGGCTTCTTTAGTAGAGGCCTTAATTCATCACACAACTTATACGTGAGCTCCTTCGTAAGCCTATATCTTTTAACAAACTCCATTTCGTCAAGGTCGAAAGGGTCACATTCCTGGCGTAAATGCCTACGACGCTGCTTCTTCGATGAGTTTCTTTCGGCATTATCTACTTCCAAAAACTCGAATTTTTCATATTCATCGGCCGTCTAGAACCACGCACACATTTAACTTTGCAAATCTAATTTTGGGTCTTTCCTTAGTAAAATATCACTTTTTCACAAAGATTCACGCAAATTAAAACGTTTTACTTACTTTTGAAGTTAAAATATCTAGTTTTTCTAATAGAAATATGAAAACAATCTTGCTTCCAGCGTACAAAAGCAACTTTTTTATGATTGCTAAATTTGACATAAAAACAATATTGCTAACTGTCAAAAGACACGTTGTGGTACGCTTAATTGAGCGAATGATTTGCGGTGACGTCACAAAACTGCTAAGCTAAACAATATTACAATAAGCTTACTTTTTAAACGTCATGGTACGAAATTTGAAAGTAAGATTATAATAATACTGCTATAAGAGATGGTGGTAGGCCCCCTGGTTCTATGTACTTACAAATGTAACAGACAAATATTTTTTTATATAGTTTAGATTTTCACTTAACCGTAAACACTATACCTACTCGCATATAATATATGTACAGTACATAATATTATATGCGAGTAGGTACGAATTGACAGTTATTGGTTACGAATACTGTTCTGCTCTATTTTAAATACAAACATTTAACAACAAAATTTTTGGAAACTAATATTTTTCACATGTTATTGCACATGAAACATGATTCATAACTATTTTGGGACAGCCATTTCTTAGTGAACTCGTAATAATACGGATTAAAATACGAGCTTTGACATTCGAGGAATAAATAGCTATTGAGTTGACGTCGTGACGTCATTAAAAAGTACCGAATAATGAAGCCAGTGGGTTGAACGATGCTCAATACCAAAGCTGTTGGAACAACACAACACATCCGCTCCATTGACGCGAGTGCTTGACGAGCTTTCAAAGCAGCCATTGATCGTGCCTTTGAGCTTTTCTCGATAAAGCTCCACGTACTTTTCTAATTGAGAACTTCTGCAGCGAAATGAGAGATATGCTACGATGGAATATTTGATTTCACGTTTTCAGTTCCTTTGCGATCGAAGAGTATCATTTCTAACCGACTACAAAAAGGAGGTTTTAATTTGATCCGTAAACATTTTTTATCTTTCTTCCTGGATAACTTCGTCGTTTATGAACCGATTACGCTGATTTGCTGATTTTTTAGTGCAAAAGAAGATATTTCAAGAAAATCAGAGATGTCTTATGAGGAACGGAGAGAGAAAGGAACTTTAAAAAATCGCAGCGGCGACTACTGTGTTTAAAAGCTTTTTTACTTATGTAGTTGATTTTATGATAACATTTAGCGCCGACATCAAAACGATATTTTTTTAATCCATTTCCATTTAACTAAATCGAAGCACTTTTTGGAGTTATCTTAGCCGGTTATTTTTTGTTAAGCATTATTTTATTAATATTTTCCTTTAAAATGGGTTTAAAGGAACTTGATTATTTTTTCCAATTTTTCTTGTGCGTAGGAATTTTAAAATTAATTAATTATCGAAATACACAGATAGAATCATTTTATATGAGATATTTGACCAAAGACATTATAGAACTTTAATGTCTTTGGTCAAATATCGATAAAAAAAGGAAGACCAATAGGTACACAAAGTAAGAAAGTAGCTTCACTCACCACGCTCAAAATATTACACTGTTTTTCTTCCCATGTCGAACCCCTCTAGCTAAGTTTTAGATCGAAGCATTAAAACTCTCTATTTATTTTTTATAGCGATATTTTTAATTTGATCTCAAAACTTATATGTTATAACAGTGCACAACGAATTAGAGTTTGTTAGCGAACTTCTTTTTCAATTTTAGATTATTGTAGGCTTCGCATAGAATAAACTCGCGAATGGATTAAACAAAAAACAAAAGCAATCAGCTCGCCGCAAAAGTGACAATTCAGCAAAAACAGTCCGCCATTAATTCCGTCCGTACGCCGAGATTTAATTAAAAACAAACATTGTCAGAACGTCCTCTACTCGGCGTACACTTTAATTTTTCGACTCTTTGTCATTTGACTTTTCCAGTGAGACGTGTCTGTTGACAAGGTTTTAATAAAACAATGCGAGCCTTGCCCTGGTGCGACCTAGTAAAGGAGAAATTAAAGTCTTTTGTATAGAGACACCGTTTAAAAGTAATTTTGAATGTAGTTATGGTTATTGACATCGTATTTGAAATACTATTAATATCGTTAAAATACGATAAAAACCGAAAATCGAAACAATTTGTTGTTTTGAGCTTGGGTTCGAATAAACGCAAAATTCTGAGGATGTTTTCGTTTATAGGAATATTGTTTAATTAACATTCTATAAGAATATATTGCGTGAAATTTAAATCCGTGAAAATATATTGTGCAAACGTGAAAGAATTGGGCCGAAATATTGTACAACCGTTAATATCAACAAATACCCGTTGTATTTTACCACTATTTTTTATTATATTCCAACAAATCAACGCTGTGCTTGTCCCTCATCCTCTGTCATAAACAGATCAAAATTTCTTTATATATACTATTACTTTCGCGTGGAATAGTGACTTGGGGTAGAGTTTTTAATTATTTAGGCTGTTTATTAATTTATGTAATTGCGCATTTATCGCAGCCAATCAATGTTGTAAATGCTACTTTACCGCAACACTCTGACCTCACATCACTCCTACTCTAACTCCCACTCTCAGGCTCACGAATTTCCATACAAACTTCCCCCCCCCCCCTTTAACCCTCTACAACCCCCTTTTCGCAAAAAAAAATATATAGTCTATGTCCTTTCTCAGAGTCTAGACCATCTGTTTACCAAATTTAATTCAAATCCGTTCAGTAGTTTTGGCGTGAAAGAGTAACAGACAGACAGACAGAGTTACTTTCGCATTTATAATATTAGTAAGGATAATGAAATAAAGGAATATTGTTAAACCTCCGACCCCGTGTGACAAATAACCAACTTTATAAAAAAAATAAAACCCACTCTACGTGTATATGTGATAAAAAATGGCTCCACCACGTCAACGATTTCAATATTATCTGTGAAAAATGTGCGCAAAAATGAAACCCTCAAACGCCCGTTGACGTTTTAATAACGCCCTCAAAGAGGTTTTAATGTCAAAAGGCCGGCTCGGATGGGCAGGGCAATTGTTTTGCCTTTATTTCGCACTCATAGTGAATGGGCTTTCACGTATCCGGACACCCTACTCCGACAGTATTGCTGCAAATTTCCAATATCGCTGGTGAATTTACGTCCGGCGGACACAAAATGCACCATTTTATTGACAGTCGCGCGTCACTATTGCTAGACTAGTTTGATCCCGCTTCTATACGTGAATAAAAAAAGGCACGTCAACGCATCGTGTTATATACAGCACAAGGGATAAAAGATTCCCGATATTTCAATATAATCCACTTTCTTATTTCTCTTCATATAGCTATTTTGTGACTTTGTATCACAAAGCTTTGAGAATTAATTTTTGATTATTGTGTTTAGATAATGATAAAGAACTAGATTTATATAATTTTTTTATAAATATAATATTGTTCAAACCTTTCCGATGTTACTTTTTGAGGCTGATGAACGCCATACAAGGAATAACAGCAGGTTTTTCATATAACTCACTATGTATATCTAGAGATTAAACAGTATAACATTTCAGCGACCTATAGCAATTAATAATAATGACTAAAAACACATTATCCTTACCCGAGCGCCTATAACTATCGTAATATAAGTTAGGGATAGTTTCGATGCGTGAACAATCTTGCTCGAAATTTGCTTAATGGCAGTTTAATTAAAGTTCTGCGGCAAGCGATTGCTTTTTGCTATCGAAAGATTACGCCTTGCCCAACGAAGGCTTTTCTCTCTGCTCCAAACTATTCAGTCTGTAGAAGTAAATTTTTACGCTTAAAAAAGTGAATTTTATTACATTTACCATATACAACTTATATATATAATCACTAAATTTTACTCACAATTGGTGCCAATTTTGTATGATAGAGCAGAACAAACATTGGGCTCACGCATGAAAGTGAAACATAGGCATGTAACATCTCAATAAGATGCGATGTCGACCTTTAGCTTTTCATATTTTAAAATTCCCAGACTGAAATCCAAACGAAATTCACGACTCTATTATATGTGGACGGTGGTTCGTAACCCGGAAAGAAATTGCGTTATTCCTAATTATTTCAGAAATAGATTGATATGAAGCATGTTGAACACTGTGGGGGTGGAACCCATCCGTTTAATATCATACCCATACATTGCTACCAAAGAGTCTGTCAAGAATATCATTCATAAACTATAGCCATAGACTATATCAAATATGTTATATTTTTAACGATGTGTTCTATAGTCTATACCCAAGAGAAACAAAATACTCTTATCGTGCTATCACTACATTAAGCACCATTCCCTACGCGCTGGATCTCGGTCTACATAGTTTAATAGTCAGAAGAACTAGTTCCAAGCAATTTAGTTTTACGTTCCGTATCTCCAAGCATTAATAGTTATGTCCTTCGCTTGCTGGTTGCCAGTTTACATCGCTACAGCGTGTGAATGCACTGGCTGTTTTTAAATGTAAAGAGGTTTTTGTGTTTTGTTAAAAATCAAAGATTTAAAGCATAAAAAAAATCTCAGAAATATACATAAAATCGATATGTTCTGGTTATGATATATTCGATATTTTGCTATATGTCCAACGTGTTGGCCAAGTTCGTATTGAAACGACTTCTCAAAATAGGATATACGTATTAGCAAGAAAATAAGGGAAAACGTTATTGGTTTTTCTATGACTTCGTCGCTCAAACTTAGCTTGTTTATTTTCCTGGGGACCGCTATTCTTAGATACGGTAGCTCGAAAATCAATACGTGTATCCTTTTCCGAAGAGAATAATTAAAGATAACATATTCTACAAGTATATACAACTAAATCATTATTATTTAACCTATATAGACTTGAACATAGAATGTACATTTTATCTCATTCTAAAATTACAGTTCCTAATGTTACTATCCAAGGACCGAATCACTTTTTACTATCCAATTCTTACTAACTAAGAATCTGTGTCTCTAACTTAGTTATAGTTAATTCATTATTAATACAAAGTAATAAGTTTTTGTACAGTTAGTTGCACATATTATAGTAAATGTGTCTGCCTGCATCTACTTACCTATGCCGTATTTTTAATTACTGCTTCATTAACTCAGGAGACTCTACAAAGGCGCGTGTCTCTCTCTAATTAAACTAATTAGAAAGAGACATATACATATTTATTATGCCTGTCTAGGTTTACGCTTTGTTTACGAGTAAAAGGATGACAACACCAATATTTCATAAAGTATTGGGCGAAATAAATAGCATATAAGTTGATATGACCCCATTCTGTCCCCGAAAGATAAAGCATCTCGATAAAACTTCGACGTGCCAAACCTTTTTGGGGACGTAATTTTGAGGGCTTTTTTATCTGCCTTCGAGGTGATGGTGGGCCTTGTAATGTAATTTATTTTCTTTAACTGTATGTTGCTGATATTACGACTTGATGGCGTAGTTTTTCGTCAACATCGTATTACATTTTGTAATTTTTTTGCGAAATACCTAGATTCATTTATCAATCATCAATTAAATTACTAGATTCATCAATTATCAGTAATATCATTAAAGAAAATAGAACGAATAAAGAAGAAGTAAAAGTTGTCGAAGTAAACTTACAGATTTATCATTGACTAGTATATTAAACGCTTGTATTTTTTAAATGATTATATGTTTTTTATAACTAACCAACACATTTTCTTATGATAGAGAAGGACAGATAAGCATAGAGTTCTATTGATGGTAGGTGTAATATTCCAGTTAATCCAATAAGAAGCGCTGTTGACTTATTTTGGCTTTAGATATTAAGAAAGCGACGGCTTTTCATCTGTGGACCGTGATTCGTGACCCGGACAGAATTTCGATATTCCAACCACCCATTTAATGTTTCCAGACGAAGTCCAACATGTTTCAGAGAAAATATATTTCGATCAGGAAGATGTTGGACCCGGTGTCGAACCCACGACCCGTTGACTTTTAACCATACATCGCTACCGTTACACCAACGAAAATTATATACAATTAATAAACTTCTTGTAATTATAACACGAGGTAAACGTAACAATGCCTCGTTTCGCGACAAACGAAACATTTTGCACGTGGCTACGGGCCTAAGTATAATGAGGTCGTTGACCTGACTCACATTTCAACTCGTTACGAGACAATTCAGTCTAAATTTCATCGTATGTTACAGGGATCGCATATTTGTCATGTGTTTACCTTTGAAATTTCAGCTAATTGTCTGCGTAACGTGCCTAATATATTTGTCAATAAAAATGTTTTGTAATTTAAAAAAGCCCTTTATTAAATCTAAAATATCTCGTATCCTTGAAAAATGTTTTGGGAATATCGATATCAATGATTCAAAAACAGTTGTTGAGGACTTAGGAACACATTTTTTATATTATATTTTCCCAATACAGATTGCAAAGTCCAATTACAGTATAAGAGAAGGTGGGAACATTTTATTTAAAAAATGTGCAGACATAAAAGAGTTGAGGAATAACTCGCTTTTTCCTCTCAAGAACACAAGAAGCAGTAAATTTTTGAATTGGTGAGGTTTAAAACGCATTTAACTTCCATAATAACCTCTTTAGTTTGTCGAAAACTAATTTCACGCTTCTCGCTGAAGCTTAAAATGATCTTGGCAACCACTATTCAGCGTTTTACAATGCTTATAAGAATTGCTCAGTGGTCTTCTTCAACTTCCTATTAAAATACGTATTTAAATTCAACGCTTTAACGGTTTATAACGCGATATATATACTAGTTAAACTTATTTGTCTCCCCATGACCACGGCTATTGCAAAGCAACCGAAACGTTCTGCTGTAGTTAAAATAATTTTCAAATAAGTTTAACCGTTTAAACGTTTTAATATGTACCACTCGCGTAAACTACAGACAGTATTAAAAAAAGGTAGTATGGTTACGGCGTGTATCTGTAAAAGGTAAGGATGTATTGACATCCCGTTCTTTAAGGTGTCATATTCTAAACTTTTATTCCATACGTTGTAAAAAACTTCAGCTTAATATGTCTATTTTCAAAATTAGACTGCATATAAAAATGCTAAGATTGAGTGTGAAGATAATAAACATTTTAAACTACGCCCATAAAGTATAAAACATGTTTTAAAAATTCATTACCCGTCAACCTCTCTAAAATCCAATAATATTCGAAAACATTTCCCATTTTCCATCCCCTTATTGATGAAGCAGAAACTCGAGAAAACTTTCGACTGACCCATTTTCCCCTCGTGCACACAACAAACCTGAATAATCCCCGTCTTCCCCTCACATAGACAAACGTATAAGTTTCCTTTGACGGTACACGCGTCGCCTTAACAATGCCTCGTGCCGATAAAATCACGTCACAATAACTTTATAAATGCAAAGAAAAACTATATACTAGGAATAGAAACTCCCATATGATTGATTTTTTGTCTTTATATACATTTTACACTAATAACAGCAAAATTTGTGACTTCATTATTTACAACATTAAGTATATTACATTGATGGTTTAGTGGCGTATGTAGCGTAGCACTATTGTTTTTTTTTTAACTTACTAGCTAAAAGTCTCTTAGTATCATTTGAAAGTCTATCACTAGCGACTTCGACCGCGAAGAATATTTATTTTGGGGATCAAAATTAGTTTTTTCAAACCCCTGCATCTTTATATAGACTTAGACTGGTACCCACGACGTCGATTGTGTCCCTTGTAAGTTAATCTTAAAAGATAGACATAGGTATAGCGTCGTTTACTTTATTTAGATCACTTAAAGAGGAATCATTCTTTCATACATATTTTTTGGGTTTCTTTAACCGTTTTTGCAGCCTACGCCTCGGAAACCCGTAACGGTGGATCATTTTACCATTTTTTTAACATTTCTCGCTGTATCTTCGCTTGTATTAGTAACAGGGCGATGTTTATACCTCCTCTATAAATGCTCTAAACCAACACAAAAAGAATTTCAATTGGAACCGGTATTTCCCGAGATTAGCGCGTTCAAACAAAGAAACTCTTCAGCTTTATTAATTTTATTAATTATAGACATCTATCAGGTTAACCTAACAGACATTTGCTTTGGTCAATTGTATTTTTTACCTAAGAAACTAAAGAGAAAAATATTTCATATTTTGATGAAACCAGTTGTTTGCTGACGTTCATAATTAATGACAATTAATTATTCAAGAGTTAATGATAATGGAGCTTGAGTTAATGATCACTGAAAAAGGCAATTTGGACAATGCAATTCGGAGCAACATAAACTACAATAAATCTGTCACAGTAGCTACAATGTTAAATTCATTGCGCACACCGGGATACAGGGAATAATTGCTCGCTTTTCTTTTCAGTACATTGTACTTGAGATTGGATTTTTAATAATACACACAAGAAACTGCGGACTAGATTCGCTGAATACCTGCTCGTAAATTTCGCAACACAATGTTCATTGTTTTCTTTCTTCTATAATTCAATTTAAACTCGCGAGGAACAATCGCATTGTACAATATGTATTTAGGTGATTTTGCTTCGTAGAGCTACTGTAAGTAAACAGTCACTGTTACATTTTTATGTAACACTAAAAATACTATTGTCTTGCGAAACATTATTTAACTATCTACGAGTGTAATAAAAAAATATAACTATTCGACTTTCACATCTTGTCGATTTCGTAGCGCTACGGCGTAGCTGTGAAGTATCGTAGACTAGAATTTTCTAATACTGTCTGTAGGGTACGCGAGTAGGACACATTTAAATAAAACACGTTAACGGTTTAAAATGCGATATATAATGGTAAACCTATTCGAAAATTTTCTTAAATTCGGCCCTATTTTTCGGATGCAGCACGGGGAGACTTGAGATGGAAGATGTCTCTGACGTCAAAGTAAAAATTCCTACGCTAGCGCCATCTGTTCCGTCGAAGTTGGTATTTGGCGAAACTGGCCGGGTCCTTACAGAATTGATTAACGGTGTCTCGCGTTTGCCGGTATGCTGTTTATTGGGATCCGGAGTTTTTAATATGGGATCCCAAGTGCTTGATAATCTGAAGCCTTCCTATTGTTCCGAAACGACGGGCCGAAGTTAAAAATCATTTTCAAATAAGTTTAACTAATATATATCGCGTTTTAAACCATCAAAGTTTTTTTTATTTAAAATTGTATTTTCTATTTTTACAACATATTTTTGTCTCTTTCGCCTTTTCACTGTATTAAATGTTTTAGCTTTAATATTTTTTAAACTGTTAATAGAACTTTATATATATAGGCTTTGATACTGAGGCTAGCACTCATGCTTTTATCGATCCACAGACTACGAAATTGTTTCAATAAGCGGCTTATAACTTTCCATAATCCATACTCTCTTTGTTCGTTAATAGCGTTCTGCAGTCTATGAATTCACTCTCACGTATGTTTTGTAACGGTTTATAAATGTGTAATAAATCCGCAGCTATAAGTAGAAAATAACTTTTGTAACAGAGAACGAACAACAGGGAGGAGATTTGTTTTTACTTGACTGGTATATAGATTGTTGATTTAGACTAAAAATCGATTATAAATTTGAAAAACCAGATACGACGCAGGCATAACTAATTTATATAGTGCCACCATGTGAGAAATATTAAAGTCTCTTGTTGATTTTACTCAATCTCTCCGTTCTTTCAAAACCTGATTTTACAAAGAAATATTACCTTTCGTATCACATCGCTCGTAGATCTGACGGCCGTTGGGGCAAAAAGGTTCTGGAGTGGAGACCACGTACCGGAGGTCGAAAACCTGGATGACCTCCTAGGTGGACCTGATTAAGGTAGCAAAGAAACGCTGGAATCAACTAGCGAACGACCGGTCGTACTTGAAGTCTATTGAGGAGGTCCTATGACACCGGATGGCTCGAGAATCGATTACCTTTCAATGTCTTAATTGCAGTCCTTTTTTATTTTTTCCCTTAACACCATCTATCTATTTTTGTTTTCCCTTCACTTCCTGAAGCCTGGAGATCGCCGTTTAGCTATAAGACCGCCGTTTTATTTATAAGCTAGTCCATAAGTTTTTCTTTTAAAAATTAAATCCTGTCGTGTTTATAATTACTAAAGTTAAATAAATAATTGTTCTAGGTATATTAACAACTAAGCAACTGCTGTAGTTTGTCCATTTGTCATTGGATAAGATACACTAAAAAAATGTACAGTACAGTGCGAATCTTTGATGCTATAACTAAATTTGTTACTATCTCTAGGTTTAAATTCAATTGTATTAAATCACAGTATAAACGAACTAAATCCAGTATTTTGCATATTATCACTCTTATTTAGATGACTTAATATAGAAAGAATCAAAAAGTTGATTATCAAACTACACAAAATTTTTAACGTTTTTCTTTAAAAGAAATTAGCTCCGACTTCGTGCTCCTTGGTCTAATTGTAACAATGTAGGTATGTGTAATTATGAATGAGTCGTGGCTTCTTTCTCCATGGGGTCCAATATATTTCGCCTATTTACGGGGTATTTCGCACCATTGTGAATCCTATGTCTGTTCTACATCATAAAAATATCTACATGACTGATTTACTTGTATCCTGTTGTACTAATTTAATTGTTTTTTGTAAATATTTATAAATAGTGGTGTTTGAGGCATTATTTTGCTTTGCAGGATGTCGGGTCTGTGGATGTTACTCGTTGCCGTAGCAACCGTTGCTGCCGACGAAGCCTCCGACCCTCAAGGACTTCTTGAAACTGCTTCTGGTGAGTACATTTGGCATTAACTTTTCCTCCTATTCAAGAATAAAGGAGGTCTCCGCTGTATTGTTTAGGAGTAATCTATTGCTCATAATAATAGGGACTTGGTCTTTTGTCTTGGACACTCAGCTATTACTAACAATATTCCTATAAATTTTAAATTAATAACAATTTTTTGAACTAAATAAATCTGGACTAAATTCTGTCTGTAGTTTACGCGAGCGTACACATTTTAATAATAGAAATAAAAACTTAAAAACGCGATATATATCAGTCAAATAAGTCTCCACGTGACCACGGCTGACACAAAACATCCAAAACTTCAGGCTGTAGTTTCAGGGTGTAGCATTGTCAAATATGTTTAACTAATATACTTCGTGTTTAAAACCGTTAAAGTGTTTTATTTAAATGAGAGCTACATATTTTTTTTTATTCGAAGATTCATATAAAGTTGACACACACAATTAAAATATCGGAATCAATTATATTAAAAAAAAACAAATGCAAATCTTGGCAAAAGGTTGTACTTAGTAAAGATATCTACTTACCAACCTAAATGTCTTCCTAGTGAAATATAATTTCCAGTATAATATATCCACACAATATATAATTATTAACGATGTAACGTCGTGCAAATCTGTGTAATATGATATCTGGATGACAAACAGGGCGGGTGTAACTCGAGAAGAATTCATTACCGGAGGGCTGCTAGAATTTCCACCCTCAAAGGATTTCAAGTCGTCGTTCATATACACGCCTCATAATAACGTGTATAATAGATATACAATGACTAGATACGTTAGTAGGTTGTTAATTATATCTTAGCTAATATGATGTTAACTTTGACAGACCTCCTTTCTCAAGAATTGCTATTCAGTACGTATATGAGATTTTCCTTGTTACAACAGCAACATTACCAAAGCAATAGTTTTAACGTGCTCGTTGGTCTTATGGTAGCAGTCTGGCTTATAATCAATGGGTCGTGGTTTGAAAGGATGAAAAAGCTGTAAAGTTTAAGCGCGTTTTAGATTTCCAAAATACAACGAATATAACACCTCCTTTTTAAAAGAAAATAACATACAATATAGGTACAAAAATTCTACCATTAAACGAAAGTAACTAACTAATTCAACGATTAAAATACAGTAAAGAAAATTGTGTTAGACAGGTATAAAAAATATTGACCGTCCTTGCTGACAATGCCATTGTACAAAGTAGCCATTAAAATTACGCTTTTAGCGCGGGAAAATGTGAAAGCTAGAATAAATTAGAGGCGACATTAATATGCAAAGAGCGGGCTCATTTATTATTCTTGTCACATATTTCTGTAAGTTCCATTCGTTTCTTGACACTTCCACTGATACGCGTGCCTTTATGCCTTTGTAATTAGCAAGTGTGGACTTCTGAAGGCTCTCTTGCCACGCAACCTGCAGTTTATATTAATTCTATCCACTCTGACAGGAGGTTGTAGTAACTGGATAATATGAAGGAATGTAATAAATGGTGGTAAACTTGTAAACTAATTAATACATTACAAGTGAGGTTTCAAATTTATCGATAAATAAATTTAAAAAGGCATAAAATTTTGATTGTCTTAAAAGACGTATTTTTATCTGAACTTTTTCTTAAATGACAAGACCGCCTGGCAGTAATATGAATTGCTCCTTTTGTTTATAAGAGATGTTACAATAAGCCGGACTGAGTTTTTTGGGTGTTCTTCTCAGTTATGTTGCTCTTTTGAACACTCTGTAGAATCACGACGAACAAACAGACAAACAAAAACATTTTGACGGATCTAAATAATTGTTAAAATTTTAAAGAGAATAAAGTATTTTATTTTATTTTAATAAAACCGAAAATATTAACTTATTACTCCTTCCTCATAATATATCTGACATAATATTTTTTTTACAAACAATTGAAGTTAGGTTGAGTCGCCGCGTGACCACTAGCTATAATAGTTAAAAATAAATAAATGCAACTAAAACATTTAGCATTTTAAGCGGTTAAAATGTTTTATTTAAATTTAATAGGTCTGTCGATAACCTCTTGCTAGCATGCTATAGACTAATTAAATAGAACTTAATCTAAACATAGACTAAACGGTACTTGTTTCGAATATAACTCAACTCAACTCAACTTATCGATATTGTATATCGTAAGTTGAGTGAGCATTCGAATTAATATGCTAATTTAATTATTAATTTTCACACATAATCTAGTCTATATTACAATTGAAATACTGGAGGGATTCTTATTAAAATGGTAATGATTATGCTCTCTCTTTCTTCATATATCGAAAAGAGTAGTGCAGTGTGGGTTTGATAAGTAGCGAAAAGGGTAATCGGCTTATGTACCGATCGGCTTATAGAAAGGTCGGAAGTGAGCATGAGGTTGAAATCGTTGTTAAATGTATGAAAATATTTGCTTTCCATTGGGATTATTTAATATATATAAATACAGACTAGCTTTTGCCATCGGAGCCACTAGAGTCCACACGCAACACAAAATCTGACTTTGTATTTGTCGGACTTCATATATATATATATAAATAAGTGCAGTTGTTTTAATTCTAAATGTATGGTTTTCAACGATAATTAGTAAAATTGCTTAACCTTAGCAAGAATTACTGAAAGAATACAGAGCCAAAAATAAACTACTACACAAGTAGTGCAGTTTCATCGTATTAAGTCATTCTTTCCGGGGAGTTGCTTGTAAAAAGCAAGTTAAATGTGAACAAATTTCGGTCTGCAGTCGTGCCAAATAGGTTGTATTTTTAAAGCAGGTTTTGCGGTTAAAACGTTGTCCGTTTGAGGCTTGAGGAAACCGAGGAAATGAAACGCCAACCGCTCTGTCCGCAAATCACTGTGCCCCTATTGTGTATTTCTGTGTACCTACTGCTAGTGAGTACATAAGTGAATCTTTTTACGTTGGGATATTATATTTAAAGACCACGAGTGAAATATTATAAAAAAGGCAACAATTATTAACTGGTTCCATTGCTAACTTGAATTAAATACTGTCTATAGTTTACGCGAGTAGTACACATTTAAATAAAACACTTTAACGGTTTAAAACGCGATATATTAGTTAAAAATCATTTTCAAATAAGTTTAACTAATATATCGCGTTTTAAACCGTTAAAGCGTTTTATTTAAACTTGAATTAAATTACAGAAAACTAAATAAAATTACTCTCAAAATAACACAGCACTGAATTATTTGAAAAAAAGAAAGGATGTTAACCATTTAATCCGATAGATTCTCCCTTAAGGCGAGTTATATGCCACAACCAAACTCCGTCGAAATGACTCTACTACATCTTACCTATTATGACGTCATCTCAGTATTACTCTAACAATAAATAAATTTAAGCGTAACTAAATAAATGTATACACAAACAAAACGCGAATCTCACCTGCCATTATATCGACAATGTGAGTCGTGAATTCGAGTAAACATTGGTTCATCAAATTTATTAATCTTTATGTGCTTTTAATGTATTTTGGCGCAATTTAAATTTTACCTATTACAACGGTATAAAAGCCATCCAAAAAAGGATTTATTGAAAGGAAAAGCATCCGTAAAACTGAGTATAGTAAAAACAAAGTTATAATTACTTAAAAACGCTACGCTCATGAGCTACTTTAGTAAACAGGCTTTTATTTTATTATATATTGGTCAGGAAAAAGGAAATCATTTTTATTTTAACTTTAGGACTCCATTTAATACAACTTGCCTGTGTATATCATTGCATAAGGAAGAATCAAACTGATCTAAACAAGGGTTTTTTGTAATATTTTGTACGTCCACAGCTAATAAACACTCTGTATAAATAACCTCTATGATATTTCCGAAACAGTCAAATAAGGTTGATATCGATACCTCCTCGTAAACTGTTTCCAATAAAACAAATTAGAGCGAATACATAGAATCCTGTGCTCGTTTACAAAATACGGAAAATTGATTCCATTAGCGTGCATTAGGGGTGCTTCCTAACAGTGTGGTAAAGATACAGAGGGTGTTATTGTACAGGGGAAATTAGCTTCTATCTGTGCGGCATAAGAATTAAATTAAAATAAGGGTGCGCCGACGATGTTGAGTAACTTTGTTGAAGTGGGGGTGGGTGTTTGTACGGGACACATTTGCGAAGTACATAGTCTGTACATGTGATTAGTGGAAAGTTAAAAGGACTTTCATATTACTGTAAGATAAACTTTCCGTTAGGATTGTACTATCGATTTTCTTATGTTTCGCTCAATAAACACACGTTACGTTTTACGTTCATATTTTTTGACGAGCTCGTTGGTAAATTGGTAACAAGGTGTGCTTAATAATCAACGGGCCTTTGGTTCGATACCCACTACATTCTTCTAAACAATTTATAATTTCTCTAAACCATGTTGGTCTTCGTCTGGAAATCTGGATATTAAATTAATGGTGGGAATATTGAAATTCCGTCACGTCACGAATCACCGTTCACAGGTGAAAAAGGCGTGAAGTTCAATCTCGTTGCGATTTCAGCCTGTAGATTTCCGAATAGCCAAAGCGAAAATAGGTCGACCAGGCATCTTATTTAGATGGCTGGGATCTTTCGCTTATCATCAAATGCACTCTATGTTTGTCTGTACTCCTCTATCAAAATAAATATTGATTTATTGTATGTACATTTTAAATACGTGAACTTCCGAAAAACTTAAAGTCCCAATGCTGGACATAGTTCTTTTTCTCGCACGGGAAGGAAGTAACAACTTGGACACACATCTTTGCAGCTGCTCCAGGTGCACTAATAAAGCAACAGACTGTGTCTACGACGCAACGAAAGTAATCACAATAAACTCTGTTTTCCGAGTAATATTAAAATTTATTTGAAATATTCCAAAATAACATTACATCGCCACATATTTTTTCGCCACCTGGAATTCGGGTCTTAGGCGATAATAAAAGCAGAAAAAAACTGCTTTCACAATAGCTACTATTCAATATTAAGACAGAGATAATGATAACGTATATATGCATTTAATACATTTCATTTAATTTGTTTTGACTGTGCCCCGCCCGACCGAAAGTATTTTCAACCCAGGAATATACTCGCTTACACAATTTTAATTCATTTATTGAAATACTCTAGTATTAGACTACTTTTAGCTTATTTTAAGAGAAATTACTTCACGTTTTTATTATTTAAAACTTGTCAAATTCATGAGTCGGTTTCGTCTTTTCGAATAGAGTTAAGTTATGTATTTGGAGCTCATTAAATTTCGCAACGTGTCTTTGAATACGGCGGTCTCTCGGGCATTCAAAGTTTTGCCTTTGAATAGGTACGTCGTTCTGTCTAGACGAACTTCCCGCAGATATTTTGACTGTCGCGTCCGTGCTCTTCTAAGGTATTCCGTCGCATAATTCCGCAATTATTTCACTTGACATTGTATAAACTATGAGAGTATTACTCCGCGAATAATTATGTCATTTGTTTTAAATAAAAACACTTTAATGGTTTAAAATGCGAAATATATTAGTTAAACTTATTTGATTTTTTTTTTAAATACGGACCGACGTATGCTTTTGGCAAAGGCGAAGACACCGTTAGTAGTTTCTGTAAGGTCAGTTTCGCCAAATACCAACTTATATATTTTGCTTTTAAAACCGTTTAAAATTTAACTGTGTCTTTTCACTGATTGATTATATTTAAAGAAACTAAATAGTAAGCTTTCGAAGTTTCTATTGTTTTGTCTTTCCTGGATCCGAACCCTGGATCCTTCTAGCTTAACGCAATCTGAACAATGCAGGTGAAACAGGCAATGGAATTTAAAGACTGGAAGTTGTGTCCTTTAAATTGTGGTAAAGGCTGTGCTTAACCCTGCTTACTTTAAACGATCTTAACGTTACTTAACTTTTTCAATTTTTCAAACCGAAAACAACATTAGCCTATTCTTTATGGGTAAGTCCTAAATTTTGTATCAAAATTGCCAAGATTACATCTACAATAGAGACTTATAAGGGTCTTATACACGCTGCAGGCACAGATTAAAAATGTCGTAAAAGGAGGGTCCACTTTATGAGTACTTATAGCAATATCTTGCAATTTCCCCGACGATCTTATTTATGGGTTGCCATATCTAAAAATACGGTTCGGAACTTGAACCTAAAAAGATTTTTCCTTCCTCATTCATAACTTCTTAAGTCATAAACAAATATTAATCTTCAGAAGTAATATCGAGTTTACGGAAATAAAACAGATTATAAGCGACTTTTCTTAAGTCGTGATTTCATAAAAACCTTTGTTTTATTGTAACGTATTAGAATATATACATTTTGATAAAGTGTTAATAAATTATTATCTCTACAGAATATTTGATTTATGGATTGGTTTTTTTTAATTTTTCATTGCGACTGAATGTCCTATGAAACGATAGATTTAATGATGTTAATTAAAAACCAATAAAGTTTTATCGGCTTGTAACCGGAGTTAATTAATTAATCAATTGAATTTATGTATCGGATCTGATTAAGCATTTTAATTAAAACACGACCACGAAATTCAATTTACATACATTTAATATAGATGTTTATTAAATAATCTCAATACGAAATATAAATTGTACTTCAAGACTTAGCAAGAAAATGTCGTACATTATTGTTTGAAATATATCAAACGGGCATTTTACGTACTGACGTATTAAATATAAACATAGCATTCGTTTTTGACTATCCATTTCTTACTTAAAAAAAGGACATGGGATAAATTAATTTTAAGATTATGTAAACATCTTTATACAAAATTCCTAGTAATAGTATTAAATATGAGATCTAGATCAGATCAAAGATGAACTGAAAAAGATTAATACCATATACAAATACTTGAAACGATTCTCACAGGCTATTCATTAGAAATAAAATACGTAGTTCATTTACCCCGTAAATAATCCATTTGTCTGACACGAAACTAAATTACAAGTGAATTTAAAAATCGAGAATAAATTGAAAAATATTCGGCCGATAATAAAATATTGCCCGAGTTTCAATATTGAAAAATATTGAAACTCGGGCAGGACTTGACCGGCATCGTCAACATTCGGAGTTGTTCTCAACGTGCCAACATGTACGATAACATGTAAAAAATACATAAGTTGTCAAACGTTAAATTACAAGTTGAAAATTAACTTATTATTTTATTTGACATTTAGGATAAAACCTATTAAATACTGTCTGTAGTTGACGCGAGTAGTACACATTTAAATAAAACACTTTAACGGTTTAAAACGCGAGTTAAATTTATTTGAATTATTATTTTCACTACAGTGCGACGTTTCGGATGCTTTGCAGAAGCCGTGGTCACGGGGAGACCTCCCTGTTTCGGCTGTTTAACTAATATATATAGCATATTAAACCGTTAAAGTGTTTTTATTTTAAAAACCTATTAAGTTAAATCCCATTACAATGCGATTACAATTCTAACATAAAGATGACAGAATATTAAAAATGTTCGCATAATATTCGTGAAACAAGCAGTCTCTGCCGTGTTGCAAATCGATCGGCCTTCGTAGCTGCCCCGAGGGAGTTCACACAATGAGTTATTGGTATCGTCGTCAGCCAGTGTTTTTAGTATTGTTACATGAAAATCGCTTTATGACTTCAAACAGCTAACGGAGAGGAAAATCTTATTTACCGATCCGATTTTATTGTTATTCTTATATCGAACACAACTTCTTTGTCTAGTAGGTTTTGCACTAGTATTTATACAAGATGTTTTTAATAGATAATATTAAACATGGTTTTAGCATATTACAGCTGACAGGATCCAATTTTTTTATTGCAAGCCTCTTCATCTTAATAAATGAAAGTTTATCCCTACGTCGTTCTTGCAAGTTAATTTTAAAAGATAGACATATAGTATCGCACACTTTTAGATCATTTAAAGAGGAATTATTATTTCACATTTTTTGGACATCTTGAACTCCTTTCGCAGCGTACGTATATAATAATTTTCCCCGTTTTTTCCACGTTTCCCGCTGTTTATTTGCTCAAACTCCGGTGTTTTATATATAGTTATAGCGTTCCTCAATAAATGTTCTATCCAACACAAAACAATTTTTCCTAAGATAAAAGCAATCAAACAAATTCTTCAACTTCATATATTAGTATAGATAAGGTTTGTTTATTATCTAAATTTTCTTCTGTTTTCTGTTAGGCGGTTGCGTCTGTGTTGCCAATTAATATGACTAGAGTAACGAAAGCTACTTATAATTAAGTTTTAAAGGTTATCGACATTTGATCGTTATAGTTAGATGTATAACGTAATTTTTGTAAAGTTCATCTTCATAAAACGTAGTCAGGGGAAAAGTTCAAAGCAAATTTCGAAAGCCCTCAAACTGTAATCGGGTCCTTCAATTTATAGCTTACGCCGATGAAAACCGATTAGCAAATACGCCCCAATGATTATTTATCCCTGATTCATTAACCTCGAAGTTCCTTGGTTATTTCTTCGCTGGATATTGGATTTACTGAGCTTTTATATTCTTACAACAATTTATGTACTACTAGCGGCCCTGTCCCGGCTTCGCACGGGTAGACATAAATAAGTACAAACACTTAAATTATAAGCATGCTAATTAAAACGACCATAAATCACCAAATTAGAAAAAAAATTATTGCGCGCCCTCTCTGTTAACGATCGTGGTCTATCTCGTTGGTTCAGGAGCCGCTGCGAGCGTTCGCGAATTCCTAGCTCTATTTCCTTCAAGTCGCTGCGACGATCTTGCATTTTGTTCTGCAAGACGAACCTGAATACTCGAAGATAGATTATCTGGCTCGCTTACACTCTAATACTTTCCAGACGATCATTTTAGGAAGAAGACTCTCCAATACGATGAACTTTTGCTAATCTCGCTTGGAAACTATTCCTAGATAGCTGCGACCTTCTTCTTTTAGGCATATTGCTATGAAGGATATTTATTTTAAATCAGAGAAATTAAGAATAAACTAATAATAATACAAAAGAAAATAAGTTCAAATTCAAAGCGATAGTTCTGAAAAGAATCTTGACAAACATTATGCAAAGTGTGATTCTGGCCGGGTCCTTGCGAAATTGACTTACGAAACGTCGGGCCGTAGTTAAAAATAATTTTCAAATAAGTTTAACTAAAATAATTTGCATTTTAAACAGTTAAACTGTTTTATTTTAAAAAGTGTCTAATTATGTCTTTTGTAATATTTTTTTATTATACATGTACGTTTACTATTAATAAATAATAAGATAACAAATCAGAGTGCTATATAATTCTATCAGAGTGAAAAAATGAAAAGAATATTCTGATGTTTTAGAGTATTTTAGACGGCGAGTTGTTAGTCGTAACGGCGTAGAAACTTTAACACGCAAAGTTTTCGCTTTTAAAAGTCTTTCTCAGAAAATTGCCCGTTTACGACTTGCGAACATGTCACTTTATAGAAAACGTTCAGGTGAAATGTTCGTAAGACTCTGTGGACTTAAATAAGTTGGTACTAACTAGACGAAATTTCAAAGTGTCTGGTTTTCTTCGTTTAAGAGTGTTTCAAACTATGGTAGTCATTAAAGTACAGATTTTTTAAATACTGTCTATAGTTTGCCGGTAGTATACATTTAAATAAAACACTTTAACGGTTTAGAACGCGAAAAATCATTTTCAAATAAGTTTAACTAATATATCGCGTTAAAGTGATTTATTTAAAAGGTTTTTTTCTAAAAAAACCTAGTTTAGCATAATACTGTAGTCAAATTCAATATTTTTACATAAACACTGAAAAATTGTGCTATTTCGCAGTCGGTAACAGAAAGAAAATAACAAATTTTCACTTACAAATTCAACATCCGTGACTCAAACCTACGATTTTGAAATGTATGTAAATGATTATGACACATTATAAATGAAACACTTTATTTGTAATAAACAAATCTAGTTCTTGTGGAAAGCACTATTGTGCTACTCGCGCTTTACGAAAACGCTACGTGTCTACATTGTAGATTCGTTGCTATATACAAAATTAATAATAATATATATTTTCGTATATTCTGTAAGAACTAAATCAAAATTAGTCGTCTTTGGTCGTTTTGATTCAGGAAAGTAATTTAATTTCTAAAAATTTATTTACTTGATAGTAAATAAATTTGATAGTAAAAAAATTTTTTTTATAGAAAAATCACTTTTTGTCATCATGTGCCTGGGTGAGATTTAACAAGTATAACTCAGTATATAATATATATGTATTGAAATTTTCTATATATATTTCTTGCCACCCCACGGATTAGAATCACCCTGAATTCCTTGTAGAGGAGTACCACAGACAAGACTGATTATTTTATAAAACGAAGCACGTACACACAACGCTACGCGGCCATTGTGAAAGAGTAGCTTTATCAGGTCTTTGTGAGTTATGAACATAAAACCTTTATGTTAGAGAATGATACGAGTACTAGATACACATTCTTATGTCTACAGTCTAGATCGGCTTACCTATAGTAATTGTTTAAAAGAATAAAGTCAAAAAATCTTTGGGCTATTTCATCGCAAGATCTGTATGTCAGTTACTCGTATGATTTTAAAAAATTAGGGGTAGCTTCTAGGCCATATATCACATGATTTCCTACATATAACATCAAATCTACCTTACAAAAATAATCTTTAAGTATTTTTCAAGGACATAATATTTTCCCAGAATTTAAACCTAATATATCTGACAGTGCACTGACCAGCAGCACGTACCCGTTAAACGAAGGAAATAAAAAAGGTTTAATACGCAGACCTCAATTGACGGGGTTACGGCGAACTGGGGGCAAACGGGCTCATTAAAGATAATGGTCCATCGACGGACAATCATTAAGAAAATTCCATTAATTACCGGCAGACGCGCCTCGGAGCCCGAATAATTTATAAAATGGAAACTTTTTAAATTACAACTGTTCTTTTTTAAATGGTTTGTGATTTCTCTTAGGGTATATAATTTATGAAACGTCCTGTGCACGTTTTAATTCTGTAATAAAACAGAACAGTGTTTATTGCTAATATCTATACATCTATACATACTAAAAGACGACAGTACATCTCTTGGCATATAATAATATTGTTCAATAATATGTTCAGAAATATACAAACTTTCATAAGGTGATAGAATAGTAATTACTTCTATAGAGATTTGAATACCAAAATATTTTGAATAAACTAAACATCGTCAGCTTGTTGGTTATATTTTCATATTTTTTTGCAGAGTATAAATATTAATTTTGCGAATTATTTATTAATCTCAGTATCCCAATTATTTTTCAATACAAGTATTCATGCTGCTTAGGCTATTAGCAAACTAAGTAATATATTTAGTCGAGAAACTTCTAAACAAACTTAATAACTACATGTTAATTAGGCGAACGCTAAGCCACTCCAAGTGCAATTTGTCCCCATTTTGTTTAGAGGTCAGAAAAATAGCAGCAATAAAATGCGAGAAACTGGGTTAAGTTAATTTATACTCTGTGACAATTTACATCCTATTATTTTCAATTTTAAAAGCTTTCAGCGGAAGCGGAAAATAAACGGGATTTCTCTTACTGAAAGATGAAATAACAGAGATACACATCCATTACATTAATTTACAGTAGTTACTTTTCAGTACGAACGCAACTCGTGTAACCTTTTTTCATATACATAATGTCCCAAATGTGAAAGATTCGGATAATCATTTTTAGCCAATTGCGTATGCAAGTGAGAACGTTACGCTCGTTACGAACGTTACGTTGTAGTTTCAAATCCAGCCTGTGTCAGATTGCCATCTTTTCTTCATATATATTGTCGTCATGTAGTAGAATATTTATTATATTTAATTACTTACTTATATTACTTTTAAATGACCTTTCTATTTAAAAATTACTTTAATTATACATAATGTAATTGTACAGACTATAAACAAAAACAATTTGCTGTTTGTCGGATATTCCGCCATTTATAATACAAGTTTAGAGAAAGGGTAAACTGATAAAGATGCAAATGGCCGTCTGCGACGATCACAAGAAATCTTTCTTACGCCTCGGATTTATCTCGGAAACACTATTTGCATGTTATTAAGTAGATTTGTACTTTGGGGTCTTACGAGATAAGATGCGATGTTTACGTAGAAAGTCGGTTAATTTAATATATTTAAAAACAACCATTGTTTGGTTGATTCAAGTGTTTAAATTAAGATTGTTTATTATAAATTGATTGCGTCCATTGTTCAATGGTTCGATTTGCCGTTCGATGTCCTGGGTTTTATTTCTGGGAAAACAGCGTGTTGTTTTAGTGGAGCACGACACAGAAGTCTGACCAATTACTTATCTGTAAATGAAATTGATCACTGAAATTTACACAGTAATGTGTGTGTTATAGAGTATATAAGAGGAAATGGGATTCCACTTTTTGAATATTAAACTTATTATATTTTATATATGTACGTGTGATGTTACATTTTGTAAATTTTCTGCTGAAACACTTCACTCAAATATATATTTTAGAAAACGTCAAACATAAATATTTATTAAAACACTTTCTAACAAAAAAGGTTAAAAAAACATAATTTTTGTAATATTTTTTTTCCTGTGATGAGCACTTGCAAATCGTTTGTTTAAAATTATAAGCAATTTCTATTTTTATGTTTAATTATATTTATGGACAATTTTTTTTAAAACATGTTCATGAGCGACTAGCTTTCGAAAATTACAAAGACATCTTTATGTGAAAGTGAGTTCTTATTAGTTGTCTCTTTCACGCCCTAGTAAGCCTCTAATCTAAATCTAATTGGGCTTTTAATACATAATTGGTTAAGATACGACGAAATACGTAGTGGATAAGTGTTGGGTCTTCAAAAGCAATTTCTGAGACAAGGTATGTCCTGGATTCGAACACCGCCTGTGTTGCATTGATTCTATTTTTTACATTTTCTAGGTCTATGCCTAGAATTGTCAAGAATCTAATCTATTTGAAAGTGTTCTTTCGAGTGCTTGTAACCATCAGTCCTTAAGTTTAATGTCAAATGGGTCAAGGGTGAGCGAGATGAGTCGGTTCGGAAGGTCGAGTGCTTGAAACTAGACCGCAGCCCCTGAGTGCTTGGAACATTTAGATATACTTTATTTGCTTCGAATCGAGGTTAGGACACGGTTCTTACAATGTTTAATGACGTCTCTAGATCTGTATAATCGATTTTAATTAATTTCTATGTTCGTCAAATTAAATTAGAATTCATTTATTATTAAACTTACTTTTAAAGTATGTACTTCAAATTTAAAAAAAAAAATATCTTGCCTACCTGCAACAATATCATACCTTAAAAGAGCGTAGTTAATTATACGCGTTTTCGCAGCATTGCATTAAGCGTATGGTCTTGGATTCGAATGCCGGGGATTCATAAGAAAAAGTTTTAGTTGGCTCAGAAGTGACAATAAACTATATGCCTGTTAATAAAAGTGATCAGCTCACACGAAAATATGTATGGTTTGAAATCGTCGTTAAAGACGATAAAAGACCTTAAGAGACCCCGTCCCGTTAACGCAATATTAACGGAAGCGTTTTAGTTCGGAACGTGAAAATTACGTTGAGCGGAATTGAGTTCGAAACGCAATATATTCTCGTGAAATCGATCTATCTGTCGGCAACTGAATTCCAATTTTCGTTATCGAAGAGTTTATTAGACCTGAGATGAATTGCGGAAGCCCTGTTAGGAGAACTAGGAAGTTACGCCAATCAAAACCTGTACATAATATTTATTTGGTATAATAGTTTATTTTTTACTAGTAGATATGTTTCTAAATAGGTTAACTCAACGCCTTTTAAACCGTTAAAACGTAGTGTTTAAATGTGTACTGCTTCCGTAAACTACGAACAATTCACTTCTATTGTTGATATGTCTTTAAAGCTTATTATTTAGAAAATTTTAAATAAAACACTTTTAAGGGTTGAAAACACGGAATGTATTAGTTTAAAAAATATTTTAACTATGGTCCGACTTTTCGGATGCTTTGCAGCAGTCGTGGCCACGGGGAGACTAAAGATGGAGGGTGTCTATAAAGTCAAAGTAAAAGACTGCTACACTTTTTACTGCCATGCAGAACATTGTACGGCATGATTCATAGTAAGTTAACTCCTAAGTTTGATCTTGTGCGGCGCTGTTTGCTCTCGTCACTCTAGCAAAGGTTTTGGAATAATATACGTACCTGCGTGCTATTTACAGTATGTACTTTGCACTGATAGACACATGACATTAAGGTTGAAATGAATTTGCGCGAAATTTACATGTATCAATAGATTAAAATAATTTCAACGATGACGTGTTGAAAAAAAAGAGAATTGTGGATGCCAGTTCAAGTAGTGTCCGTGTCGTAAATTTGTATATTATTTATATTCGATTTTTTTATGTATAATCCTAATGCCGCAGTTTTTCGAGAAAAAATGCGTTGTCAGCTATATTTAGATTTTTATTATCACAATCAGACAAGCCGTTAGTCCAAACGTCCGTTAAGAAATATTGTTCGACGACCCAATTCTTTCTGAGTTGTATTCTATTGTTGCGTCTTATTCTCCCGTTTATTGTGTCATGAGAGGGCTTACCAAACAAAGTATAGAAGCTCAATCTTAAGCAACTTTAGCTCATTTTTGATCTTTTATTTACGGCTATTCAACGGATATTACGAATTTGTATAGATTTATAAAGAAGATGAAGTTTTAGACAATACTATTTTATTCTTTCTAAGAAAAACATCCAGCGTTATGTCAATAAAAATATCTATTTTATTGAACATTTATTTCACATAACATGTGATAATTATAAAGTTCCTTAACAGTGTAATATGTATGAAAAAAATACAGTACTTGGCATAAGAAACAATAATAATAGTTTCCCAATAATTCATAATGTATCATCTGCCGATTACGCAAGTAGATGAAAATTAACTTTTAACGGTTTGAAACGCGACATGGTAAACTTATTAATACTTTACTTTAACTACGACCCGACGTTTCGGATGCTTCTGTCACGGGGGGACTGAAGATGGAGGGTGTCCCTAATGTCAAAGCCAAATTTGCCACACTAGCGCCATTTGTTTCCTCTTAGTTAATACTTGGAGAAACTCGCTGGGTACTCACAGTATGTACGTATACTGTTTTTTGAGACAAATAGAAACGCAAACAGCGGCATACCGCGAAACGAGACCGTTAAATGTGTTTTATTTAAAAGAATAAAGCAATCAAGCCAAATTCAATAACCCAGTTACATAATCGAGTTATTGGAAAATATTCATCTTCAAATACGATCTAATCGCGTTATCGCCGTCGAGTGCTTAATTAAATGAAATACTAAAGAAAACTGAAGCGACTCGTTAATTTCCTACGAAGCGCCGGCTTAAACAGCTTTCCCGGCGTTTTCCTTGATGGAAATTATGTTTTTACACTTTCACTTATTGCGTACGGCTAAGTGATATTGTTTCGCTTTTGAGGCTCTTAAAAGTATGAAGGCTTGTAGTCGAGGCGTAGTTCTAGAAGTTTTACAAGTTTTTTTAGCTCCAGGTAACAGTGTTACTTTTAGTACACCGCTTATAGATATGAAATGGGGTCATGGTTCGATCTCTGTACCAAATATCTACACAGTACCAAAAATGTTTTATCCCACAAGCATTGTCAACATAGGTACCCTCAATAGGGTGCCCATCTTAAAAATATAAGGGGGCAAAAACATTTTGAGTTTAATTATAAATAAAAAATCGTTTTAGATTGTATTTACGACACGGATAGGACTTGACTTTTAGGACTTGGTTGAGCAACAGCACGAAACGCTGTTTCCGGCATACACCCACACGCAAGCTGTTGCTCAACCATTTCAGCTATCCTGTCCTCTCCCCCCCCCCCCCCCGTTATTTTTTTCCCATCCCCCGTGTCGTATTTTTTTTTCAATAAAATCGATTATTCACGGTTATCTTAGATATATATATTATATGTTTTTTTTTGCCTCTATAATCATTTTTGCCAAAAACATATTTGAAATTGTCGAAGCTTATGAAGATAACACGGCAACTGAAATATCAGCAGTTATTATTTTTGTACAGTCAAACGTAAAGATAGTAATAAAAGCACACAATATTACAGAATACAACTCAACTTGAGTTGTATATAGGAGTATGTTTTGTTAGTCCCAAATAAAAACGTATTCAAACTCCCACACAATCGTTATTCTATCACTAATTGGATACTTCACCTGTCTTCGCAATAATTGGGTCGTGTTACCAAACTGCTATTATAATACAATGTTAATTTTTTCTTCGGAATATTCCAAAGGAAGGTAAATATATTTTTATGTTTTGGATACGCAATAAGAGTGCTGTTGTGAATTGAATATTCAAATTATCCTCTCAACTGTCGTGATTTACAGTCTCACCTGTTTCTCTGTCTCAATTCAAAAAATTTCTCAAGTGTATTTTGTGTTAACTAGAATTATAGTTTAAGTTTGGCGAAATCGTCTGATGGTAGCAATGTTTGGCTAATGATCAAGGGGCCGTCAGTTCGATCCCCACCAGGTCCAACATATTTCTAATTACTCGATTAATCATTTTTCTGAAACATGGACTTCGTATGGAATTTTTGATATTAAATGTGTGGTCCAATGAAAAGATGTGGTTCAAAGATGAAGGTTATTCGCGCTTCGGTTTCAATTTGTGGATTTCCGAATATCCAAAACCAAAATACGTCGACTGCGCATCTTGTCTAGATGCTATGAGCTAGAGTAAACCCCATGCTATGTCTGTCCTTCTCTATCATTTAAAAAAGAGTTATACCACAATATCGAAAACGAGTATCTCTGTACACTATTTACATATAACGTAACATATGGTATAATGTCTTAAAGAGCGACCTAATGAATTTAATGTATGTTTAGTTGTTCTTCCAGACTGTACAAAAGATATAATTGTAGATTAACGGTAATAAAAAAGGTAATTTTTTACTTTATATTAAGTACTTTAAATTATATTGAGTTTTTTTGTTCCAGAATCGACATCACCGGACGAATTCACAGTATACGTCGGCCGTTGGACGGAATGTTCGATCCACGATGTGGAAAATATTAAAACTATAGAAAGGTGGGTCCTACTTATAGCACGAACATACCTCTCCTGTTCACGGTTCACTGGCTACGGAGCTACGACGTAGCATTACGCTACGCTGCAACTATAAAAGTTCAAAGAAGTAGGGTTATGCTTTTTTAGAACGTTCGACGAGTTTAAAAATAAATATCTTTTCATTCAATCATTATTGGAAGTACTGTTTTTAGTAGTACTGTTAAGAATAATTCTAGAAATAATGTTATTATAGAAAGTTTGGTCAAAATAGTTTTTATAAACACCTTTTATTTTGAAAATATAACTAAGAATTAACAGGTTGCTTGTCAAAAGAGAGAAAAATCAACTACGGAATCTAAGCGTAGTTAAAACTTTACGAAATAAATGTATAAGAAAAAATAAAAATATAAATAAAAAAAACAGATCAACAATGTGTTAAATTTAGTAAGCTTTTAAATTAAAATTTAATTGACATCAAAGTGTCCATTCTGAAGTTTTATGTATTCAAAAAATATGTCACAGGGAAATATTCTAATAAATTAAATTTTAACTTATATAGAATGTGGATATAAAAATGATTCAAGCTTTAAATAAAGCTTGAAAAGTAGTTTTTTGGTAATACAATAGAAACGTTACTTAATCGCAACAAATGTAATAACGACGGAGCACAAAGGAGAAACGGAAACGGAAGTCACGAAGCGTTGCGGAAGGCACCAAGCGCCTGATTAAATAACTTAGCTATAACTCTGTCACGTTCATTTCAATTAGAATTATACAATACAATTAGTGTAGTGCATATATTACGTAACTCGTTTGTCCCCACTATGTCCCACTGCTGGACTACTGTTTAAGAACCCATCGCGCTGCTTCAATGCAGATGTGTTTTAAGTACTAATCAATGATAGATACTGCCAATAGTTGCTTCCAACTTTAAAATCACAACAACAACGAAAAGTCTAATCCAGAAATGTACAGACTTATTTAGACTATGGGCCACTCGGTTAGATAAATAAAACACTTTAACGGTCAGTCTCCCCGAGACCACGGCTGCTGCAAAGCATCTGAAAGGTCGGGCCGAATGATAAAAACCATATTCAAATAAATTTAAGTAATATATCGCGTTTTAAACCGTTAAAGTGTTTTATTTAAAATAATATTTATATTTTTCTTGTCAGTGTCAGTAACTAGTATTCGACCGGCGAGCCATGGTCAGTGACTCTCTGGTCTAATCCTTTCAAATGCATATTGTGTTGTAAATAACATTTTTTGTTGCCGAGATTCGAATTATACTCGTTAATTTTACTCGTCGTATAGTTAATATACTCGACCATCGATTAAAACTTGATATTATTTTAATTACCTCATGTTTTTTTTTGGTTCAGGTATAACATTCGTGTCGAATCTGACTCACTGGTACATACCCCGCGTCTCGGCTTACAACGGCGACAGGTGCAGTGTAGAAGAAAAGACGGCCAATTCGTTGAAAATATGTAAGTTCTATTTACTTTTATTATTGAGGTTAGTACTAAATAACATAATTAATTCTTATTAAGTTTTATGAACGCAAAAATTCGCTCCTTACAAAATTCGTTACTCCTTCGCAACTAAATTGATTGACCGATTTTGATAAGATTTGTTTTAAATGTCGTCATACCGTTGCAAATGAACAAGCCAAGCATTTCAAAAACATTGAAAAAAATAACTGCTTCAAACACGAAATTAGTTAATCTATGTTATATATGATTGGTGATAAAGACTTTGTGATATTGTGGATACGTCTCTTCAAAAAATCTAAAAACTCGATTCGTAGTTAAATATTTTAATTATTACTTAGTTAAAAGTCTTTCATTTAAACAACTAAAGAAATACTGTCTGTAGCTTACGCGAGTAGTTCACGTTTTAATAAAACACTTTAACGGTTTAACGCCTGCTGCAAAAACTTTGGTCTGTAGTTAAAATCATTTTCAGACAAGTTTAACAATATATCGCGTTTTAAACATTTAAAGTGTTTTACTTAATATAAAGAATTCCGTTAACGTATTACACCGCTTTCCGTAGATCGCAGAGTCAATGCAAATAGTAAGATTCTAAAACAAATATCTAGAGCGCGCAAGTGCTTGCTTGGCAAAGCCGCATCAGTATGCAGAAAAGACATCCAATATTCATCTTGAAAGAAGAGCTCTGTAGATCAGCTGTGTTCGCGAGTGGAATTCTTATGTGATCTGGGTCTCTGCTGATCGATTGTCACTTTAACTCTTGTCTATTTTGATTGAAAAGGTGCAATGGCCTTAATCATCAGAAATATTTTGTCCAGAGTTATTTTGGGCATTAACATTTATATCTCCTCAACTTTATAAACTATAGCTGTCACCCGACGTCGTCCGCGTTTCGTCGTTCTTGCGAGCTAAACTTAAGGCATATAATGTTGCAAACATTTTTACATATCATACATAAATTGGTTTCTTAAACCGCTTTCTCAAATATGTAAAATATTTTTCGATAAATGGTCTATCTAACACAAAATGTTTTTGGAATTCGAACCAGAAGTTCCTAATATTAGCGCATTCAAATAAATAAACTCTTCGGCTTTATAATCTCAATTGGTATTTTATATGAAACTCTGGGAGTGGTCGTGGGAGTGGGGGTGGGAGTGGGAGTTAGAGTAGGAGTGATGTGAGGTGAGAGTGTTGCGGCAACGTAGCACGTACAACATGGATTGGCTGCGACAAAATGCGCAATTACATAAATTAATAAACAGCCTAAATAATTAAAAATTGTACCCCAAGTCACTAGTTACTATATATAGTAGTTTTAAATAAAGTAACGCATTCTCAATTGGCCTAACATGATTAGTTAAGTTTACTTTTCCTAGGTTAACTGTAAAAATTAAAACAATCTATTTAGCTTACTTAATAATTAAAGCTTTCATTTAGCAGTAGTGATAGTATGTTGCCATTTTATCTTACTGTGCTGTGACAAAATGCCGGGAAGCACCATTACTTTGGGAAATAATAAGTATTAGATATAATAATGTATTTATAGGAACACGTTAGTGTTTAACGCTATAAATATATATACATACATATGAAAGATATAATATATCATCAGGTTCTGCGGAGCATCCGTCTCAAACATAGGCGCCACCCGAGTTTGTGTGATGCGTGAAAATTGTTCGCTGGGCGAATGGTTGCCATGGCGACCAAGGCCCGACGGCTCTCTCGTACGCACCAGAAGATTACGAAGGTTACCGCAAGGTATATAAAAATAATGATCTACTTAGAATCTATGTCTTCCCTTTACTATATTAAAGGTAAAAAATCATCTATTCACGCAGATGACTATATACACTTATCGTAATATGTTACTAGTTAAAAAATAAGACTAAATTTTTTAGTCTTTAGTTCCTTTTTTAGTTTTTATTCCTAAATAAAATTATAGTTTAATTTACTTTCCAGATGAATGACTTTCGAAATAAAATATTAATACCATATTTATTTATTTTTACTATCAAATTCACTGAATATGAACTGAGAAAACATAACTTTTTTTCTATATTTTTCAAAGTTTGGGACTCTACGAATAAGTTTTTTCAAGGAGGTGGCAAAGAGTGTGACGTTGTTGAGGAGGTCAGACCAGCTGCGATGGAAGCCAGCGCCCATTGGACGCCTGGTCCCTGGGGATCATGCCGCGTTGCTGTTGAAATTTCTGCCACACCAGCACCTCGTAAGTGTTTTGCTATATCTGTTTTGCTATCTGCAACGTATTTTATCAGCTAAAAAACTTATTTTACTGAAACAATAGACAGCATTTATTTATTTACGAATCGTGTATCGTGTAAGTCATAAGAAAATAGGAAGTAAAGGAAAATATAAATTTTTACTATTTAATAAAATGAAATAAGAGACGTTAAATGATTTAAAACACGAAATATCTCCTTTTTTTTTAATTCCACTCCGAAGCTTCAGATACTTTACAGAAGCCATTCTCCCGTAAACACCGTTAAAAGTGTTGTATTGAAATCTGTACTATACAGATAAAATTGAAGTTATAAATTCGTAACTAAACAAAAACCATAAAATTAAGGGAATATCGAAACTTCGATCTAACAAAATATAAAAGCTTATAAGAATAAATGCACGCTTAAGTTTATATGTTACTTTCCGATATGTTAGTATGCGAAAATTATAGTACTAATCTAATAATGTTTTTAAAGAAAACGACGAAGACGACGACGCAGACGACGATGACGCAATCTACGATGAAGATGATGAATCTGATGAGAATGAAAAGGAGGTGGACGCGAGTTGTGGTGGTGGCGTACAGCGGCGAGAAGCAACTTGTATTCGAGCTGATGGACGTGCTTTACACCCGGCACAATGTGCTCATACCACCATGCCCACTCTAGTACAGCCATGTGAGGTGAGGAATTGGGAACTCAATATTAGACTTATCAGACCACAGATTTAAACCAAAACGCGATTAATCTTCACGACTACTTCATCTATGGACGGTGGTTCGTAACCCGGACGGAATTTCTATATTTCTACCACCCAATTATTCAATCTTATACATATCCAGATTTCAGAAATCTAACATGTTCCAGGAAAATTATAAATAATAAATCATTATATTTGTCGTTACTTTTGCCATACCACGAATGAACTGTATAAGATCGTACGTTAGTTATACAGTTCAGTTGGAAAAACAATTATAGTAATAAAATAATGCAACAGTGTACCAATGTGTTAAATAATACCTACACGACAGGTACCTTGTCCCCGCGACTGTGAAGTGGGTGAATGGAGTGACTGGGGAGCGTGTCAGCCAACTGATGGCTGTCCACTGTATCCTGTTCAGCAGCTTACCACTACAGGTAAAGGCTTTTGAATTATACTTAAATGAATCCCATCTCCTATAAGAGGTTCTCCCACCGCAAGTCACGCACCATACATAAGTCACACACTACACACAACATACAGACTTCATTAAGTTTCCCCGGAATTTCGAGTCAAGAAAGCCTCAAAAGATTGTTTAGCCTATTTTGAGCAAGTTTGATGTATGGGCGATTACCTACAAAAAGGAATATACAAAATTTTAATATACACTGTACATATCGTACAGTGTAAAGCCAATCCTATCCACCATATTACAGGATACAGCGTACGCCGACGTCGTATTATAGCAGCAGCATCTGGCGGTGGGGCCCCGTGTCCGCCTCTAGAAGAAAAACGAACTTGCAGCACACCGCGCTGCGCGTCTTGGAAGGCCCTACCTTGGGGCGCCTGTGTTCTTAATCAACAGCATAGTACTTGTGGCCCAGGGAGACGCAGTCGCGAGCTACGATGTGTTGGTCACGATGGTGTAAGTATTATGAGTGCTCAAAAATAACAGATTGTAATTTGATTATTTGCAAGAATGAATGCTCTATATATATATATATATATATATATATTTATATATATATTAATATATTAAACCTACTTTAGCACCAAAATACTTTTAAACTCATAATTATGATTAAATGGCTTAGCATTCCATTGACGACATTTGAACATTTCTTTGAAATATTTTTAAAGTACCGTTATGATATTAAAAATATCTTTTGTAAAAATCCAAGTAATTGAGGGTCACTTCTCGACCTGATAAAATAATTATTAACATTTTTTCTTTATTCTAATTCTGTTTATATATAATTTATAGTTGTTAAGATTATTTAAACGAAATCCTTAACATTCTTTTAGAAGGAAGCTCAACGTGCATGGTGCAGTGGTAGTGGGGCCCCAGCGCGTACCGAACGATGTCGCATAGCTTGTCCGGGTGATTGCGTCGTCACCTCTTGGGGCGCTTGGTCTGCATGTTCCGCGCCATGTCTATCTCCTGGCCATGCCAGACCCACACGTACTAGACGGAGATTCATTGTAGCACATGCGTCTCCTAGTAAGTACTCAAGCATGGTATAAAATTAGGAACCCTTTTGGTATTAAATACTGTCTGTAACGGTACTGTAACACTTTAAGGGTTTAAAACGCCATATATATTAGTTTAACTTAAAATTATTTTAACTACGGCCCGACGTTCGGGATCTTCCATGACCACGGCTGCTGCAAAGCTTATCTAATATATATATCGCGTTTTAAACCGTTACAGTTACCGTATGTAATAATTATAAAATGTATAAAACTACTTTTATTATTTTTATTTCACTTTCAGATGGCTGGGCCTGTCCCGCTCAAGAGCTATTGATTCAAAATGAAACTTGCAATACCCACGCATGTGGGACGTATTCGTGGCTAGCTACACCGTGGGGCCCCTGCGAACGACGATCCCAAGATTACATTCCTGCCAATAACTACACAGATTTACTCGTAAGTAAAGTAAAATAGGTCTATAATTCTATTAATAAAATTAAATAAGTGTAAAGTGAAACTTAAATCACACATAATACCTTTATTAGGATAGCGATGTCTACAACCAAAGCGACGACGAAGAACCCTGTATTGAAGAGGGTGAAATGACAAGAGACGTTATGTGCGTTCAGAATAATGCAGATGTTGTGCGAGAGGCCCTGTGAGTATTGTAATTCGTAAAAAAGTTGCTTAGAATGTTTTTTTATATAAAGAAGGAATACATGTATTTTCACGTATGTAAATTAACTTTTTCCCTATTTAAAAAGTATAGCGTATTCACTTATATTTAATCTAAAATAAATTATTTCAGATTAAACGCATATTATCAAGTAGTTTATGATGTCAGGCGACAATCGATAAAAATCATTAATAATGTGATTTGATTTTATTATATAATTTTTATGTAAGATTTTATTCTCAAGTAATACAACATTTAATATGTTGTAAATATCTTTTAGGTGCTCACCACTTAAGCGTCCAGCTTCTCGACGCGCTTGTACTATACGTTGTAAGCGAGGCTGTCGTGTTGAATCTTGGATGCCTTGGTCACCGTGCCCTAACACTTGCGGTATGTGAAACAATTTAAATAATAATTAATGGCAGAGAAATTACGACCTGCAGATATAATCGTCATAATACGGTCTCATATTTTTATTTTCTTTTTACTTTTACGCAGATCCCGGTAAGCAAGTACGCGTTCGGCGTGTTCATGGAGGCCCTAATTGCGGGCCCCTGCAAGAATCTCGTGACTGCCCTGTACCTCGCTCTTGTGGGGCCCGAAGCCCTAGTTGGGTAACTGGCGAGTGGAGTACTTGCCGTTTGCCGCCTGCACAACGCTGTGGAATTGGATATCGAGTTAGAAGTAAGTTACTTCATTTTAATTTCATTGAAAAATGTCTTTATTAAAATGTTCTATTAAATCTAGCATATTTTATTTTTCGTATTCACAATTAATAAAGAGAAGCGAAACCTTTTTAAAGATTATTAAATGACATTTACAGGTATTTGGTGTGGATCAGAATCCCACCGAGTAGAAGCCGGCGCTTGCGCAGGCGAGAGTGTGCCTCCGAGTGTGGCGCCGTGCCGCGTCAACTGTGATTTGATTACTCCACTAGACTGTCAGACTGTGTGCCGAAATCCTCTCAAGTGAGTGTTTGGTTTTATAACCCTTATTTCATGAGTTTAATAACAAAGTTTCTTAAATACCCACTGCCTTAAAGCCATAGTTCAATTAATGTATTTTAATATATTTAAATGTAATCTTAACTTATATATTATATGTACACACACAAAGCTTTGCTTTTAATTTCCTACTTCTTATTATTTTAAAGGTATCTAGACGCATCAGACCCTGATGTACCGTCTTGCGTCTGCAAGAATGTATCTTTAGAACTTTTGCCAGCCGACTCGGATTGTATCCTGCCTTCCGGGTAAAGTTTTTTAAAATTCTTTTTTTCTGACGTGAATTATGTATTTTTCATTACAATACATAACATTTAAAAATCGAAAATAAATTGAAAAATTTTCGACTCGGGCAGGACTTGAACCGGCATCGTCAGCTTTCCGTGCTGTTGCTCTACCAATTGAGCTCCCGAGTCCTACACCTCATCGTCGAATTTTTTCAACTTATTGATACATGCACCTCTCGCGCAATGCATAACATAAATACATAACATGTTTTTCAGCTTGGAATGTGGTGAAGGCAGATCATTACGAGCTGCACGCTGCATGGTCGGTGGTCGTGATGTACCAATGGATGTCTGCAAGAAATTCCATCCATTGACAGGTACGTAGCGTTTGCTGTATAACTTATAAAGTTTTTAAATGTATATCTTTATTATTTTAATTACATTAACTGTGTCAGCGACTTCGTCTACGTAGAATAGTATTTAGGTTATCGACATTTATTTTTGCAAACTTCATATTTATAAATTAAAACTGTTACCAACGATGTAGTTCGCGTCCCGATGTTTTTGCAAGTTAATCTTCAAAGATTACATTTACCATCGCGGACATTTTTTTCGATAATTTAAAGAAGAATCCGTCATTCATACATATTTTTTGGGTATCTTGAACCGTTTTCACAACGTACGTAACGGAAACCCTTAACTAAACTTATGTAGGCACTTAGTAACTACAGCCTGACCCCGTTAGATGACTTGGTTTGATTAATTCTAAGATGTCATCAAACAGGCTTTGTTGCACGACCACACACACATATAAATAGCATGTATACCCATGTTGTTGGTTAATAAATTATTACAATCAGTTGATAAATTAATGTTAACTTAACATTCGGTAATTTCATGATGTGATACATTCTGATATCAGTTAATATATATCCTAACAATATTTCAGGGCCCCGTCGTGTTCGCGAAGCGTCAACAGATGGTTTCACATATGACAGCGAATTCGGCTCACTTTTACGTGGAACGTGTACGGTGCGTTGCGCACGAGACTGTACTGTAGGGCCATGGGCAGCGTGGGGCCCCTGTGCTGCTGAGCCCGGTTCCAAAGCCGCATTTCGATTCCGAACTAGGTTAGTAGTTTACATAACATTTAAGATTAAATTTTAAACGCATATTGTTACTCCTGAAGCGATGGCTTCAAGGACCGCTGAAAATCAGTTTTGCAACAAAAGTGTGTTCGTAACATTATGCTGAGGGGCATTATTATGTTTTAGGAGTTGCCATAGTCATTTTTTTGCTAAGCCTTCTATATTTTGTATAATATATATATATAAGTTTCCTTATTAAGTTTATATTAGTTCATAGTTTTTATTTTCGGAAGCAACTTTTAAATAAAATATTTTTTATTATAACTGTAAAGCATATTTTTTAACTTTTAATATTCTACATTATAACGCCAAATATTTTAATATCTAAAAATCTCCAAAAGGACAGAGAAACTAATGCGGCACTAACGTTTAGTTGGCAAAGCCGCTTTGCATGCCGTCTCATGTAGATTTGTGTTTTCAAATGACATTACAATATGATATTTTTTTTGTTTGAGCGCTATGTAAAAGACGAACAGTAGGGTTTTGCTGAAAATCAGTGTGGTATCATTACTGTGCTGTAACTTAAGCGGAGGCAAGACTCTTTTACCATCACTTTTCTTCAAAAATCAATGTAATATTTTTTATTGTTATAACAGCTATTGTTTTTCAGCATTCATATTAATTATTGTTTCCTTTCAAAGGGAAGTAATTGAAGAGGGCTCTGCGGGTGGTCGCGAGTGTGGTGCCACATTGCAGCGCGCTACCTGTTCAGAACTGGAGCCTCGCTGGGTCGTGGGCGAATGGGACGTGTGTACACCAGACCGCAACCTTTGTGGACCTTCCTATATTAAAAGAGACGTCACGTAAGTTTGTTTCAGACGCACTCAAAGGTAACGAAGTTGAAACAGCATTTGCTAATCAAACAATCTGTCATCAAAACAGTGATCAAAGTTTTTAATCTAAACAGTTCCTCATCTTTTTTTTTTATTTTTTTTTATTTTATAAGCCATACATCTCATGATTAAGCCAGCTTAGAAATAAATTACAATGGTTTATTAACTATATTACTTAGGGATAACGATTATTGTAATAATATTCGGATCTAAGAAACAATGACTTTGTGATGAAACTTAAAAAATTAGCACTAAATTTAGCAGTGAACCCTGAGCTCAAGATCTGGTGTACAAAAAAGTGGAAATCCCTCGCAGAGCACTGGCTGTCATTTAGGAGTTCCAACCTAGGTTGTTCGTTGATTTTACATTCTAGAACTAAGTGGAGAAAGTCCTCTACTCTGCTGCACCGTTCACAATTTGGATCGTCTCTAGTTCCTCATCTTCGTCTTAATATAATTCCAAACTTGCTAAACGGCTAAGTGAAAATAGAAAATATTATTATGTGATATAAGATCTCTCATTGATAAGCCTCATAATAATAGCGTCACTATTTTACATTCATTTTTTTTAATATACAGGAGGACAGGAATTTACTTGATGGTCGGTGTAATACCCAGCCATAAACATTAAGCAAGTCGCCAATGACCTGTTTTGGTGTTGGATATTCAGATTTAGTCAGTCGACATTGTATAGATAGGCGAAGCATGTGGCTGATGTATATTCCCTATCTATATCTATACTAATATATAAAGCTGAAGATATAAAATATAACAATTAGTTAAAAAGCTGAGTTTGTTTGAACGCGCTAATTTCATGAATTGCGAATTCTTTTTGTGTTGGTTAGAGCATTTATCGAGGAAGGTTATAGGCTATAAAACATCCCCCTGTGACTAATACAAGCGAAGATACAACGAGATATGTAAAGAAAATTGGGAAAATTATTCATCATTATGAGTTTCCGAGGCGTACGCTGCAAAAACGGTACAAGATACCCAAAAAATGTGTATGGCAGAATGATTCTTTTAGACTCTGGCAGACTTTTTTAAAGGACCGAAAAAAAGTCCCCGACGCTATATGTCTATCTCTAAAGATTATCTTGCAAGAACGACGGGAAGGGACGCGACCGACGTCGTAGGTAAAAATGAATTTGGATGCCCGAAATAACTATTCTACGCGAACGAAGTCGCTGGCTCAGCTTGTCTAAAATAAATATTCGTATTGATCGTCTATGGGCCGCTTCATGTTTGCACACTCAAAACGAGTACATTACCAGCGCTACTCAGTAGATGTAACTGCACTTTAATAACGTAAACAAATAAACTACTGACAGATGCGTAGACGGCCAAGGAAATAAGTTGGACGACTCTGTATGCGAGACTTCCGGTGCTGGGACTACACCAGATCGTGTGACCACCTGTCACATGCCCTGTCCGGCCGATTGCGTACTCAGTCCATGGTCTGAGTGGAGTCCATGTGAAATGGTAAGACTATAAATTGGCCTGAAGCTACTTAGAATATTAAAAAGTATTATAATAATAGTAAGGAGATCATATACCGTTTGCATTATTTGTAAGTGAGAATTCCTTATCAGTATTCAAATAATGTACCAGTCTTTCCTCTCATTTATGCACGCATATTTATTTTAATTTAAATTAGTTTAAATTTCCCGAGTCATTTTTTATATTCTTTGAATTTTGTTCTTAACGTTAACTTCTCCCTACTTAATTTAAAAATGGAAAATAAATTTTCGACTCGGGCAGTACTTGATGATTTACCTACCGAGTCAATTGGTAGAGCAACAGCACGGAACGCTGACGATGCCGGTACAAGTCCTGCCCGAGTCGTGAATGTTTTCTATTTATTTACGATTTTTAAATTATATAGTGCCTTCATGTGCAATAACATGTAATAATAAAAGACTTGCCAAATAAAAGACTAGAGATACTCCAATCCCAAGTAAGATATTTACGAGAAATGGTTTCGAGACGGATCTTCCAACAATTTGTGAAACTCTTAACTGTTACTTTTCTGATATTGGTTTGATCTTGGCCAAGAAAATTACATATAATTCTACCTTTATAAGTAATAGTGACATATCAATAATAAATTGAACACAATAACTAATTTTAAACCTGCTCCAGACACTGAAATAGATGCTATAATAAACAACTTAAACTTAAATACAAGTACAGGGATTAAAGAGATCAACACAAATCTATAAAATTTATTAAAAAAACTTATTTTAAATAACATTACTAACTATAAACTATTGTCTGCATAATATATAAACCGCGTTTTAAACCATTAAATCGTTTTATTAGACTAAATGGGGTGGTCGTCGTGACCGTACACGCGTGGTACTGCGTCCGGCTGAGGTCGGTGGTATGCGCTGTTCGCCATTGGTAGCAGCAGAGCCGTGTGAACCTCTCACTTACTCTTGGCACACTGCGCCATGGGACGACTGTCAACCCTTAGGTAACAAATAGATTCCATCTATTTAAATAAAAAACGTTTTCTAATTTTAATGTAAGTATGTAAAAATTTTAATGTAGGGTCGATTTTTAATTTGTATAGTGTCATCGTGTGAAAGATTGAAGGTTTAAACGTTAATCTTTAAATTCGACGATGACGTGTAAGACACGGTAGCTCAAATGGTTAGAGCAACAGAACCGGACGCTGTGGACTCAAGTCCTGTCCGTGGCGTATTTTTTTATCTTTTCTCTTTATAACTTATATATATATAGCTGAACTGAGCTATGATATCATCGATAGATTATAATGTTTGACATTTATTTAATATGTCTTACATCTTAGTTCTCATACTGATAAAGAACTTCTCTATTTCAGGAGGATCACCCTGTGGTGAAGGAATCAAGAGGAGAGCAGTTCGCTGCCTTCGAAGTGACGGAGTATTCGTCAATGATTCTTTCTGTCCTGTTAGTAGTTCTCCTTACTCTAAGTAAAAGTTAGGAGGAAGTTACCCGTTCTTTAAAATTGTGTATCAACAGTGTTAGAATATTCAAATAATACATTTTAACAGTTTAAAATGCGATATATATTAGTTAAACTTATGTCGAAATATTAGTCTTTTAGTCACCTGACCACTGCTGCAAAGCATCCGAAACGTTGGGCTGTAGTTAAAATAATTCCCAAAAAGTTTATATTAGTTAAACTTTATCGCGTTTTAAACCGTTAAAGTGTTTTATTTAAATGTGTAAAGCTCCCGTAAACTACAGACTGTATTTAGTATTAGAACTTGTTAGGAACATATAGTCTATCTTATGATGATGAGCTAAGTCTTTAACGATTGTTCCAAATTAAGCAAAGACCAGATGAGCAGCATAAACCAACATTTGCCCCTAATTAACCTGAAAAAAATGATTTTTATAGAACGCAACAGCAAGTGAGGCTCGGGAGTCATGGTGCTATGTGCCATGTGGAGTAGATTGCGAAGTAGGAGAATGGGGTTCGTGGGATAGCTCGGCCTGTTCCTGTGGAGACGCTTCTACCACCAGGCATATGAGGAGAACAAGGTGTCTTAACTGTTTAATTAAATTCATTCAGGTATTTTTATTTAAATTCATAGCATCACGTATTTCTATCGCATCTGTTTCAAAGACACCAGGAGCCTGTAACTCCTGGTTAACGAAAGATTTTGAATCAAAGCTTTCGTTTATGCGAAATATATAACATATTATTAGATTCGAATGGTCATAGGATGATTATAATAATAATAATTTATTTCTCAAACAATCAATCGATTTTTTAAATCTAATCAGGGTGTTAGTAACAATTTGACCTGTATCGTATAGCATGTGATACTAGAATAAAAGGTATAAAACAAAATACAATAAATGCTAAGACGGATCATGAACCGCCATAAAAGTAAATTATATTTAAAAAAAAATGTATTTTCTCTTTTATTGTCTCTTCTTTTTATATTTTAAGGACACGATAACTTTAAATAACTTTTTTATGTAATTTGTTCTCTCCATATTAGACAACACCTAAGCTCTGCGGTGTGGCCAGGTCGTGCATGTCCACCAACTGAACAACGAGCGCCATGCCCTCGAGAACCCTGCTTGCGACTTGTGGCAAGACCTCAACTGGGTTGCCATGTACAGGTAAAAAAAGATTAAATAATAAAAATATAATTTTTATTCGAATCCAATTAACCCTTTTCCCTAATAATGAACTGTAAAATGTGAGTCACAGCAACGATAGGATAAGCACAGATTTAATACTATGCATTTTTTGTTAGGGTTTCGTTCGATTTAGGCACACATTTGGATGTAGAATGCTCAATTACTTGTTTTTATGATAGAGGAGGACAGACAAGCTTGATGGTATGTGAAATATCCCAGCCTATAGCATCTAAACAAGATACGCTGTCGACCAAGTTTGGCTATGAATATTCACAGACTGAAAACGAAACTTCACTTTGGCTTTTTCATCTGTGGTCTGATGGTGGTTCCTGACCCTGCCGGAATTTCGATCACTCATTTAATGTCCAAATTTCCAATCGAAGTCCAACATGTTTCAGAAAAATTATAAAGTCATTAGAAAAATATAGAACCCGATGGGGATAGACCCACGACCCGTTGATTTTTAGTCGTACATTGCTACCATACCAACGTGGCGAAAAAAGTATCAGACTAATTCGAATAATGGGATATCACAGATAAGAAGGATGCCCTTTTTCAGACATCATCAGGCGAAGAAGCTGATAGTGCTTGTGGGTGGGGAGTTCGTGTATCGCACGCTCGTTGCGAGCTCACGAGCGTCTCTGATGAATTGCTTACCGACGCTTATCTAGAACCTTGGAGATGCTCTACAGCGCTGCCTGGACGTATTGTGGCTCCACCTATGCATCATCAAGTATGAAGATAACGACTGATAAATTCTTTTACCATTTTTTTATTTTTTCTTCTAAAAGAGTTTCTTTTTTACAAAACAGGAGGACGAATTATGTGAAGTTGAATGTGGTTGCAATGAGTCAGAGTTCGGTCAGCCGGGACCATGGGGCTCCTGGGGCCCTTGCCGTGGTGGAGCCCGATCACGCACGCGCCAACTCTTAGTACCACCCAGACGTGCTTGTCGTACTTCTTCAAGGTATGGAAACTATATAGACTATATAAGGCTGTAAAATTAACTCGTCGTAAATTAACGTCGGAAAACTTTACTGATATTTTAAAATGTTTTTTTTTATTGAACACTTTAACTTTAGAATATTTTTATGCTAGATATGTAACAATCGAATGGGCGAACTGTAGCGGTGATGCAGACGAGATCCCGGATTTGCTAGCCATTGAGCCTCGGGAGGAAAAGCCTCGTCGCGTCGTCGTACGCAAGGAACACGTGTACCAAGACGGATACATTGGTAATTATTCTTTCTAAATAAAATTATTATGTTTTATCGTGTTTGATTAATTTTGTTCAACTTCAGATATACTATTAATGAAATTAAAAATTGATTTTGGATTTTAAATAATTACGACATGGGCAGTATATGAACCGGCATTCGTGCTGTCGCTATAACCAATTAAGCTAACGTGTCCTACACGTTATCGTCGCTTTTTTCTTAATCTATTGATACATATACCTCTAGCGCAATGTAATTTCAGTCTAAACATTTGGGAATCGAGGTTGAAATTACATCACATTTTTTTTTTAATCTAAAATCAATTTTAATTTTTCAAAGTTTAACATATAAATAAATAAATTATTCGCTATATTATGATATATTTAACGAGATATTCAAAGTAAGTAATATCGGGATAATTTTTTTTTTAATTGTATACATTGACTCAGCGAAGTTGAAATACTAATTTTGGGTTTTAATCATCGACAATGAGTGAATTATAGATTATATGCTAAAGTTTTCTTAGTGTGTACTTGATAATCCGTGTTCATTTCATGCTTCAGAGGGGAACCTTACCTTGCTGTCGATAGTATGGTCAGCGACCATAACGAGTACTTTGTACGGGTCGTATATGATTTATCGCGGAATATTAAGGTAAGTCTAGAAATTCTATCGATTATAATAATGTATGTAAAGAGTGGTCACTGAAGAAGGTAAACTAATGAAAATTGATTCGTCATTAAATTAAATTTGTACTATTTAAATAAAACACTTTCACAGCTTCCGAAATGTTGGGTCATAGTTCAAATAATTTGTAAAGTCTAACTAATGCATTTTGCGTTATAAAAAAGAAAAGTGTTTGATTTAAAGTGTACTATTGCGTAAACGACAAACAATGTTTAAATATTGTACTATAGTAAAATTTCATACGTAGTAGTAGTATTAGCAACGCTTTATTAATATATGCCCTTGTGTTAGATGTCTACGAAGCCGAAGAATGAAGACAATCACGAAAGTCTAAGACAGCGGAGAATATTATTGGCAGATGCTTCTGTAAACTCTCTCGTTGAAAATGATAACAGAATGTGTCTGTATTGATTATTTAAGTTGTAAGACATTGTTTATGTTAAATTATATTGTAGTGTTTGTTATTTTTTGCCGAAACCAAAGATGTTCCATGTTTGTATTAAGTGTGAGAAAGTTGTCCCAGAGCGGTACCTTGGCGCACCTCGACTACCATATCAAATCTTTATCACTACTAGTAACAAATTAGTAAATGTATTTTAACCTACGCGTAAATTTACAGTTTTAAAATCTGCAAACAGTCTGTCCGCGGGAGTGCTTCCATGTTTTTAAAATGTTTATGAAAACGCTTTAGAACGGTTTTGCTGCGAACAGGGAGAATTAACCGCATTTGTTCGGGCTCTTCAGATTGACAATATTAGTAGCTGCACCTTTGTGGCGTAGATTTGGTCGAAATCCAATAACGTTTGGATAATACCGGCAGCTATATTTGCGATGTCTAAATTATACGGTATTGTTAAATTTGTGTAAAGTAGTATAAAACGAACTGTAGGACTTTAGTTTATCCTAAAGCGTTACATTTAGTTGCATGCGATTTTAACTGACTGTTCAAATGGTAAATCCGATAAAATGGGCTTCAAGTAGTGACCAATAAGACGTGACACATCATGCCACATATCAGTGTTTTAATATTCCCCGTAAATCATGTACCTCGTAGTTGAAGCGACGTTTACTATGTTCTAGTCCATTGATATCCCGATGCTTACAAAGTTTCACGAGCTTTGTCGCACAAAAGTATTTGTACTTGATAGTTTTAAGCCCTATTATTAATCGTAATATTCTGAGGACGTACTCATGTATAACTTTTTGTAGATTTTGCATTTAAGGCCATGTATTGTGTACGAGTATTTACGACGTGGATGTGTTCTTCAACTATCGACTTCTACCCTCTCTCCGATTCATTCAATCGATATTGTTACTTGTTCTATAGTAGTTTTGACATATTATAAGGCTAACGTTTGATTTACGGGTACAATATATTTACCTACTTCTTGTTCCTTCGAGACAATATGTATCAAATACTATTTTAATATTAAGTACGTTTTGTTCTATGTCACTGTTATTGCTTCGTCTGTCCTTTCACATTCTAAACTTCGCCCTACACTATTTATAACCATAAACATTATAAGAAATTGATGTGAAACAATATGTTAGGTAAGGGATCGTGTTAGACAATACAATATTTGATATTTAAAAAAATTGATTGTGTTTTTGTATAATTGTCTTTTATTTAATACCTCTAATTTAGTACATGGTCCTCTTTTTGTTCAAGGATTGGATACATAAATAAGTTATATTTTACTTTGTTAGTATAGAGTCTGCTTATCATTGCTAATTTATCTATAGAAAGTGTTGAACCGGCTGAAAATTAAGAGAAATAATACTCATAATAACAGGCATCTTAGAAATAATTGCCTTATCATTTAATATCTTAATTTTAACATATGCACTTTACATATACTGTGAGTTGATTTCATCTATGTTTGTAAATTTTCAAGTACCTCGGGTTTATATTGCAAATCGGCTAAACCTCTACGAACAATATCGTTAACCCTTACTGCTCTTAATTGTCTTCTGTATTCTAAAACTTCCTTCTCAGCGACCATTAAATTATCCATGTTGTTTAATAAGACCTAAAAAAACTTCAAAATATAAGTATGACTGTTAGAAATTTTGGTGTCGAATAGATTTAGGTTAGAGTAATTTATTTTTGCAGATTATAAATATAAGTATTTTAGATTCAAAACTAAATATTCTTGGGTCAAATCGCGCCCGGATTATTTTCTTATATTTTAAATTTATTATTAAAAATAATTATTAAAACGGTATTTTTAAATTCCAAGTATATTTTACTACAATATAAATAAATTAAGCACAAACACGATATAAATATCATTAATAACACAACATTAAATACAGGCGTAATTAGATTTTTTATGCAGCTTCGCAGCCTTCTCTGCTTGCCTCATCGTATTAGAATTGCAGGTGTAAATATTTGAGCAGTAATAATCTTTAATTTCTTTCATAGGCACGTTCAAATTTCCACCGCCTCCCTGACCTGGTTTAATAAGACGAGGAATCAACTCGGAAAATAGCTTGTGTTGATAATAATCAAAGTTCACGAAGTTTGGACTTATTTGCGCCAATCTACAGCACAACGTATCCGCGTCACTATAGAAAAGGGATATCCCGGAATATTCCGCTAATGCCCTGAAAATCTTCCAATCATACCGCGCTTTACCTGGTGGCGTGATTGCTGGCAGAGCGAACTGACTCCGGCACTCCATATTCAAAAATACCCCACCCGATTCCGTATAAGCGCTCCCCGGTAGTATTAGGCTTGCAAATTCCGATCCCTTATCTCCTTGGAACCCTACGTATATGATCTTCAGTTCAATCGATGGTTTAATCTTGTAGAATATATCATCAGCACCCAAAGATATTATCACACACGGACATATGGTCTTCATGGCGTTCAAAGCACCCGGTTTCCATCCAGCCTCCAGCGCTGCAGCGAAACCTGCATCGCGAGTGACAATATTGACGATCCCCCATTCTTTATCCACCTTAAAACTACCCGCAAGATTGTATAAAGCCGCCATTATTTGGCCAGCGTTAGGCGAGTCCAATTGATCAATTCCAACAAATATGAGAGGGTTCTTAGCACCTTTCAAACATTCCGCTGCTTGAGACAGAGATCCCGTATCTTGACCGATGTAATTGACGTGGTAATTATAATCACACTGTGGGCCAATTGCGAAAATGTCGCAATCGTTATGTGTGTAAGCCAACCGTATCCACGTATTCAGTATAGGTGCTTCGAATCTCGGATTTGTTCCAACGAGAAGAATCCTATCTGCCTTCGCTATTTCGTTCATTTTGATATTGATTGAATAGCTGGTTCTAAGATCGATATTCCCGTTTATATGAGTCAAATCTTTTTCAACGTACGTGTTCTCACAGCCTAAGATATTTAGATAGTCCTTTGCGACTACTAATGTCTCTGCGTTGCAATAGGGTCCAGCGATTGCCATTATTTTACCCGGGTTCACGTTTTTTATGGTGCTCGCAGTCAGTTTCAGCGCGCAGTCCCATTCTATTGGTACCAAACGGCCTTGATTTCGATACATCGGTGATACCAGTCTTTGCATCTCCAGCGAATCTATAGACCACCGACCCTTGTCAGACAGCCATTCTTGGTTGATCTCTTCGTTCTCACGAGGGAGAACCCTTATCACCCTGTTGAACCTGTGATTTAGAACAATATTCGTTCCCGTGGCATCTGTGGCGTCGATGGAATTGGTCCTACGTATTTCCCAAGGCCTCGCCTTAAACATATACGGGATAGCTGTCAAGGATCCGACTGGGCAGAGGTCTATGATATTCCCGGATACCTCGGATAAAAACATTTTGTCGACATACGTCCCTACAAGCATTTCTCCTCCTCTACCGGCGGTGCCTAAAACATCCATGCCGGCGACTTGCGACGCAAACCTTATACACCGAGTGCAGTGTATGCATCTGGTCATTTCCGTGCGTATTAGAGGACCTAAGTTCTTGTCTTCCACCGCACGTTTCCCTTGAAAGTGTATATCTGTGAATCTCGTTCTGTCATTCCCGAATTTCATTGTCAGATCTTGCAAGTCACATTCTCCACCCTGATCACATATAGGACAGTCGAGCGGGTGATCTACCAGGATAAATTCTAGCACGCTTTCTTGGGCTCTTAAAGTTAGTTTACTGTTTGTCCATATTTTAATGTTTTTGGATACTGGCAGCGCGCACGCTATCTGGGGCTTCCACATTCCCTCTATTTCGACTAAACACATTCGACAATTGCCGGCTATTGAGAGTCTCTCGTGGTAACAGAATGATGGTATTGTTACCCTCTCCTGGCGTAAAGCTTGCATCACTGTGTAGTATTTAGGGACGCATACCGATTTACCGTTGATGAAAATTGGAATTTCCTCGGAATTATACCGTATTTGACTTTTAAATACAGCGTTGTTACGGTATGTTAAAATATTTCTAAAACACTTTAGCATATTTACGTTTTGCTGTTTACTGCATACCAAGCACTTTTCTTGACTTTTATACGTCATGTTAAACTGAACAATGAGGTTTTTTAATATAGAATATTAATTTATTTTTTTAATTAATTTTAATTAACAGAAAATAATATTTTTTTCAAATATTTACCTTATTTATTGATGTATATAGTTTTCCCAAAGTTTCCTTAAATTGAATAAACGTTTCTGTTGCTTTTCGATTCCTAAAAAGAATAATAAATTCTCTACTTTAGAATAAAAGTAATCTAAACCATACATTAAAATTGATTATAAGGCTTAACTATGGACAAGAACTTCTAATTATTTTTTATAATTTTAAGAAATTACTACTTAGTAAACGGTGTTTTTTGTATATAAATAAAACTTTAACCACTTAAGTGTATAGGTTAATATGTCACTAAATTATAAACATAACAAATATAAAATATTCACTTATTTTGTTTTACGAAATTGCTCACTTATGATCATGTAGACAGTCCGTGAATGCGTAGTCTAGCGTCAGTCTGACAGAGCGTGCCGCTCTCGGAGCAGCCTGAGCACCTAAAACACGACGCGCTCCTCGCTCCTGGCATCTAGCTTTTACGAGAAGACTGCATGCCTCTGCGCATGATGACGTACGCTCCCAACCGCTTCTACTGCGAATAACGTTTTAAGTACCTATCGACTACCATAGGTGTATAAACCTTGGAATACAACAGACCTATGGACTATTAGACACTAACACACACAACTCTCTAGCATGTAACACAATAGACACTAATTATAAGTATACATAAGTCAGATTTCAAATATTAGTGCTGTAAACTGGTAGAGACAAGTCACCCACGAACAGGCTTGTCCTAGTGTAGGGCCTAGGGACTTTCTACCTGCATCTTGTATATAGAAAGAGGTCGCTATTTCGAAATATATTTTTCTCGCTCGTTTCGTGGGTTTGAATGATAGGCCATTGTATCGTGTGTTACAATTAATCTAGTCTAATTAAAAATTAGATAATTGCTAAAATCCTTATGTGACATGGCATTGGAAAGTATATATAACATATACCTTCCGATTGAAGATAGTTTCCAAGAACGTAGAGCTTCTTCCAGCAAACGTAAACCGTTTTGCGTATATTCAGCCCCTGCGCGCAAGCGCATGCTCGCTGTGGCCAATGCATCACGAAGTCCTTGGGCATGACGCAGATTCGATTGCGGTGTTGGTTCAGAACTTGGCTTCTCGTACCACAAAGATTCTAATGAATTTTGTTAGGAATTGTGACAAAGATTAATTATGATATGATAATAAATTAATAAAATCATGATAGTATATTACATGATTTTTATCGATAATCACCTTGAATTTCTGATGAGATCTAACGCTAATCTTTTTTCTCGTATGAAACCTTTTCATTAAACAAGATTATTTCTTATGATGTAAATTTTAAAGTAGCTTTTTCTACACTAAATTCTATGAAAACTCGTGCTTGTTCTACGATTTTTCAGTTGACAAAGTGATGCTACAAATGTAAGAAGTAATGACGTATATAAATAAAACACTTTTTAAAACGCAATATTTTAGTTAAACTTATTTGAAAATGATTTTTAACTTCGGCCCGACGCGACGTTTCGGATGCTTTGCAGCAGCCATGGTCACGGGGAGACAATAATAATAGAGTAATGACGTATATAAAACAAAATATTAAAATTGGTGCTATGATTTATGTCGTAGATACTTTGTCTACGAACTCAGTCTACGAACTATGATACAACCATATTCAAACTGAATTCAAAATTCGCAAAATAAAACAAACTTTTTCTTACCTAACAGGTGTTGTTGTTCCCTATACAAGGATCTTAACCGCAACAATTGCGTTTGTAATATTTGACTTTCTCGTTGTAATTCCTTCTGTCGCAGACTTAGGTACAGCACTTCTAAACGATGCATTTCCTAAGGATATATGTAGAATTTTTCAATAAATTAAAATCTTAAAATAATCTAATTATTCGATAAAAGAAATATTTAAGTCTAAGATACACATATGTCCTTCCCGTCGTCGTCTCACCTTCCTATTCACATTGGCTACGAAATCTTCATTTTCTGCCGCCAACATTGGTCGTTTATATAAATGCAGTTCCACGAATATCTGCGATGAATATGATAGTTCAAAATTAATCTAATTTCAATAAACATTAATGACACGGGCGGTACTTAACGCCACAAAACAATAGCATATGTTGCTTGTACCCATTGAGCATGCGTCAGATCAATCTCGTGAGTAATCATTGAATTTTATCAATCATTATAAATAAAACACATTAACAGTTTAAAAGGCGATATATATTAGTTAAACTCATTTAAAAATTATTTTCATTAAGTCTCCCCGTGACCACGGCTGCTGCAAAGCATCGTGAATTAAACGATCAGTAAAAAGGCAACTGCGTAAGATCCTCGAAAATGGCGCTCTTTGGTTTTGGAGGCCAAGTCACTTTGGGTCGATGCGCCAGCGGATTAAGATATTTTTAAAAAGACATGCTAACCCTCTGTATTTGCTGTGAAATAATGCATGACTAGCGTACAAGGTTTAATTTAATTACCTGATGGATTGCCTTCGCATAAGCTTTTTCTGTGACATCAGAATTAATCACTCCCCCAAGTTCTTGAATTTCCTGAAAAAGTAATTTTCATGTTCAGACGACGATTTTAAAAGCAATATGTAACAGACGATACATCGGCGTACCAATTTAACTGACAACACTTTTATATTACTACTGAAAAACGTCGGATGCTCCATCTCCATAAATGTTTATAACAGGGTTGCATAGGTTAAAAGAAATAGCTTGTCCCTCTTTCAAATAGAAGCTAAATACGCACATTAAAAATATGTGTATATAATGCTTATTACATACCAATTGAATACTTTTAAGTTCGGCTGTAACAATAGCCAACCTCTGCGTAGGATATCGTTTTTCACAGGAAGCAATCCCCCTATCAAGTCTCACCAACGTGGCGACTACTGTTTCATTTTTATCAATACGACTGTGCCAGGAGTCTTCTGATTCTGACTACAAAATTAATAATCACTTTTAATCTCATACTCTTTTTTCCCTTTTATCTTTTTTCATGCGTAGGGGGCAAACAGGCAAGGGGCTTGCGATGGAAAGTGAGCCGCCCATGGACATCTGCAGCACTAGAAGTCTTGAAGATGCGTTACAGGCCTTTTAAATAAGATCTTGAAGGTTCGAGGTCGTGTCGTATCTTATACATTTCCATAATATTTAATTTTAAACCTTACTTGTAACACCGAAGATTTTCGTATACTAGCTGCGCACCCCATCCCCTTAAATCTCGTCAGTGTATCGAAAAGTTTATCTTTTAATTAAAACATTTTAATTATTGCGCACTACTCGTATTAACTATAGACAATACGAATTTATTGTCGTAAATTTTTTAATTCTAACGCATAATCAACCTCTCGGTACTGAGCTATTGCACTGACTAACATTATTTTTCATTAATCCCATATGTGCCAAGGCTACTACTACGCTCCTTTGAAACGTGATTCAGGGTCCTTAGTCAGCTTTTATAGAAGAATTGGGACGAAGCGCTGGCTGGTACGATGATGCGGTATCTAATGATAATATAAAATAAGATTTTGATTGTTTTGCCATTTATTAATAGGATTTTATTTAGTTAAGAGTTAAATTTTGCGAAACTAGCTATACAATTATTTTTTCTGTTTTCAAATAACTCCTAAAATCTTGGTCGAGTTTAATAACGCGGTGCTATAGTAAATATACATATATCTAGGAGGTGTAGGACTCGGTAGCTCAATTGGTAGAGCAACAACAATGGAACGCTGACAATGCCGGTTCAGGTCCTGCCCGAGTGGGAATTTTTTCAACTTATTTTAGATTTTTCAATTATATAGTGTCTTCATGTAATAAAATATTAAAGTTTTCAAAATATAACTAATAAATATATATATATTAATTTGTCAGAAAAATTCCGCCTTTTTTAAAACTTCGGAAATATGTACATAAAACAATATGCTGACTCTACATTTACTTTCTAACGACTCTGTGGTTTTAATAGTGGCTATATAGATTTTATTTAATTAGCAAAGTGATGTGTCAATGTCAAGTTAGACGTCAAGGCGTTTCATTTTGTAGCTCCCCGCCCTCCCCGGACCATTCATCAAAACCGATTCATCTTGTCATATCCTATCGTTTAAACTTATATTTTTTCAGTTTGCTAAATTATTTTTAGTTCAATTTTATTTTTCTAGATACATTTTTGTAGTGCCTAGTGTGTCAGTAAAAATCTATCAGTGGTAAGTGCTCCTGTAATGTTTAAATTCAATAATTGCCACATGTCCGTGAAACGTATTTCAAAATTCAGTATTCGATGACGAAATTAAAAATTTCACCTTTCAGATAGATTAGGCAACTTTCACCGAGGCCCCAGGCCTTCGGCCTGTCATCAACAACCGACAGCCGTAGTCAAAAAAACTAACAAGGGTAAAAACACTGCTTGCACTATTTCGAAAGTAATTGAAAATAGTTTTCACTATATATATCCCACAATGTCTCAGTGGAATAACACTTACGCTTATAATAACCAGTACCAGCAACCTAACAACTGGAACACTAATCCGAATGGTCAATATATGAATCAAACCTACTATAATAGACAAATAGATCCCAGTGGAAACCAGTATGTTAGTTTTAATGAGTTTATATCGCAAATGCAATCGGGAGTTCCTACCGCGAGTACTGCCCAGTATAATAACCAATATCAAGATTACTCACCAAGCCAATATAATTCAGATAATTATCAAAATATACCTGTAGAACAAAATACCCAAGCTACCTATGAATATGCTAATACTAATTACTCTAACAGTGAGTCTTATCAAATGAATGATCAAGCACAGTCTTTAGGCCAAGGGCGTAACAGGTACACTAGTACTAATGACATGGTATCTAAGTCTAAGCTAACACCCACTGCCACTGAATTTGTGCCTAAAAGTTCAGCACCCAAGAATGTGCCAGCTACTGTTATTAAACCACAAAATGTAGAAAATAGTGTCAATGATCAAAGTACTTCAAGGCCATCAGATTCAAGAAATTGGAGAGATAGACCGCATAGTTCTGGACAAAGTTTACACCAGGCAAATGGATCTGAAAATGGCACAAACAACAGAGGCCACGAAAGTAATCCAAGATATGAAAGGAATCGAAAAAATGACAGTCAGAACTACAATGCCTATCATAGTAAAGCTGAATCTAGTAGTCAATATCAAGAAACAGGCAGAAATGGCGAAAACAATGTGAATAGTAGGAGAAATAAAAACGACAACACAAATGGTGAATCAAACCGTTATGAAAATCAAAAGGATGGGGGCCAAGGAAAATCTAATTCTAAGGGAAAGAGTAGTACATTTTATAGCAGTTCCAAGCCAAAAGACAGCCAGGATGTTAGGAATGGAAGAGAGGGGTCAGGCAGGCAACGCTGGGCTGGAACCCAGCGGCTGAGGGCTTCAGAAAGAAACAGCTGTGAAGATGAGCATTATGCTAATTCCTATTTACAATACAGGGAAGAAAGAGGGAAGTATGTACCAAGTCCAATAAGAAGTAAGAAACAAGTGAACAATAGTAATGCAGGTAAAAAGTCTTTAATTTCAAATGTTTATGGTTTTATTCTAACTTTTTTTATTTTAATTAATTATATAAATTACCCAGATGACTCATAAAAATATGTACCATTAATATTATGCAATACATCACATTTAATTTTATTTATAATATTTTCAATAAACCATTTTCCTTATTTTGAAATAAAATCAGAAGCATCATTACAATTTTCTTTTAATTAGAAAACATACTTATTTTCAAATACAACTTCTATAGGTGCAAACAAAGAAATGACACAAAGGGAACGTCTCATCGAACAACTTGACAAGGGAACTCTGGAGTGTCTCGTGTGCTGCGAGCGAGTTAAACAAATTGACCCAGTGTGGTACTGCAGCAACTGCTTCCATGTAATGCATTTAAGGTGTATAAGAAAATGGGCAGTTAGCAGCATGGTCGGTGAGTTGAATATTATCTAAAATTGTTGTTGTAATAACTTGTACCATTGTTGTTTTAATATTTGAACTTTGGATAACCTGTAGTGTCTGTATTGCTCAAGTGTGAAATTTTGGTTTAATTACAAATATGCTATTTCATGTTTCCTACTTCAATTCTTTTTTAGAGGGTAAATGGCGTTGTCCAGCGTGTCAGAACACAAGTCAAGACATTCCAACCGAGTATCGTTGTATGTGTGGAGCTGTCAGAAACCCAGACTATCAGCGTGGAGCAAACAATGCGCACACATGCGGAAAGTCATGTAAACGTTCCAGGAACTGTCCTCATCCATGCACACTTCTCTGTCACCCTGGTCCCTGCCCGCCATGTCAAGCAACTATTACCAAGTAAGTTTTAAAAATCATGTAAGAGATTTTTTATTTTAGATTTACTAACTAATAGTTTAATCATTGTTGGTTTCTTTGGTCGCAGCAAGAGTAACTTAAGATATAAAATTAAGAGGTAAACAGATTGTGAAATTAAACAAATTTTCATAATTAGGAAATGCGGATGTGGTGCGGAGAGTCGGTCAGTGATTTGCAGCAGCAAGCTGCCGCAAGAGTGTAGCAGGCAATGCGGCCGTAAACTCAACTGCAGCGTTCATAAATGCGCACGCGACTGCCACGAGGGGCCGTGTGATTCTTGTGAACAGATTGTCGAACAAGGTTGGTAGAGAATTTAAACAACATTAAATAACTTCTAAGTTTTTTGAAGACTGTAAGAATCAGTAATGTACATTTCCATATGTATTTCGCGTTTTAAACTGTTAAACAATGAAATTGATAAAAGTATATTACTAGGCAATATACAATTTAATTCTATTCAAACATTGAATTAACTGAATCAAAGAAAATATAATGTGTAATTACGGATATTGGAATTTCTCTACTCACCAATCCTGTGAAATATTTCAGTATGCCACTGTCCGGCCGCCAAAACGAGATCTATCCCATGCACAGCAGAGAGCGGCGACGTGCTCAGCTGGTCATGCGGAGCGGCTTGCGCACGCGTGCTGTCATGCGGTGCGCATGTGTGTCGCGACGCGTGCCACGCCCCTCCGTGCGCACCGTGCCCCCTACGCGTTGAAAACGTGCCTACCTGCCCCTGCGGGAACACAAAGTTAGTTGTACTTAGTATTATACAAGGACGCTGTGATCGCTACATTGATAGGAACTTTGATGCCATATCAGCGTTAATCTACCGTACTTTTATTCTTCTGATTTCCTAACAATATTTGTCTCGAGCGGACTTGTTGGTCTATTGGTAGATGTATGTATTTACCGCTAATAGCAACGTGAGTTCGGTTTGATCCCCACCGGAACCAAGATTTTTCTAATCAATTCATAATTTTCGTGTCACGTCAACCAAATCCAAAACCAAAGTAGCTTGTTTAGATTTTATATATCATGAAGTGAACTGACCGCCTCTGTAGCCTCTGTGTCTGGGAGGTCCAAATCCCAGGGAAACAAAATTGTTTCGGTCGGCCAGGGCACAGAAGTCTGATCAAATTGCCCGTTAAAAGAACGGATCAGTGGAACGGACACAGAAATGTGTTCGCCCCATGCTCCACGAGTGGGAAATGGGCTTTCACTTTTTTTATGAAGTGAACTCCATGCTATAAACTAATTGCTATTATAAGGAAAATCATAATATTATTTCTCAAAATCAACTATTTTAAATTAAGTGACTAGACTGCAAGCATTCAATAAACTAACTAGTTTGAGTTCTAAAACTACTTCTATATCAGATAACTCCAACGTCGTTCAATGTACCCAGTCTTTTTTAAATAATGTTATTAAAGTGGAATTTACCTATGTAGGTTAAAACAAGGCGAACGCAAGACCTGCTCAGACCCAGTACCGCTCTGCGACAATATCTGTGCGAAACCTTTGTCCTGCGGGCCGGAGAACGACAGACATTTCTGCATGCAAAAGTGTCATCAAGGTTAGTTGTTAGGCCAACAAGACTTTGTTCTGACGGAATTGTCTTGCTCGTGCATACACGAACAAAAAAGTAAAACGTTTATTTTTTGAAATTTTGTCAATATCATTGTCACAGAGCTTACATATATTACATATATAGTGTATAGATCACACCAAAAAATACGAGCAAGACAATTCCGTGTGAACGAAGCCTAATGTGGAAGAAAAAATGAGTTCTTTAAATACTGTCTATAGTTTACGTGAGCAGTACACATTTAAATAAAACACTTTAACGGTTTAAAACGCGATATATTAGTTAAACTTACTTGGTCTCCCCGTGACCACGGCTGCTGCAAAGCATCCAAAATGTCAGGCCGAAGTTAAAAATCATTTTCAAATAAGTTTAACTAACATATTTAAACCGTTAAAGTGTTTTATTTAAAAATGGGTTTTGTATACGATACGTCCCGTTATACTTTGATAGATTATAATATAACGAATTCAAAATAATAAATAAAAAAACAAATATTTTTCACATGTTATATCACATGATAGCGTTGTATTATTTAAAAACCTATTTAAATTGAATCTTCAAATACTTTGACACTGTAGCTCAATTCGTTCGAGCAGTAGCGCAGTCCACGCTGTGGATCCCGGTTCGAGTCTCGCCCGTGTTGTATTTTTTTAATAGATTATTTCATTTATATAATGTGCCAATGTCGATTAAGAAATTACAATATTTTTACTTATTGATTCTTTTCTGCGATTTATAGGTAGCTGTCCAATGTGTCCGGATAGTACTCTGCTTCAATGTCGCTGTGGCCATTCGACCATCGAAGTACCTTGCAAGGACCTATTGGAAACTGGCAGTACCGTGATGTGTCAGAGAAAATGCAATAAGGTATCATGTGTTGAAGTAATAAAACAGTAAATGGTTTCCCAGGGATTAGACCCCAAGACCTCCCTTTTAAAATTCTAGGCAACACTATTTAACTACAGAGGTGGGTCAAACTTCGAGAGAAGAGGTGGACTGTATGTAAATACATTAAGCTAATTAGAAATTGCGTTTTCCAGAAATTGTCGTGTGGTCGACACCGCTGCCGTACAGTGTGTTGCGCTGCGCAGTCGCATCGATGCGCAGTGGTCTGTGGCCGCACCCTTTCCTGCCAACTGCACCGCTGCGAGGACTTCTGCCATACGGGACACTGCGCACCGTGCCCTCGCCTCGGTAAATATTTTAATGGAAATTATTCTTATGCTGCTATTTGTTATTAATAATAATAAAATCAGTAACACTCTCAAAGAAATCTTAGATTGAGTCAAATTTTATTTAAAATGTATATGGAACTGGTGGCAAAAGTCGTGGTCACATTTCTTAACTCCTTATCACTGTTATATTTATTTTAACATTATTTGGCATATACTTCAATACTAAATAACTATGACATATTTTTTTCTCTTTGGTCTATTGGTAGTAATTTATGGCGGTTCATGGGTTTGATTCCCACTTGGTTCTGTGTCCACTATGAACCATGTTGGACTTCGTTTGGAAATCTAAATATTAAATGGGTGTTATAAATATCTAAATTTTGTCCAAGTCACGAACCGTCCACAGATGAATTAGCCGTAAATTTTAATCGCCTTTAGGTTCAGTCTGTGGATTTTTAAATATCCAAAGCCAATCTAGGGCGACATTGCATCTTGTTATTGTATAGTGATTTATGGCTGGGGTATTTCATGCCCAGACCCCATGCTAGTGTGCTCTCTACTATAATAAAAAAAACACACTAAAAGCCTACAACAAACATTGTATCAAGGTTTCGAAGAGCTCCGCTGTGAATGCGGTCTAGAAGTGATCCTACCACCAATCCGTTGCGGGGCAAAGCCTCCCCCTTGCAACGCACCCTGCCGACGAGAGCGCCCCTGCGGGCATCCGCCCCACCACTCGTGCCATTCCGGAGATTGTCCCCCATGTGTGGTACTGACTACAAAGACATGTTATGGAAAGCACGAGGTTAGGAGATTTTGTATTTCTTTGAGTCTATATATTCAAGATGTTGTCTGTTTACCTATGATGAAATTGTTGCCAGAAATATTTACTTTAGTCATAAATTTCAAGAATATTGTGCTCTTTGATGTGTCTAAAATCTAAATAAAACACTTTTACGGTTTAAAACGCGATATATCAGTTAAACTTATTTGAAAATGTTTTTTAACTTCAGCCCGACGTTTCGGCTGCTATAAAGCAACCTATATTCTGCAATAGCCACCGTATTTTTTTTATAGGAACGCAAGACAATACCATGCTCCCAAGAGGAGTTCTCGTGCGGTCTTCCATGCGGAAAGCCCCTTTCGTGTGGGAAACATACTTGCATCAAAACATGTCACAAGGGACCCTGTGATACTGACAAGTTAGTAGATTGCACTTATTGGCTTTTGATAAAATAGAGTCTAGTCTATATGATTGTGGTCAAATTACTGCTATTCAACAACACGCATATCCAACGTCATTTCCAAAAATACTAATATAAAGTATACGGAACTTTTTTTTACTGCCGAGCAAAACTACCTTCATATTTGTAACATAATTATTATGAGTTTATTTTTAATTGTAACTAACTTTTCAACGTATTACAAATATCTATATATACTTATGCTATATACTTTGCCTCTACAAATATGCATATTTCAGATGCAATCAGCCATGCAATGAGAAAAGAAATAGCTGTGGTCATCCATGCGCAGCGCCATGCCATGCAAATAACGTCGGGAACTGTCCCAGCAATGGAGCGTGCAAACGAGCTGTCACCGCCACATGCCCATGCGGGCGGCGTAAGGCGGAGCGAGCGTGTTGCGATAACTCAAGGGATTATGCAAGGTTCGTGACAATAGATGGCGCTGAAAAACCTTTCCTATTAACCTAAGTGTGCCAATACTTAAAAATGTAACTTTTATGACGTTTGCAAACTGGCAGCATTTAGTCCTTCGAGCCGGAATTGCAAACATACTTAAAGCAATGCCTTTTCCTGAGTTCCAATTAGCTTTAACCTTAACTTATCCCAACTTTCAGAATCTTGAACGCATTAGCTGCAACGAAAATTCAAGAGGGCGGTTCTGTTGACCTATCTGACGCGCAACGGCCGAGTGCTATGTTAAAAACGTAAGTGCCCTTCAGTGCAGTTCAACCTTATATTTCCTTTTCGTAAAAAAATATCCCTTTTAAAGTTCGTATAGACTTTTCGAGATAGTCGCAGTTTGCGATAAACAAATCAAAATAATTACTATTACTAAGGCTTGACGGGCTAGTAGATGTTATATGATGGAAGTTGAAAAACCCCAGATATTATACATATAATACTGCATATAATATTTCATGGACCAACGATACAGATACAAATATATAATATTAATATAATAATTTCCATTGCGATAATTTCCACCTTGCAGCTTGGAATGTGACGATGAGTGTCGCCAAGAAGCCCGCAGCAGACAGCTCGCGTTGGCTTTGCAAATCCGCAACCCCGATGTATCTGCGAAGCTGGCCCCGCGCTACAGCGACACGCTGCGTGCTATGGCGGCACGGGAACCCGCGTTTGCGCAACAGATACATGACAAGCTGACGGACTTGGTGCAACTTGCTAAGAAGGTTAGTATTGATTATTAATTGTATGTAAAGTGCTTTCCTTCAGTTTTTCTATTAATGCCATATTATTAACGCTCACAAAAATCGCAATTAATATAAGATATGCTTAATTATTTTTCAAATCGTGGTGTTTTCTAGCCTAAAGCCTTCTTCGATGAACGGTGTAAACCACATAAAAAAATCAGGAGTTCTTAAGATTAGCGCATTCAAAAAACAAACTATTCAGCTTTATAATATTAGTATTGATTTAGGTCTGTCCCAACTTCCAAGATAGGTTCCAAAATATATACACTAATTGTAAAATTATACACAAATTGCAAGTATTCATTTTTTTCTCATATTATAGTCGAAACAAAAAACGCGTGCGCACTCGTTCCCGTCAATGAACCGTCAGAAGCGCCAATTCATTCACGAGATGTGCGAACATTTTGGCTGCGAGAGCGTCGCATACGACGCAGAGCCAAACCGGAATGTCGTGGCTACAGCTGATAAGGAAAAGGTAAGAAGTAGTTTAGTCTCTTTCGCATGGGGCGAACACATTTCTGTGTCCGTTTCACTAGTCAATTTTATATTTACATAAAAGTAGCGGCCTTCTTTCGCCCGATCAAAACATATGTTTCGCGGGAAGTCGAACCCAGGACGCTAAACACAATGCTTAATAACAAGATTAACTAATGTCCTACGGAGGCGGTAGATAAAATAAGATATCTAAATACTAGAGATGCGCCGTAAAAAACGTAACATCTTTATACGCTGATAGTCCTAAGTTCCAATGCGATCTATGTAATGAATTTGTTCAATAAAAAACTTAAATTATTCTTAAACTATGTTAAAAGTTGGAACTTAGAACTACCCCGTTGGAGACCACGTACTACCAAGACGCAGTAATTACGACATCTATTTAAATTTTAACTCCACTTTCACAGTCCTGGTTGCCAGCCATGAGTGTACTCGAGGTGCTCGCTCGTGAAGCTGGAAAACGGCGTGTGCCGGGCCCAATACTTCGATCAGCTGCGCACAGCGCGACTAGTGCGCCTGCGCCGCTTCCGGCTGCCTCAACTACATCTACAAAGTTAGTATCGACACTAACGACCCTTATAGCATTTTTAAGCTTTATGTAATTTTTATTATAAGAAATATTCTAATTTTTAATATTAAGTATAACTTAGGATGTTCCTTGTTGCTATCATCAAAATCTTTGAAATATGTCAATGGTTTAATATGCAAAGATGTCGTGCGATATGCTATCGAGATAACTGTTTTAATATATAAAAAGTTTTATAAAATAAAAATGAAATCACACTTCGTTTGTGAAACATAAAATTGTTTCGGTCAGGCAAGGCACAGAAGTCTTATCAACTACTTGCCCGTTAAAAGAACGGATCAGTTAAACGGACACAGAAATGTGTGGTTGGTTAGTATTTGTTAATATTATTTTTGTATATATCACCTAATTGTATAATTCTTTTGCAATATATTATTTACAACGTTAAAAATTTGTTTTTTTTTTGTTTTAGATCTTTCGGTGGCTGGGCGACATTAACGTCTACGAACGCTTGGGCGAGCCGCAGCCAGCCTTCCACCTCGACACCCGTAGCTGCGAAGACTACAGCAATTAAACCAGAGCCACGCCCCAAGATAGACTATTTCGATAATCCACCGGAAAGTTAGATGTTCACTTGCGTGTGATGACGATATTTTATATAGCCTTTTCTGAAACTAAGGAATGGTACAGTAACTATAATGATATTGGTCTTAGAAATAAAATTAAAAAATAAGAGACCGTTTCCGTCACGAAATCCTTGGGTTGAGCAAGAGTGGCTCTTGGCTTTGATAAATTGTTTCCGTCGGGTACAGAATCAGCCCATGCCCCATTAAGGGAAAAGGGATTTTACTTTTATTTTTACATATTAATGAATATCGTCATCATGCCAAATATTATGGCCAGGCGATGACCTCCAAACAATTTTCCCTTTTTAATTTCATACAATTTATCACTCGCCTGTGTCGTAAATTCTAAAATAAGAAAAATCGCAGTGGTCTTATTCTTATTACTTTTATTGACAAACGTCAATACGAAATCTATGAAATAAATTGTATCCCTTTCATTTATATCTTAATTACTGTCGCGTAAAAGAGACGAAGATATTGAACAGATTGACAATGAGAAATAAGGCCACTGTTACGTTAGCGTCAATTTTTATAAACGTAACTTATTACTTAATTATATTTAATCGAGTTCAACGCGAATATACAACGCTCGCATATACAGGGTGTTTTTGGCAGTGTTCGACTAAATTAACACGTAAGGCTTATGAAAAGATTCATTCTTTACTAACATCAGATTTTAGAGATAATTAAAATTTCTTTAAAAACCTTCTTGGTAACATTAAAGTCTAAAAATACATTAATTGTTACATTCATATAAGTCAGTGAACAGGGAATTCTCTAAATGTCATATTTTCTGTTTAATTTATTTGGACTTTGCCTAAGTACCCTGTGATTGCACATTTTACAATTCTATTAGTGATACAAGTTCATAAATTAAAATAAAATGTTAACTTATGCATGATGAATATTTATTGTAAAATGTATTGTGCACTTCTTTTAAAAAAATGTTGGCAAATTGTTTCTTTTAAATAACACTGCATCATTTAGACATAATATTCACGAAGAGTGAGTTCATCATTCGAACAGAGCAAAATTTGTTTTCCGCGTTCAAATTAAATTTTTATTTGTCGTTGCAAATGACATTTAAAATATAGCAGTCTGTAGTCAAGCACTACAGATAAAAGACAATTTTCAATGACAATATTTGGTCATTCATTTATACTCAATTGTATTGGCTGCCAGGCGTTTTAGGAGTTACAATCGCTCCGGTGACGGGTTTCTTAGGATTTATTGTACACCGATGTAAGAAATCTTAGTAAAAATTTTCCGTTGTACAGAGACGACACAGTGTATTAAAGTGTTACATATTCGTTTTTGATGAAGTCGTTTTACTTTCGTACCTCAGGCCTCCCTGGTAAACAAAAAAACTTGCCCTCATCTATGTTACACAACATTTACGCTAACAAAAAGTGCAAATTGTTAAATTTGTATAAAACAGACAAAAGGTACCTATATCTTCTCGTCTTATATGGAAGGTCCTACAGACTAAATCTAATTTACCGTGTATAGAAAATTAATTAGTTAAATGAACATGCGCTTATCTCTTGGAGAGTCGGAATCGCAATAATATGAGAAAACTTTACATGTTATTGCATATGACAGCATTATGTAAGTTGCTAGATATAGAATAGACGAAATAGCCCCGTCCATCTCGTATTTTTTTTTTAGATCTAAAATCAATTTTTAATGATACAGGAGATTCTATGAAATTTGTTTTATTGTATAATATATTTTAAAAAATATTTATAACATCGTCTCAAAATATTTCAAGCATAATTTACGCTTCGCACCTCTCGTAGCACATAGTCCAAATGTCGAGATAGTTGCAGCATTGAATTCACCACGCTTTTAATTTTAACGCATTTACAATTTGATTTAGACGAAGGCACTTTCAAATCGCTTGGCCACAGACTGCTACTGGATTCGCCGGACTTATTATATCTGGCAACACTGCGCCGCGGCTCACTCATTCCGCGCGATTTCCATTCCGTCGCTCTATGGTCAATGGGCCGACATTTGTATTCCGAACGATAGTGCGCTCTTATTGCTTTCTTTTTACAGACGTGTGGTAGTAACTGAAAAAAAATACTTATCTCACTACACCTAGAGATCGATTCCTGTCTGTTCCAATAAATTTTATCAGGTACTATATAGTCTATTCATGATGTAATATTTGATGTCGTGGGTTCCCGCGAAACACGACAAAAATAATGGTTATAAGAAAAGTCATAAAAGCCAGATATGAGAACCTGTTTTTTTGGAGATGTTTAAATGTTGAAAAGTAAAAAAAATTAAGCATAAAGGATCGTCCTTTATGCTTTTAATATATTATACATGAAATTCGTACTTTAGATGTTGTTTGCGGTTTTCGGTATTGTTTGTCCTTAACTTCTTTTTTTGTTTCTGTTAGATCTTCTTGACTAGGAGCGAACTTTACCGGTGAAACATAGGGCTGCAAAACATAACCTAAAATTATCTTATTGTAAGTAACTATTTACTTAGACTGAAGAAAACTTTTTTTAATAATGCTTATTTTTGATATTGCGTATTGCGACAAGAGCCAGAGTTCTTAGGTTTGAATACCGAGGAAAACTCTTCAAAACTTTGTCGGGTACGGACTACTCCTCTTAAAATAATACTTATAGATCAAGATATTTAATACAATACTAAGAAAACCATTAATTTTAAATTAATAATAAAAAAGAAATGCAAAGAAGACGTCTTCGCATGTTTTAAATAAAAAGAAAATATTACACATCTTGTTCAGTCCTTGACGAAGCATGTCGCATGCCAAAATCGCTACTAAGAGCTGAGTCCCATAGTCATGATAACAGTTACCTGTAAATAATAAATTTGGTAAAGAATAGCTAGCTTTGCATTAATAATTTTTCACGTTGGAATACCAGGGATAAATACTTTCGTTCGCATAGGGAACAGAAATCTTATGAACTGTGTCCAACCCGTGTCTTATGTAGGAGGAGCGAGGTTAATTTTAATGACTATAGATGCTATAAAATATGGTTATAGTACAATAAATAATATAGCATGTCGATCTCGGCATAGAAATGCATACATTATTTTATCAATAAGAGCATCTTTAGCTTGTTATAAACAAAAAAATTGCAAACCCCATTAATCCATATTCGTTGTCAAAGTAGTACTTTGTTTAATTTTGTTATAATGTAAGTAACCCGAAATCAAACAGGCCTGCTCAGTTACTAGTAATTATTATATCTATAGTCATTCTTACAAGAAGTTGTCTATATATAAAGGTGTAATTTAATATATTCTACACACCCCAATTATTTATTTGCATATTCCGATACGAGAACTCAACAAGCTTACTCCACGCAGATAAAACAGTTAAAAATATGCATTTACTCTCCTTTAAAACGACAAAATCTGCCAATTTCTCTTTATCACACTCGTCTACCGAATTATAGCTGTCATCCGATAGTTTTCCATCGTCGCTCATTTTTGTATACTCATTGATATAGTCGATATTCTCTCTGACAGTCTCCAATTGGTTGTTTATATTCTCCACTATATCTCTCTGTACAATCTGTAGATCTTCTTTAACTGTATCTGTTAAATTATCTTCTTGATTTATATTCTGTAGCACGCTTGTAACGCTATCCGAATTTCCGATCCCATCGCGGTACTGCAGTCTGCATTCCTGGTAGGTCTTGCTGGATTGCGAGCCGTCCCAGCTGGACATATCTACGTCGTCATTGTGCAGCCTGCAGAAGCTCTCGTAGAAGTCATCAGCGCTGGAGGTGAGGAGAGTTTTTGAGTTCACGCTTCTGCCGAGCTTCGATTCGCTCTGGCATAGCCCGAATTGGTCGCACAGACGTCGCCTCGCGCGGCGCTCCGTCAGTTCTTGGCGGAGAATTCTCTCCTGATATGATTTGTCTTTTAGTTGGCGCGCGGCATCCAGCTGACTTCTCTCGAGCGATTTGAACTGCTCGTACAGATACCATGACCGCACACGGCGCGATCTCTTACATGAATCATCTGAAACGCAAATGTATGAACCAAAATAGTGCATCTAGTAATAGGCGCGTTTCGAGCTGAAGTATTTAATTAAAATTTTAATAAACAATGATTATAAATTGTATAAGGCTTCCGCGAGCTTCAAGGTAACTAAACACTATATAATTATTATTACCTGTCGCATTAGAAAAATCCATCCAGTTTATCTAGAAAATCATGCTAATATTTCACTTGAAATTAATTTATATGATGTTAAAAATGCATCCTGGTGCATGCATTAAAAATTCTACGAAATTGACTTTTTATTTGACAGATTTATAAACCTTTTTAAAAACTATAAAGAGTCTCTTTTTTTAGAGAATAACACAGGCTGCAGAACACACTTATAAAATAAAAAAACCTTTATTTCCTATAAATGACTGTTTACTTTTACTTTACTTTATCTTTTAACTTAATCTAGTTTATCGAGCTTGTATTATTTAAAGTGATTTTAAAAACATTTTTAGGTCATTAGGAACCCTCTCGGGTGTAGTTGTCCATGCTTCCCGGTTTTGGGCTGTTTGGGCAGCACACATTTATGTATATTATAGTCGTAAATACCAACATTATTAGGCTAGGATTGAGGACATACAATAGAAAATCGTTGTATCTTCCAAACGGCATAAAAATGAAAATGCGCATTTAATTATTAAAGCTCTAATAAACAAACACGAGACTATATTTTGTACATAAACAAATAATTGAATGAAACCTTTTACAAAACCTGAAAGAATTTATCAAATAGTTCTTATACAATTCCTAATCAGTCTTAATAGAAGAATATAGCTCCTCCAGCTGCTTGCCTGCTGTAACCCGGGTTCGTCTGCGATGAGTGAACTCCAGAATTCATCAATTTTACACTAAAGGGTGAATGTTTCTGTGTTATACCACCACGCTTCATCGGATGACCCTTAATAAGAAAAATGTATTAGTTCGTTTATAAAATAAAAAACCCTCATGACACGAGCGGAACTCGAACCAACGAGTACGCTCTCATTCAGATCATTAAATTTTTAAATACTGTCTATAGTTTACGCGAGTAGTACACATTTAAATAAAACATTTTAAGCCGTGGTCACGGCTGCTGCAAAGCATCCGAAACGTCGGGCCGAAGTTAAAAATCATTTTCCAAATAAGTTTAACTAATATATCGCGTCTTAAACTGTTAAAGTATTTTATTTAAATTAAATTTTTAATATTTTTCATCGGGCAATGCAATTGTAACACTAAAGCACGTATTGACGTTTAATGTCTTATGCTTTTCTAAAATCTTAGATCAATCATTATTGTTGCTAAGTAGCTATTCTGGGTGCCGAGTAAGCAGTTACTGATTCCCGATTAGTTCTGTCACATACCTACAAAAACGGCGGCACTTGAACCGGGGCGTTCTGTGGTCTAACCACTAAGCTACCGTGTCGCACAGATCATGGTCACACAATCTAAATAGATCTTTAATTTATATAATGCCATCATTTGCAAAAACACGTGAAATATATTAAAGTAACGTACCAATGGTATCACAATTGGAGGTAGTTTATCAAATGTGTTTCTTAAACGGCGCCAAGTGTCGCAGCCGATTGTTTCTGGTTGTAAATATAAATCCTCCTTATCAGCAAAGCGTTCTGTTGAATGGTTATACACCGCTGCCAATACTATATCCAGGCTATCTTCTGGCAAACTAAGAAAAAAACTATTGTAATAGACCAAATAACAACTACATAGTGCAATGATTCCACATTAATTTCCATGACCACAGACTCTATTAAACAAAATAATCTATAACAGTAAATCGTGTTTTATTCGTTTGAATTGGTCTTCTTTTTTATTTCATATAAAAAATGTAATTCAGTTACTATCTATTAAGAAACTTACAAAAAAGGATGGAAAAAGCTTAATTTCCGAACACTGGCCAACGTGTGGTGGGAATACAGTCGGGACCCTGTAGCGACGCCGTGTTTTTCTTTAGTCGATAATACTATTGGTTTTGTAAGTTCGCCCTCTTTCCGTAAATCGGGAAGAAGCTTCTTATTCCTAACTTGTTTGATTCCCCGCGTTTTATCCGCCATGATTTTTTTTAACAAAATAAATTTAGAATAAGCAGGAAATTTAAAAGATATTTAATTAATACTCATAGACAATGTGTGTAATTGTTATTTTGATTGCTATAGTTACTTGCACAGTATATGGAGAATATAATGACATCACACTCTTATGAAAAATACGTTGACTATTTTCTCTAAGCAACCTCTATTATTTAATTTTATAAATAACGTAAAAGAGTGATTCATGTGTTTTTATATGATACATTCTATTATCATTAAAAAAACATTTGAATAACTCTTAAAATGCGCGCTTTTTACACATACAGATTAAAAACATAACTTTATGTATTTAAAGTATTTATGGCAATAATCTATGGAAGAGGACGCTATTTCGAAGCTTTGGTCTACTGTCTTTGACACTTGAATCTATCAATCTATTTCACTAAGAAATTTCAGATCACGGAGCGCCATTTTGTCTGTAACGTGCTACATTCATTGAGGACGCTCTTGTGTTTAACGCAAAGAACTGAATAAAATTAGCAAAATGAGTTACGGAAGACCGCCGCCCCGTATTGACGGGATGGTTTCCCTAAAGGTAGACAATTTAACATACCGAACAACGCCCGAAGATTTGCGCCGCGTATTCGAAAGATGTGGTGATGTCGGAGATATATACATCCCAAGAGATAGATACACAAGGGAGAGTCGAGGATTTGCATTTGTCAGGTAAATATTTATTCCTACTTACTAAAAAGCTAAACCTGATTTCGCAAGGGATATTTGTAGGTTATGTGATAACAAATTCGGCGTTTTTAGATTCTATGACAGGCGCGACGCTGAGGAAGCCCTAGATTCACTTGATGGACGTATGTTGGACGGAAGGGAACTGCGAGTTCAGATGGCAAGATATGGACGACCATCTTCCCCATACAGGAGCCGTTACGATCGTCGCCGCAGGTACTTAATTGAAAAAATACTTAAATATTGCACAGTACATCAAAGGTTTATATTTAATATTTATAATATCACGACATAGCTCCATAACAAATGTTATAAGTTCTTTTTTATCTAGATTTAGAGTAAAAAATTTCTGCACTTGTATAATTGTTAACAATAATGGACAGCCAGATGCAATGCATCACAAAAAATGATGCTTATGGTTTTATGCTTGATGTGGGAAAAGTCTGCTTGTACAATAAATAGCAACAGAGTTGGTAGCAATACTATGTTATCGTTGCCATGGTGTATTTTTTAGCAAATCCCGTTCACGTGGTCGCTCCAGGTCTAGATCCCGTTCTCGCCGTCGTTCCTACTCGCGCAGCCGTTCCCGCTCCAGGGGTTCAAGATCGAGGTCTCGCTCAGACTCGAAGAGCTCTCGGGGACGCTCCCGTAGCCGTTCTAGGTCTCGCTCCCGTTCCAGGCATTGAAGTATATGGTAAGTTTATATACCTATCTACTGGGAAGTGCTTGGTTCTATATTTTCTTTCCAAGAAATGGCATTTGATCGATTTTTATTCATAGTAGATGATTTGGCTATTCTATAAAATTAATTATTTCAAAGTATTTTGTTTTGTAAAATTTCCCACAATTTGGATTTCCTTTAGTATCAGTAATCTTTTTAAGTTGGTTAGTTGAAATTGACTTATAAATTAAATTTTCTCCCCCACAGGTTGAGTACCAAAATGGGCTGATTAGCTGCACTTGTCCCGTCTCAAGCAGCTTCAGCTAAGGTACTATCCTTCAATCTAAATTAAGCAACACAGACATAACTATGATCAACATAGTGGCAATTATGAAACTACTTTTAGTTCTAAGTAATCTATTGTATTTTGCATTTTGTTTAGTTATTTTCCTAACAATACTCTAACATCTTTGGTTGTAAAATGTAACCCAAAGTTAAAATTGTAAAATGTGTTCGAAATCCGATTGATACAATAAAACTGTGTAATATGTAATTCTGAACTCGAAGCCCTTTATTGCAGGAAAACTAAAATTTGTGCATCTTATACTTAATTGGATGTAAAAACAACAATCTATTTGGTAACTACCCTCGATATCTTATTACACTTGTAATTTTATATGAACAAAGAATTGTTTAGTTTAAGGCTTTTTGTAAAGTAAATAAGATGAAATCAATAAATTAACATTGATGTTGGTATGCTCAGGGCGTGGAGAACGCGTGGAGCGAGGCAGTGCAGGGGGGTGGGTTTGCTGATAGCTGACAACTGCTGAATTGCTGTTGCAGTGCATAAGTTATGAGTAATATTTTATACTTATTGACAAACCGAGACACGCATCGGCTCTTTGGGGAGCCGCATTCATATCATTTCTTAACAATTCACGACGGATGCATTGGGTTACACCACCGATGTGGTGTTTCCACAATCATTGCCAGTTATTATCATTAGATCAGTAATAGTGTAAGCAGCGACTAACATTTGGATTTGTTTGGCAGGCCGGTGGTGCCGCTGGCCTGTTTGCTGATGCAGTATGCTGTGCTGTTTCCTGTGATTTGCAGATTGCGTCTAGGTTTCTCGGTAAAACGGAACCCCCTCCCTGCTTTTTTTTTAAGTACATATAGTTTCAAGGGCGGCGCAATTTTAAAGAAAAGGCTTTTTAGTTTTACACCATATGAAAATCTTTTCTCTAAAATTCTTATCAAGATCAAGATGAATTTGTTTGCAAGGATGCAACACCGATGGACATCTTACACTATTTACGTATACTAGTTTTACTTGTCGTTAATAAAGTATTCTTAAAAAATATTGACTTTTATTTTGTGGTGTAAAATATATAACGGACAGAGTACACTACTTCGTGTTTGAAAGTAATGAATTAAAATTACCATGATTAAAAATTCAATTCGTCTGCCTATATATTACGATGCGTGTATTCGTATGTAGAACGATATAAATAAGCCTATAAAATAATGTATTTTCGTTATTATATAAACATTATAGTCTGGCAATAAGTTTAATTTTTAAAATCGATTCAAAGCCATCTGTGGTTGACAGAAATGTCAAAGATAAGTTGGCAAGTTATATTTGGCAGCTAACTTCAAAAAAACGTGGTATACTGTGTACTTCCCGTTCTGTCACCAAAGACACAAGAATACTAACATTTATTATTGAATGAAGGTTTCCAGAGTTTAATGAAAGTGTATTCGTTTTGGTTTAAATAAAATGTCTTCCACATTTTTCCTGAAAGGAAAATCTAGGCAGGTCTACAAGAGGAAGGGTGAAAACATAAAAAAGAAAGTTAAAAAGGCAAACGTTCCTAACCTCGAAAATGGTCATGAATCTTCGGATAGTGATTTGGAAATAAAGAAGTTTTCTGACGCTGAGCAGTCTGAAAGCGATCACGAAACTGCTGAACAAAAGAAATTAAGATTAGCTAAAAAGTATTTGGAAGAAATCGAACGAGAAGAAGCAAAGAGGGCAGAGTTTAAAGACGTTGAAGATGCTGTAGAGAAACGACTACAGCGGGATTACCTAGAGCAAAAGGGTAAATTAAGAGTAGAAGTAGCTAATAAATACAATGTTCCAACTAAAGAAAACGTACGTTTGATTCGAGTGAAAGAACATCGATTGACACTCACTTCGGTAGCAGTAAGTAATGATAATGAGTATGTATTTTCTGGTTGCAAAAGTGGCACGTTTATAAAATGGAGCTTAAAAGAAAAACGAAGGCTGGGTACAGTCACATACAAGACACATTCAAAGTACATTAAAGGTGGAATTACATCATTAGCATTAACCACAGATTGCAAATATTTAGCAATGGCTGATGAATCAAATGATATACATATTTGGGATCCACACACTTTAAGTCACCTTCACACCTTCAAGGGACATAAAGGTCCTGTTATAGGATTGGTTTTTAGAAAAAATACTCACGACTTGTACTCTGCCTCAAAAGACAGGTCTGTTAAAATATGGTCATTGGATGAAATGGCTTATGTAGAAACATTGTTTGGACACCAATCTCCAATAACAGCCATTGATGCTTTAACTAGAGAGAGAGCAATCACCGCTGGAGGTAGAGATACAACAGTCAGAATTTGGAAGATAGTGGAAGAATCACAACTTATATTCAACGGACCACAAGGCAGTTTGGATGAAGTCAAGTTATTAGATGAAGAGCATTTCATATCTGGTAGTGATAATGGTACAATTAGTTTGTGGAGTGTTTTAAAAAAGAAACCACTTTTTTCTGTAACTGAAGCCCATGGAGTGGACAATGCTGTACCCAGATGGATCACTAGTCTTGCAACATTACTAAACTCAGATCTTTTTGCATCTGGTTCCTATGATAATAATATACGCCTATGGAAAATATACGACTCCTACAAAAAGTTTGAGCAAATGTTTAGTATAGAAGTTAATGGTTTCATCAATTGTATACAATTTACAAGCGATGGACAACAGTTATTTGCAGCTGTTGGGCAAGAACACAAATCAGGACGATGGTTTAAAGATAGTAATGCAAAGAATGGATTAATTGTTGCAAATTTTAATTTAAGTAATAAATAGTACTTCAACAAATGTATGGTTTAATTTTTTTCATATATTAAATAGAAACCACTCATGCCTTGAAACCAAATAGCCAAAGCAATAGGTCGACAGCACATTCTGTAGAGATGTTATATATATGGCTGGGGTATCGCCCTTTAGTGCCTCAAGTTGACCATGCCAATTTGTCCTTGTATTATAAAAAATAATAATTATGAACCAAAATTAAGTCCTAAAAAGTTTTATTATAAACTATAACTGAGTAAAATACAGGATAAACAAGCATTGTCATAGAAGAAGTAGATACTAGGACACTTAAAAATGTAAATATTTCAGAGGTGTTTTTTATTGAAAACTAATAATTTTTGTGATTATAATTATTAAAAATGTATTTGAAAAAAGGCAGGATATAAGGGAAATGTTTTTCTTTTTTGATGTTATATTAACAATCATAATATGTTTGATTTACTTTCCATATACAAGGGTTAAGTAGTAACTGACATGAGGCAGTTTTCATATTTTAGTGTCAGCATTTACCCAAATATCTAGTAAGCATTTCTTGTTGTGCAGCATATTTAACCTACAATAGTGCTAGCTCCTCTCAATTGTAGGTATCCTGCTGTTATATCCATTGGAAGATTTCTGACTGTCGCAAACTCTTCGGCATTACTGTAATATAACTTAGAGTGGCGATCCATATAGGGCGCTGGCAAGCCGGATATGTCGGAGTACTTTTTAGTAGGCTTAAATGTTGGTGGTGCATTTATTGAGTAATCTGTAAATAGTTAAATTACATAAAAGTTTAGATTCACGAGGTACGAGTTATTTTGTACTCTACTTATAGGAACGTACATAGAACAGCATCGTCCGGCCAAGGTAAAGCTCTATCTGCAGCCAATATTTGCTTCAAAGATCTCCACATACGCTTTTTACATCCACTTTTAACAATAAACTTATTCTCGCTTTTAAAACAATAAGTTTTCTCTAAGTCACCAGTCATTTTTTTTAATTTGCTAAACTTGCTTTTGCTCTGCTTTTTAAACAATTAGTTGCTACTTGCTAATTTTGTTTTTAAAATTCTTTATTTAGGTACCTTTTTAATAGCCTTGTGTATTTGACAATTGACATCAAAAAATTAAATAAAACTAATCCACAGAACCAATGCGCAACTAGGTAAACGGAACTTTGACCGGTGACATCTAATATATAAAAGTCAGAAAAGAACATGTGGTTTGTGAGTGGTTTTCAATAACAAAAATAAAAGGAGAGGTTACATACATTTAATAAATTGATGTCCTCAATTAGTTACTCTACACTCTTATAAAACTAATGCAATGGATATAGTTAATGACATATTAGAAAGGGAGCAAAAGAAAGCTGAAAAATATAAACCTATTGTAGTTGAAAAACATTTAGAGCTCGAATTTGATGTCGGCACATTGCTTACTTCTGATACTAACGATCTCGATTCTAAACTTATCAAGTAAGTAATATGTACTTTTCGCAATAAAAATAAATGACTCTGACGACGTTTTAATATAGACAACTGTTGTTTTGGATTTTAACACCACATGATTAAAATCTAAACTCTGGTTTTCTTTATAGAAACTAACGGCGTAATTTTTCAGGTCCGATCAAGAAAGGGACATATACTTACAATCTTTAGCTCGTGATAATACACAGCTATTGCTAAACAAAATATGGGAGCTTCCAACAGAGAGAATAGATGAAGCAATTGTAGTAAGACTTCCACAACCAACAACAGTCTTGCCTCGGGCTAAACCAGTGCCGAAGCCCAAGCCACTTACGAAATGGCAAGAATTTGCTAAAGCTAAGGGTATAACTAAGACAAAGAAGTCAAAATTGGAATGGGATGAGCAGTTACAGAAATGGGTTCCACTATATGGGTAAGATTTATATTAATGATAGATTTACATTGAAAAAGTATTATAAATCTGTAAAAGTTAAACATAATACTTTTTTTATTCACCTGAAAAGATAATTATATAAATAATAATAAATTCATTATTAAAACAGATTTAGAAAAGCAGCAGCAGAAAAGGAAAAGAATTGGTTGATACCAGTGCCACAGAACTTAGACCCTATGACAGACATGTACGAAAAGAAAGCGACAGAAAAGTCAGAGAAAGTGGCTAAGAATGAACTGCAAAGGTTGAAAAACATTGCTAGAGCAAGGAAAGTAAAAATACCTAGAGTGGGGCTGCCTATCACATCTGATAAAGCATCATCAACGCAGGTTTGCTGAATTATATCTATTAATCTGATCTGTGGTATAAGTTCTTTGAAAAGAGGAATAAAAGCAATTGCTACCACTTGCTTTGCCCAAGAGCAGTACTTCAATATTAAAAAATTATAATCATTTAGAAAACATTTTTCGATTACATAAGCTGCACATTTATTTTATTGAGTATCTTATTAAGTGCCTCTTGTTTGTGAGCAATAATTCAAATTAATTTTTTTTAGTTGGCCACAGCAACAAGTGTAGCAAAAGCCTCAACGGCATCATTGGGCAAATTCCAAGATAAACTTCCTAAGGAAAAGGAAGCAAGAGGTAAAGGAGTTCATGAGCTTATTCCTGGAAAGGAAAGAAAACGTAAGCTACCAGTCCCCACACCGGCTGCTGAAAAGGAACAAAACTTAAGTATGATAGATAGAATTCTAAGGAAACGACCCAAGATTGATATGGAGAAAGCAGTATCTAAACATATTAATGAAGAACAATTACAGTAAGTATTAGGGTTGTATATATATTTAACAACTTGAAAGTACCAAACAGAAGTTGTAATGGTATGCATGTATGGTTATATATTCACTGGTGGACTTCTGACCCACAACCACAGCATTTGTTGTTGCTTAATTAAGTAATGAGGAATGTCACCTCTATTGCTTGCAGACTACAGTGTTATTATTATTAATTTTTTAGACGTTCTGAAGAGAAAAAGAGCATGAAACCAATGAAAGGAAGGGGAAAGCCCAAAGGCAAGGGCAACGCAACTAACTTCTCTGCCAAGAAGCCAAAGGGAGGCAAGGGTCAAAGAAATCCCAGCAAAAAGAACCCGGGCAGAAAACGGAGGTGAAAATGTATGACACATTTCTATATTACACAATAAATCACTGTATAACATATTTTTTTTATTTGTGAAGTTTAGGCAGTGAGTTACTGAAAAGTAGAGTAGCAGTATTTAAGTAAAATCAACAAATATGTATAACATATAACAAATATGTGGATATTCATCAATTTAATGATAGAGAAGGACAGATAAACATGCGGTACACTTGATGGTAGATAAAATACCCCTAGCCATATAACATCCAAAGAAGATGTGCTGTCAACCTTTTTTGGATTTATATCTGCTGGATCAGCCACCCAAAGTAACTTGACCTACCAGGATAAGGAGGATCTTGTGTAGCTGCTTATCAATCGGCCACCATGCGGTCTAGCAATATTTGGCCCAAATTCTGAAATACAGTTTTGGTCGTATGAACATACTTTTTATTTTAGCATGCTGATGTAAGCTTTATCAGGGAACTATACAATCAATCTTCGTAAACTCAAATTATTTCAATATGAGACATCCTAATGTGTCCACAGTAGACAATATTAAGTACCTCTACCAAATTTAGCCAAATATAAAATAAATACTCATATGTTACTACAAAAGTGAATCAAGTGATTACCATTGAGTCAAAACACTCTTATTTTTATTTGCTTAAGGATTGGAATAACAAACAGTCGACATAATATAGTCTTTATTTAGTATAAACTATGTTTTTTTTACATTTCACAACGAATAACCGAATAAGATATAATATTTACTTATCCATAAACAACTCTAAATTGCCAGATATTAGTTAATACAGTATAGCAGAAAATGGAAGTATGAAAGTAAACTAAGGAAAAATGTAAACATCCTTCTTGATTTGAATAAAACCCTTAACGGCGTATCTTTCTTGTTTTTTATTGTTTACACAAAACAGACTGAACAAGGGTGAGTTGTTTTAATTTTTTTCAAATAATGACTGGGTATTAATTATGTGCATTAAATAACATTGCTTCATGTATTAAAAATACATTTGCTTTGAAAAAGCTCAAATCACCTGTCAAAAATGAAAAAAACATATTTTGACAGGAAACTTCCGGAATCTTGTTTAGACAGTATATAATATTTGTAACTACAATTTCCTATCACAACTAGTAACGAAAATCTATAAAGCTATTTTGGAAGCATCTACGTTTGTTATAATTTACGTTCGCCTAAGGCCTATTTATGAACGAGGCGTAATGCATTGCCTCTGCTCCCTAAATGTAATTTATAATGTAAGTGAAAGATAATATCCTACTACTACCTATCCTACTAGTCCTGAAAATGTTAAATACTTAATGTATATTTAAATATCACCAGTATTTTTGGTATCTAGTCTTTTTGACGTAGTTCTTTCACATTATTATGTTTTAAGCCAATAGACATCCTACATATACGCCTGACTCTCACTTGATGAGTTTTATGCTTGTATTAATAGGTACTAGTAGTCTTATAAGCACTTGATAACAACTAAGTCCTAAATAGACAATTAATGGTAGTTATACAGGACACTACTACATAAACTGATTTAACAGTAGATATAGTACCTACTTTAGGATTTTACGACTTGAATATTGCCATAACAAGATTATTAATACTATTTTATACAATTTTATTTTCATACACAAAATATATTTGTCTATTTCTTATACTATAAGTCAACTAAATCTCAAACTCAATAAAGCAATATGCATAGTATAGAATAGTAACATAGTGTTTGACTTTTTCCAAACAAAGAAGTTCTAACTAAACGCTTTATTTTTGTTCGCCTTAAGTAAAGTTGAAATTACTGAAAAAAAATACATTAAAAAGAAATGTCAACAGCTATTGAAAAGGTAAAAAAATCTACCCATATACTACTTTTGGTAAAATCTGTAAGAAAATATTACTCTTCACAAAGTATGTAAACAAAAACCTATATTTTTGCTATCTATAACCCTGTTTCGAGTACCTAAAACACATAAAGGTAAACACGTAGTCTAGATATTGATGTGAAAACTGAACTGCGTTAGCAAGATAAATTCGATTTCGTCAAATTTAAATTTATATCTTAAATTAACAGTTTTAATGTTGGGATGGCTTTAGATTATTTATTCCTAATCTGACTAGCTGAAAATTATAATAATACCTGATTATTATGCAAATATAAGCATGTTTCTATAAGCTCCATTAAAAAACAGCAACACATAGTTTAGTTACATAAAGGAATTAATATCTAAAGCCAGCCTTGTCCTTATACTAACTTAGGGTAAAGGAGATCAATTAAGGAATAGAAAAATTCATCTAACAATAAATAGTTACAACAACAATAAAATGTAAATAATCACTACATAGAAAGGCTACTTGATAAAGGACAGTTACCCATCTTCGGGCAACAATGTATATTATTGTTCTTAATAATTATTACAATAATATTTCACTGTCATATATTTTATGTACACTCTCATTACATGGATTTTAATTTATATTTTTGTTAAATGTAAATAATGTATTAAATACTTCTTTCATTTAAAAATATATACTGGCAACACAGAACATGTTAGCTGTGATTTTCTTTAACCAACATTTTTACAATTAGTAGTCAATTACTATAGGCAATGGGTTACTCACTTGTGCGATTCTTAACAAGACACTTTTGGCAAATCGTGTACAAATCAGACGCTGCATCGTGTTTTCCCTTATAATGGCACACAATGTGTACTAACTTTAAGTTTTCTCGCGTAAATATCTGTAGATAATACCGTTCCGTTTCAATGTTGCCATAATTTGTGTTACTCCTACAATCTGTGCAATATAGTTTGCCAATGTAAATATTGTTTAGTGCTTGCAAAATTGTGGGTATGATGGACCTGGATAATTCAATTCTGTGATCCAAATTCCATGTTTGAAACAGGATTCTTTCTTCACGACTCCTATATGGGTTTATGATATGTTCATTTTCATATACACACCTATTGTTATTCCACAAACCACCACATTCAAACAGACCAGTCTCATCACACATTCTTTGTTCCTTTTCATACTTTCTGTTAAAATATCCTTCATTATACTTGCTACCTTCAAGGAGCTTGCGTAAATCGACGAGAAATTGATCTATGTATTTCTTACTGCCGCCATTTTTTGAATGCACATACAGTTCTGAAGATTGCAATGCTGTTTTCGTTTTGTAGTAGTATCCCCGCATTCTTTCTTTTATTCTTTTTGACATAGATTGTTCTTTCGTTTTTTCAGATGGCTCAAGTCCTGAGTCAAAAATTAATTTTAATAGCACCACAAGACATGACTATGACTGCTAAATGTAAATATTGATTAGACGTGTCACTGAATGCAAACCTGTATGGTTCGTGTCTAATGACACACTTAAACTTAACCAGTAAATAATTCAGCAAAAAGTTCAACAGGACATCTCACAGGAAAAGTGGAGTAAAAATTTTATTTTAAAATAATATACTGCTAATACAATCAATCTGCCCCATGCCCCACCAATTTGCAATGCCCTTCCCACATATATTTGTTATTTTTTATGCTGATAATATTTACTGTTTATATTTTTAGAGCTAAAATTTTATTACCTGCAAACCAATCAGGATCCTGACTACGCTCACTAAGTAATGTCTTAGCATTATCTGCTGCATTAATGTACCTTTGGAACAACTTAAACTTATCCCGTAAATTGGTGTCGAGAAATTCTTTTGCTGCCCTTCCAGTGTCAATATAATCCTTCTTGGTAGATCTGATCATATTATAGTAGTAATCAAAGTCTGTAAATGATCAGAATTTAGATGAAATAATATAATAATTATAATTTTTATTGAGGGGAGAACTTATAGAGCTCAGTAATTATTTTAAAATATAAAAGTAATTTAAAAGCATATAATAATTATATATATGTGCTATTTTATTTTATATTTTAGTGTTAAAAAAAACAACAAAAGTAGTATTTAGTGGTAAGATTTGGAAAACAGAGGTTATTTTTATAAGGACCTTTTTTTTCAACACAAATCCCAGATAAGTTAGTTTATTTTTATAGGTGACAGAAGAGGTAAGATTATAATTAGCAATCCTTATAAAGAAACTATATAACTATGTTTTTTCTGTGAGACCCATAAGCATAATAAATTTTTGAAACTATCCTAAAAGTATTACAACATACCAGTTACCATTTTTTCTGATTTTTGTAATAAAATGAAAAGAGTTTGTGGTGGTAAGGTTTTGAGATACTCGTCGTCGTCTACCAAAGTCCCGTCTTCGGCCACGTACAGCCGACATTCCGCGCAGCTGACATTGAACTGGAAACCAGAGAAAATAGGTCACGGCTTCGGAATTATGTCAAGGACGCTATCCTTGGCCTACTTTAATTACAGATGCAATTTACACAAATTACATCTTAGAAAAATATACTTAAAGCATATAAAATAAGAACGTAATTCGAAGGAGAACAATTTAAAAAATAAACAATAATATATTTTAAACTTACACCAAACTTTTTGCATGATTTCTCTATCAATTCCTGTAGACTTTCAGCGGCAATACCGATTTTTTTCTCTCGGCGCACATCGGTTACTTTGTATCCTTTTTTCATAGTTATTTTGTTGTAATGTTTGTTTAAACAAAGGAGATTTAGAAAGAACTACATATAAATATTCCTCTACACGGAGAGCGAGCCAATGATATAGGATAAATTATTAAAATGCAACTTAGTTAACGTCACATTGACGTTACAATTTTGACAGAAAGGTGACTGCAGATTAGCCAGCAAAAACACAGATTGTTAATAAGCCCGCAAAAAGTAGTAAGTTTTTATTAACATTTATAACTTATTTTATTTTCCCGAGAGCTAAAGAAAAGTCTCAATTTTTACTGTATACCTAAAGAGCTTGTAAAGAATCAGATCAACCTGATCTGTAATTATTTTGGTCAATAAAGTCTGTCAAGTGTCAAACATTTTTTATGTCATTTACGTTTTCCCTCCAAATACCAAATTATGATCTCATACTGAGTAGCTAATTATTCACAAAGTAAAACGTTATTTTATAAAATTCAATTTTGTTTACAATTAACGCGGCCCAGATTAATAGATAAGCAGTTTATTGCTTCATATTATCTTCCTCGAAGCCAAAGATAACCCAAAAATTTCTGTAAAAGAAGTAAATCTTAGCATTCATCATATTAAAACTTGGGATCTAAAGTTTTTACTTTAAATACCTCGTAATTCAGAATGATTGTGAAACGCGGCGCGCTGATTGTGATCGAAGGTGTAGACAGAACCGGCAAAACAACCCAAGCAAAATTATTAGGTAAGAAGTTTGTATTTTGTTAATTATTTTCGCTCAACTAGATGTAAGGTTGTGTTTATGTTTCTTTTAGTTGAAAGCTTGAAAAAGAGGCAGATACAAGCGGAATACACGAATTTTCCCAATAGAAACACAGAAATTGGGAGAGTCATCAACAGTTATTTGACATCACAGGTAAATTACAACTTAAAATGCATCACCAATATGCAACTGTGTTTAAAATATTATTAAAAATACTACATTTACAGTTAAATCTGATGATGCCGGCTTATAACTTACTTCAATCTTTGTTCCTTTTTAAAAATAGATTAAAGCTAAATTAATATGTTCTTCAGAAAGAGCTATCTGATGAGGCAATTCATTTGCTGTTTTCTGCAAACCGCTGGGAAAAATGCAGAGACATTATTAATCTTCTTGAGAAGGGAGTTACTGTGATTGTGGACAGATATTGCTATTCGGGAGTTGCATTTTCAGCTGCCAAAGGTAAATATATTAAGAAATGGCTATGTACTGTGTTTGTTTTTTTTTACAGTATCTTTATCATCAGTAGGTATTATTAATACTTTCTAATTTTTAATCTCACTTCTACATTAGAACACAAAGAAAGACCCAGTTCTAACATCAAAATTTGGGAACATATTGCAAAATTTTTCATTGTAGTATAGATGAAAATAAATTGTATTTTAGGTCTCGACTTAAACTGGTGTAAATCATCTGATGTTGGATTACCGAAACCTGACAAAGTGTTCTTTTTGACAATTCCCTTAGAAGTGATGCAGCAAAGAAATGGATTTGGAAATGAAAGGTATGTTTTATTTGCACCTTATATTCAAAACTAGAAGTCTTAACTTTCTATGTAAATAATTTATATACTAATGAATTTTCATAAAAAAATAACTGATTTGTTATCTTGTGTATTTACTAAAAATGTTTAATTATGAACTTGTAGATATGAAGTACCAGAATTCCAAAAAAAAGTGACAGAAGTCTACAAACAGCTGAAAGATCATGACTGGGATGTGTTGGATGCTAATAGGTAATGTTGTTTAGCTTAAGCACCAATTATATAACAAATAAGAAATACATGGTGGTGGTGGCTTCTTACTGAAACAGTTACAAGTAGTGTAGTAGTTTGGGAAACAATGGTTGAATGTCTTGCTATGCATTGGTTCCCTAGCTTGGGTTTGATTCCTGTGGTATGTTTCAATTGGACTGGACACAGTCTAATCAAGTCAAGAACTACACTCCTGTAGATTTTATTCAGAACATGAGTCTTTAAGAATAGGCTAAAGCTAGTTTCTTGTCAAATAGAGACAATATTTATTGTTTCCTAGTAACATTTGGTCAAAATTTAAATCAATCATTCAAGAAAACATCTCGACTATTGATCAGTTTTTGCTTGCTGGGACCACGGCTGCTGCAAAGCATCTGAAACGTCAGGCTTTAGTTAAAAATCATTTTCAAATAAGTTTAACTAATATATCGCGTTTTAAACCGTTAAAGTGTTTTATTTCTAATTTTTCCCTAAATTGTATTAAAAACTGTTCTTAGACACATTCTCAATTTTGACACTTAAGGCATGAATTGCGCAGTGCTTGCCTCTCTTCTACGTCAAGCACTGTGCAATGTTTGGATGTTGAGAAACATTGTCTGAAATGTTCAAACTTGTACATCATTGTATCTTTTCATGCGGTTAATGACTATTATAATGATTAATATATAATGTATGGCTTATAATTATCGGGATTAATCCCCACCGAGTCGAACATGTTTCAAATCAATTATTTTTTTATTCTGAAACTTAGTCTGAAAATCTACATGGTTGGTGAGATATTGAAATTTCGGCTGGTTCTCCTAATGACTACTGTTCCTTGGAACTACTGTCAACAGGTGAAAATGCCATGAAGTTTAATCGCGTTCAAATTTCAGTCTATGGATTTCGGAATATCCATAGCGCCGTCGACTGCGCATCTTGATGAGATATTATAAGAGGGTATTTTCACCTTTTATCACGTGAAAAAATTGCTTGTCTGTTCTCATCTATCAGTTAAAATTTCGTGTACAATTAAGGACATACAAAAGTAATATTATAACTTGAATTTTTTGCTTTATCCAGAACCCTCGATGCCATTCAAGAGGAGCTCGTGCAAAGGACTCTAAATGTGATGAATGTGGTTGAGCACACATCAATTGGTAAAGTATGGACTAAGAAATAAGACCCAATGAATAATTAGAATAATTTAAATAACTGTGACCTCAGTGGTATTGGATTAGGAATTGTTTAGATTAAGTGCAAACTCCCGTCTGTAATTATAAATATATTATTGACTTTAAAAATATCAATATACAATAATATTTTAAATCTATTTAATACCAAGTTTATTAAATAGATTTAAAAATAGTTAATCTGTGATCTACTTTAAATTAAAAAAAAAGAACAAGCTCTACTTATTTCTGTGTATTTATTGCGCCTAATCTGCAAAATATAAATCTAAGCTAAGACTATCACAAAACCAATATATAATATACATTTTCCATGATGTTCTACTTAAATTGTACGATTATTAGTTGAATAGATGTTAACAATATTGTTAGGCATTGACAGTAGTACAGCATATAACAAAATAACATTAAATCGCCGTCGGTGTCCGTCCGTCCCAATGTATGCTTAAATCTTCTACGAAACCAATTCTGAAGCGGTTTTTAGATAGAATGATATAAGAAGAAGATTTATATGTAATACTTGCATTATATTTTAGATACTGATAAATTTGGATGTTTCTAATGTGATGTCGTAAATGAACATTTCTTTGGCTGAACTTTACGAAATATAACAACATTTTTTTTTTAACAAAAAGTCCGTTATGGTATATGCACATCTCCTAAGGTTTACTCACAATAACCATTTTTCATCTTAAAAATGGCTTTATTATTTGTAGTGATTTTATAGCATTAAATTACAAATTTATAAAATGCTATGACATAACGGCGCGTGCCTATATTTTTTGTGGATTAATTCGGATATTTTGGCTAGCGCGCTAGTGTTTGCCGCGTCTAGATAACGGATGCCCCTAGGGAGGCACTGGAAACGGCTTGTACCACCGCTATGTGGGTGCGAGCTTGCCAGGACCTTCGCCGGCGAAGGTGGACGATCGGCGGTGGCTTTTATTGTAAACGTTGTTTATAAGGACATTCTGTATTGGCTATATTTCGTATCATAGCACTCGTGAAGACGGGAAAAATCACTTATTATAGATGAAATAGTATTCTTGATCTACCTGTTATATATAAATAGCCTTACCAGTGTATAATTACTGACATATTTCTATGTATAAAATGACACATCACATTTTGTTATTAAGAATTTAAGAGTAAAAAATAACCAATAACTATTGCTAAAAAACTATATGTTGTGTAGGTTAATATGAAATGTTTTAGATATATGTAATTATCTTATTTATAGAGTATGAACTGCAGATTTGAAATAAAAATGTATATATAAAAATTAAGCATACTGTCCGCGGTTCTCGACTTTAGTGATAACCAACAATCCAAAATCGCAACAAAGCATTGGAATAGTATACTCTCCTAGATAACGAGATATTAGTGTTGTCTCTTATGCATATTAAGAAAGAAAGAAAGGTCCGCTGTCTTGGTTTTGTCATAAATCGTTATTATGAAGCCTCTAGAGGTATGCAGACTAACTCCAATTTCATGACTTGAATGATTTATTTTTAATAGTCTAAAAATAGTTATTTATAAGAATACAGTGACCGAAAATTGTTAAGCTAATTTTTACACAAATAATAGCACAAAATTATGTTTTGTGTTATTAGACCACTCTGCCTATAGCAGCATCATATAATTGTTACTATATTGTGTTACAAATAAATTTGTAGAGAATGTTAACAAGTACCTAATTTGCTGCCGATAATATTCAACTACACATTTCTTAATAAATTTCACTATTTTTCAGTGGTTAAGACTTTTACATTAGTTTTAATATCATGAAAAGTAAATAATGAAACCAAACAATTTTTCAGTAATGTTATTGAGTCATACAAAATGTTTTTAAGAATTTGTGAAATTGAATAGAAATATGGGATATAAACTGCGTAACATCACCATAACAAATTTAGGGGTTGTTGACCTCATTGTTTAACTTTTCTACAAATTTATTTGAAACATAGAAACTGCAGTACATACTCTGTATGTATCTATTTTTATAAGAATATAATTTGACATTGTCAATTTTGTAATTGTGTGATTCTAAATAAAACTTAATTATAATTGAGTGGTTTATTTACTTTCAACAGATTGTATAAGTAGCTTTGCACCTTCAAACACTTGTTGCTTCAAAATTGACTTGTGTGAAGATATCTTCTTTTTTAACTTCTTAGCAATAGTATCATCGTTATTTTCGATCAGTTTCAAAAGGAAGAAACATCCTCTATTAGTTGGAAGCCACACTTGCAACTGCAAAAAGAAAGGTTTTTACAAAAATATTACAATGTTATTTAAGCAGAATGTACACATTTAAATAAAACACTTAATGGTTTAAAACGCGAAATATATTAGTTAACTTATAACGTTAACTAATATATTTTATGGAAGGACTCCCCATGGCAAAGGCTGCTGCAATCGGAAACATGGTTTAAATAAATTGTAAAATGTTAACTTAATATATTTCGCGTTTCAACCAGTGAAATTTGTTTTATTTAGATAACACAAGTTTATCCACACCAATTTAGATCTTAAACTTAAACTTCATACCGTTTCATCTTCCAAAGATTCATGAATGGCATCCCCGAATTTGCACTCTGTCTCAGTCTTGTCAAGCACAGCAAGTTTTTTCAGACACATATGTATGCCTGCATCTTCAATGGCTGAAACCTCTTTTCCATTCACCAATATCTTCCACTCGGGACGGCATATCACGCGCGCTAGGGCTTCTAGGACTTCTCGAGATGATTCTGTATGAAGTAAGAAATCCAGATATACCAATTTCTTACATGTCTTACAAACTTCTGTCATTTAATTATAAAAAAAAGAGTTACTCAAAGGTGTTAATAAACTACACGTACACTATTCTGCTATATGTCGCTTAAAATTTTCATCTATTAAAATGGAACAATCTACCCCCATATTAATATATCTTACATAGTTTCCTACAAACCTATTGATAACACAGCAATAGCAAATAACATGGCCGCTTTGCTGCTGAGCCAATATTCTGGTTCTTCTGTCATCTCCTTCTTTAATGCTGGCAGGATTGCCTCTCGGAGTTCTGAGATACGGAGTTCAGCATCTTTTTTGGAGGTTCCACTCTTAAAGCCCTCTTCTAGAAACTTTATAAAAGTCGGATGGAAAGCAGCTGGATCCTTCGGTTTTACAAGCCAATGTAATGTCTGCAAAAGAAGATCGTATAATAGTAAGAGCTAGCCAAGCGTTTTCTTAAAAGAGCTACACAACACATTCAAATTCAAAGGATCAAAATTGTGTTCATATAATTAGTAAAATAAGTTTGCTTATTAATGAAAAAAGATATTAATAATAAATAAGATTTTGTTAATTAGCCTTTCCACAGCAACTTATTGCACAGGGATGGACTAGCATTAGTAAAAATAATATACTCACCATGTTACCCCAATGGTCCTTAGCAATATCTTTTATGTTAGTAGCTATTGTGGACACAATAGTCTTTTTAACCAGCACTGTGTCATCAACAGAGTCGAAGATAGCAATGAGCAACCTGTACCCAGTCTTATGCTTGCACAAAGGTACCACATGTTCTTTAACAACTTTTAGGATGCCCTGAAATATAAAACATAATTTATATAATATATATTATTATATCATATTATAACTGCTCTCTTTGTTCAGAATAGGTTACAGAAATTTTGGTTCTAGGTAATAAGGATGTTAGAATGCTTTGCATGTTGGATTTTTACTAGGCAAAAAGCATAGCCAAACTATGTTGAAAAAATTTTTAATTGCAAATGGACAAAAAAGACAGGTAGACAGCAGCTTGACACATATTGATGATACATTCTTTTATCTTTATCTTCTAGAAGCCAAGGATTACAAAAGGGCAAATTGAATTTTAACCTTCTTATCCTTATTTGTGCCTTGCCATACACAAATGCTAGCCGCGTTGATACCTGGTAATGAGTTACTTAGAGGTACTATAAGTGTACTCAATGTTGATATTAACTCTGCTCTGTCTTCTGCTGAACACTCCCTGATGTAGTCATATAGTACCGAGTGCAGTAATCTGAAAAAGTAAATATACATACACAATTTCAACAAATATAAATTGTAATTTTCCATATACATTGTATAAATTAGTGGAACATCATTTTTAAGTTTTGCTTTTTTGATATTGATGGTTTGATTGCATAGGCTTCACTCGATAGGTGAAATATTCCAGCCAGACAACAACTAAACAAGATGGGCAGTCACTCTGCTATGGTTAGGTATAACACTGTTGAAAATTTGAAATCTAATTTAAACAGCTGTATACAGTAGGAAAACAATTATAACTTACTCTCCATCATGAAGGTTTTTATCAAGAATCTTTTGTATATTTGCTTTACAGGACTGTAGTATCGCTGACTTCATTTCGGGACTGTCCTTATATGTGTCATTAAGCGTTTTGACTTTGTCATCTTTAGTCTGCAAAAATATTAATATTTGAAATAAAATTCTTTAAATAGTTTGTTATTTGTATTTTTCGTTCAGCGTGAATAGCGGGAAAATCTTTTTTTTGGATTTTAGATTATGGATATAAATACATCTATAGAACATACAACTTGACAAATAGCATATGTGGAGCAGCATCTTTTGGTTTGAATCAGATTGTAATACAAAAACACCTTTGTGTTAAACCAAGCTCAATCTATTAATGACACTTGAATGGCTAGCTTTTTGACATCTAATTTAGTATTAACTTACATTTTTATACATATCACCATAAAACTCTTGTTGCATATACAGCTTTTCCTTTTTATTTGCAAATTCACCATATGCAAAGTCCAATACCGGGGCGCTTACGGTGTGTGTAGCTAGGCTTATAATGTGTCCAAAAAACTTATTGATAACTTGATGCCTGATAGCGTCTGTGCCATATTTCAATATCCGTTTGACAGAATGATGTGCATACTTAGATTGCATCATTGGCACCATAATATCCATTACCTCCTTGGTAATATCACTTTTGATCTCCTCATTACCATGCTTCAATAGAACTTGTATAACTCTACTTAGATCATGAGTAAGTGCAATGGACTTATATTGATTTTTTAACAGCCCATGTAGTTCTTTACATGCGTTTTCTCGAAATTCCGGCTTCACAACTTTCCTGGAAGTTAAATTAATATTGTTATAGATTTTTCCAAATAAAGTAATGTTTTTTTTACTAAAAGATAAGTAAATTATAATGTTAAGAATTATTGATTAAATAACAACAAAAATAGAACTTTATATTATAAAACATTACAAAATAAATGAACACTATTGGGAGTATAACAAAGATGCAACCTTTGAATTTGTGCAGACAATAATTTAGCTTTGTGTGATATTTCAAATAATTCAGGTGTAGCTTTTGCTTTACGCCTTTCCAATCTTAGCGATTTCTTTTCTTTTTTCATATCTGACCATTTTGGCTTCTCTGTTTGTTCGCCCTCTTGCACAGTTTTCTTTCCCTTAAAATCCTTTTTTAAACCAGGCTTACCTTTACCCTTTTCAAAATTCGGTTTACCCTTCACAAAACTTGGCTTATTTTTCTGATATTTGGCATTATCAGGCTTATTAAACTTCTTTCCGCCTTCTTTTGGAAACTCTTTTTTAGGCTTTTTGTTAAATTTTTCTTTCTTAACATTTTTTGGTGCGAAATCCGTAACTGTGTCCGGTTTTGATTCATCGAAATGTACTTTCTTTTTCTTTGGAGGTGAAGCACTATCTTCTCCTAGTTTTCTTTTAACTTTTTGCATGATAAGCCTTTAAAGGTTAGTTCCTCTTAAAGTAAATGTTGTTATTATTATACCCAGTAATTGACCGAAGTGTCGCCAAGAGCCTTTTTCTTAAGTATAACTAAAAAGGGAAACAATTAATTATTTCATAAGGCTAAATAAAAATCCACATGGATAAACCAGCACTTATAAATTATAACCTATCAGACCACCAATAATTACAAACACAACTGACAACATCGACAAATGACAGATTGAATATCACTTTGAATCAATGTGAATTGTCAACTAAAGATATTAGCCAGTCCGTCAATGTCAAAACATATTTGTTATTAAATTAATTTAAAAAAAATAACAAGTTGAAACAAGTTTTTTGAATTAAGATTTAAAAATATTTTTCATAATTTAGAACCGTAGTAATGAATTAATTAGTACACTACAATATGAAACATTAAATATATATAAATATGGTCGACACTGTTATTAATAAGTACCTCGAAACACAATTAGCGTTAGCTAAACAAAAACAAGTTTCAAAAACTACGTCAAAAGAGGATCACATTTCTGATAAGAGTAAAGCAGCTGCTGGTCGTCTCTCAAAGAAGCAAAGCAAACAAAAAAACCAACACCGTCATCAGGAAAATCATGACAAATCGTCAAAAGATGTAGATGATGAAGAGGAATATGTCGCCTCATCAGAAGACGATTGCGAATTGCGATTACCAAATATTGCAGGCTCGTCTCGTTCAAAACACCATGTTTCCAAAATAGTAGACGACGGCGATACTAAACTCTACAACGACAGGGTAGCGAAGTGGAGACAAAGTTTAAGTGACGTTCAAAGTGGAAACTTAAGTGTGCCGTACATATCTGCTGATATACAGTATGTTTTAGATGGCAATAAACAACCTTTAGAAAGTCATGAACTACAAAATGGTCTGTGTATCCCTAACTACATTTGGAAACAACTTTATAGATACCAGAGGGTTGGTGTTAAGTGGTTATGGGAGCTCCACCAGTCACAGTCAGGTGGCTTATTAGGTGATGAAATGGGCTTAGGCAAAACTGTTCAAGTAATAGCATTTTTAGCTGGTTTAGCAAATACTGATAGTCTCACACGCAGCGGTCTGGGGGCATCTATTATTGTTGCACCAGCTACAGTCATATTTCAATGGGTGTCACACTTCCACTACTGGAGTCCATCATTGAGGGTATCTGTTCTTCATCAAGCTGGTTCACACTGTGGAAATCATCACAAGCTAATTAGAAATTTACATGAATCACATGGAGTTCTCTTGATAACATATGCAGGCTTAGTCAAATATGCGAAAGATCTCCAGGCTAGAAAGTGGCAGTATATAATTCTTGATGAGGGTCATAAAATCAGAAATCCTGAAACACAAGTGAGTAAGCTGGTTAGAAAGTTTGATACTCCACACAAACTTCTTATTACAGGGTCACCTATGCAGAATAGTCTGCAAGAATTGTGGTCACTCTTTGATTTTATGAGACCAGGCCTCCTAGGGACTCATACTGCTTTTATGGAACATTTTGCAGTACCTATCACTCAGGGTGGGTATGCTAATGCTACTGAGATTCAAGAAGCTACTGCCCTAGAAATTGCAAAGGCCTTAAAAGCAATAATAACTCCATACATGTTAAGAAGAACAAAAGCAGAGGTTCAAGAATTTATTCACCTGCCAGAAAAGAATGAGCAGGTACTCTTCTGTGCTCTATCTCAAGAACAAAGAGACTTGTATATGGGTTACCTAATGAGCTCAACTGTACGATCTATTCTGGATAAAGATAACAAGCTAGGAGATCCACTTAGAGCTAGAATTCTAGTTGCATTGTCAACATTAAGGAAGATTTGCAATCACCCTGATATTTATCTTTATGAAGCATTTGATGATAGTCAAGAAGTCAATGAAGAAACATTTGGCCATTGGAAGAGATCTGGTAAAATGTCTGTTGTTCACTCATTACTTAAAATTTGGCACAAGCAAGGACACAGGAGTTTAATTTTTACTCAATCCCGAGCTATGCTCTGTATTTTAGAGCAACATTTACAGAAGCATCAGTTTAAATACCTCAGAATGGATGGCACTGTAAGTGTTAGTCAAAGACAAAGCATGATTAAGACTTTCAATGAAAATGCAGAATATTTAGTATTTCTAGCTACTACTAGGGTTGGTGGTCTAGGTGTTAATTTAACTGGAGCGGATAGGGTAATCATATATGACCCAGATTGGAATCCAGCCACTGATAATCAGGCTAAAGAAAGAGCATGGAGGATAGGGCAGCAAAGAAATGTTACAGTTTACAGACTTCTTTCTGCTGGAACAATAGAGGAAAAAATTTACCAAAGGCAAATATTCAAAAACTTTTTAAGCAACAGGATACTGGTAGACCCCAATCAAAAAAATGTTCTTACAACAAGTACCTTACAAGGTCTTTTTACTCTTGAAGAACTGAATTGTGAAGGAGATACAGAAACTGCATCCCTGTTCAAACATACAAAAGTTGCTATTCATGAAAAGAGAAAATTAAATTGCAAGAAAAATACTTTAACATTGGCTAAAAATAAAATAGCAGCAATGAAGAAATTAGCTAAGCAAATAAGTAGAAAAATTGCCAAATCAGCAGAATCTAAAGCTGCAGTAACGGAAGATCCTAGAGAGGCATATAAAAAGAAAAGGGAACTGACATTACACCCTCCACATCAAGAAGAAGCACCAAAAGTTAATACACTTGATGGAAAGGCGGTGAATGCTCCATTTGAAAATGTGTTGTCTGAATTAGACATAATAAATCAACATGTAAAAAAGGATTATGAAGAGAACCTAATAAATGAAACCCTTAACAAAGCTGAAGTTGAAGTCTCTTGTATTGAAGAGGAGGTAGTAGGCAATACAGAAAATAAAGTTGATATCACTGAAACACTAACAAAGACAAATAGTGATGATAATGAGAAAAGTAGAAAAAGAAAACATTCTGAATCAGAACCTAAAATAGAAAGTTTAGTTGCTGTTAAGAAAGTGAAACTTAAGAAGGATAAAAAAGAAAAAGATAAAAATCTAAATGATGATGACTATGTTCTAACTAAACTATTTGCAAAGGCTGGTGTAAAAAATGCCTTGCAACATGATGTAGTTGTCGGTTTAGCTGAAAAGGAGAAACGATTAAGAATGAAAGAAGAGGCTACCATGAAAGCGAAGAAAGCTGTTCGAGCTTTAAAGTTTTCGTCGTAAATATATTAAGTTCTAATAAGAATTACTTTTGTACCTTAAACATGATTATATGATTTCTAGAGAACATTATATTTTTTTTCTCGCAGAAATATAATCTATTTTCTTACGACTCACGACCGTAAATTGTGATTTTTATCTTAAAATATTATAAATGTGATAATTTACACTATCGAAAACGAAAATCGAATTTCGATCTATTTTAAATTATTTTCTGTATAATGTTTGATTGACCACAGACTTATTCTAAACTGTCAAGCACCATGTCAATTTTGAGTTAAATAATTAATTGAACAAGGTTGAAGTCGAAATCGAAAGAATTATTTAATAAATACAGCGTTAAAGATAATACTAACACTGATTAAGGTTTCTTATATTTTGGCGAGTATGCTGATCAACAGGAGAATCATTTGTATTACATATTACTAACACGAGTCTTATCGTATCGCGCTATTGGCTTTGGTAGACGTTAAGGTCTAAATTGAAATTTAAGGCTTGATTAGGATTGAATAACAGTGCCATAATGTCGAGCAGAAGGAAGCCACCACCTCCAGGGTTCAATTTTAAACCTCAGGAGGAACAAGTGGATGTGTAAGTAATCCAGAGTGGAAGATGTAATTTCTTACTATTGTTATGAATGAAAATTAGCTTTAAAATTAATCTTTGTATCGCTACAATTGCTTAAGTAAACATTATGTAGCCAATATTTGTAAAGCCAAGTCTTTTTGTAGCAATTGTTAGTGTAGAAGGTAGTCAATGTTAGGAGGCACCACCTTCTAACTAGAAGTTAAGGTCAACTTAATTAGAATTTGAAATATTAAACATAATTAACAGTTTCAAACGCAGAATATATTTGTGAATTTATTTTCAATCAGAATTTCTAAGTAGAAATGTTAGGATCTTCACCCAAATTTATAGTTATGTTGCTCTGGATTTTACTGTAAAAGCTATATGTGTTATGTACTTTTTGTTCCTTCTAGTACTCCCCCAAGAAACCTTGACAAACAAACTACTATTACAGTAGATGATAAAACATTTACTGTACATGCTGATGATTTGGTAAAGATATGTGACCTTGGCCGAGGTGCCTATGGTATTGTGGAGAAAATGCACCATAAACCTAGCAACACCACTATGGCAGTTAAGGTAAAATACATACATACAATTATTTAATCTAAATTAAAGAAGTATTTAACTCAAAAGTCTTAAGTATATAATTTAACCAAAATTGAGTATTGTACCTTCTTACAAGCAAAAATCTACTCAATCTTGAGGGATATTTCATTAAGACTTAAATAATATCATTTTGGACTATTAACTAAAAGGGTGTAATTCACTTATTTACCTTTATTCTCTTTTAGAGAATATCAGCATCATTCAACAGTCAGTCCTTGGAACTTAAGAGATTGTTGATGGATCTTGATGTGTCTATGAGAGCTAGCGCTTGTCCATACACAGTTCACTTCTACGGCGCTATGTTCCGAGAAGGAGATGTTTGGATCTGCATGGAAGTTATGGATATGAGCCTTGACAAATTCTACACAAAAGTATACAAGAATAATAAAACTATCACTGAAAATATCCTTGGCAAAATAGCCTTTTCAGTTGTCAGCGCATTGCATTACCTTTATTCAAAATTGAGAGTCATTCACAGAGATGTCAAACCTTCAAACATCCTTATCAATAGAAAAGGAGAGGTTAAAATGTGTGATTTTGGAATTTCTGGATATCTAGTTGATTCGGTAGCTAAAACTATTGATGCAGGCTGCAAACCTTATATGGCACCTGAACGAATTGACCCCACTGGAAACCCTGGACAGTATGACATCCGAAGTGATGTTTGGTCACTTGGTATATCAATGATTGAATTAGCGACTGGAAAATTTCCTTATAACACGTGGGGTACTCCCTTTGAACAATTAAAACAAGTGGTGAAGGACGATCCACCTAGGCTTCCAACTGGGCAGTTTACTTCGGAATTTGAGGATTTAATCACAAAATGTCTACAGAAGGACTTTAAGAAACGACCTAACTATGACGCCCTTCTAACGCATCCGTTCTGTCTAGAACATAGTCAAAAGGAGACAGACGTTGCATCATTTGTCCAAGAAATTCTTGATATACCAGATGACTCCTAGTACTAAAATCTATAACTACTTACCGATAAGTACAAGTTTAGTTACTAACAATTTATTCTATGGAGAGAAAACAATCAACACTAAACATTATGCTAAGTCATCTGATAATACTATTGAGCAGACCACAGAAATGGTCAATTAACTTTAAATATACACAATTAAAACATTTCAACTAAATGAAACGCGATATTTATAGCGTCATCTGGTACATAATAATCCCGTGTTGACCCGATGAAGTGGCTTTATTGAAAAAATGGCAATTGTATGGTTTTTGGTCTCCAATGAGTTTGAAAACATTCATAGTATATTTGTTTGTAATTGTTAAGGAGTCATGTAGATACATGCGCATAATAATTGTAAGTGTAAATTCTAACCTCAAAATGTGGCTTCAGTCAGCTCATTTTGTTAGGACTGCTATTTATATAGCATTAGTTATACATCACAAGTAAATTAGTGGAAATAAAGATATTTGTTTAAACCATCTGTATTTTATTGAAATATTTATTAAAAATTGTCATTTTAAATAAATTAAGTACAAAATAATCTTATCTACTCTTAGAACTATAGTCATGATATAAGATTTGTAGGTATTAAGCGTAATTGACTAGAAGTTGTATTGCTTCTTAGAATGGTGAGTTCATTCCCAGTTTGGTGCCAAAGTCTAATCTGGCACGTCGTTGGTTCCTTTCGTCCACTCTACAAGAATAGAAAAAAAAATGTCCTTTTATTAGAAATTCGAAAAATAAACGAAACTAGAGCCCCACTGCCGAAAATGCATACATCTATGGCACAATGTAAATTCAACCCTAACTATTGGTAGGCAAAATTCGCTCAGGTAAAGTCTAAAGATGAAATTAAGAAGTGTTTACTTTTATACAGTTTACTTTTATTATTTCTTCCACATATTCCTCTGTACCTCAGCTCCTATTGGTCGCATCATGTTTTATAGCCAAAAAAAGCCTTGCTCGATAAATGCTCTAGCTAGCACAACACAAAAAAATTCTCAATTCGATCCAGTAGTTCCCGAGAAAAGCGCGTTCAAACAAACTCTTCAGCTTTATAGAATTTCTATATTTTATCAACCAAAATAAAGCAAGGTCTTACTCAATTTCCTGATATTTAATTAGTTCGTTCAGTATAAGTGCAAGTATGGGCGACACAGCATAACCGACGAGCAAGGGCCATTCCAAGTGGTACTCTGGACAGGGCCAAGCACCGCAGGACCCATAACTTTGATTTGACAGCATCGTACCACTGAATATACTCTGTAATATTACCCTGTAAGACATTATTAATATGTCACTATTTACTTCTTAGGTAAGATCAAGTCTAACAGTTTAAAACGTTAATTAACCGAAATGTCGCGGTCATAGTGAAAGACGCGTTTTAAACCATCTAAAATGTTTAACTTAATGTGTTGCATGTGTTGATTAATTTTTTTATGTACTTCCGATCGCATAACCATAATAAAATAAGCAATAATAGAGAACAATAGCTTGAAAAGACAACTTACAAAACTACAACAGCGACGCACCAAACTTTGTTTGCCCAAAACCCCCTTCGCCATAAAGATGAGTGCCGATGTATAAATGATATCGATATGGCGACTGAAAAACAGAATTTTCATACATACGGTTTAAAAATTTACGGGTTGTTCTCTGCTAGATTGATAACAACAACGTCGAAGAGTTTTGATTAAATTATGCAAGAATTACTTATAAGTATAAGAGTTCTATCATTTATTTGGTAAAATACAATATTTATTTATGTGCTATCGTACGTACACACAAAAATGAATATTATCTACTATCCGACTTACGAATTTTTTATCCTTAAAAAGTGTAAAGCTTTCATTTCGAAAAATAAGTAATCATTTCTATTAAAAGTCTGTCTCAAAATGTTTTTTTTTCCAAATTGAATATAAATTATTAGATTACTAAATTCAATTAAATTTAGATATTTCAAGAACGATCATTTATTTAGTAGGTTTGAGTCCTGTCAGTTTTAGATTAGTTTTTGTAATGTCAAACGAAACGTTACATACACTAAAACTTACTTAGATGCAAAGTTACCAACGCCAAGGTAATGTGCTGCGCCAAATAAAATCCTTCATAGAACAGATCGCCCCACCCGTGCCAACTGTGCAAAGTCAGATCGTGATCGATAGAGTAATTCCCTGTGTTGATCGGGTACACCAACCAACAGCCTGTGCTGTTCGTGGCGACTGATATTTGTTCGCAAAAGCTGCGCAACGTGAAACCGTATAGAACTAATATCGATATCACTGAGGGTAGAAACTTGCAGGCGTAACACCAAAACACGAATAGCGCCATCTGTTGAGGAAAATATTAAGCTTTTTTAAGGAAAAAAGATTTAGTAAATAATAAATATACATTAAATAATAGATTTGAATAGGTACAAGGAAACCACCGAATTTTAATAATATCTGTCAAGCTTTTTTACTATAAATCTATCCCGTCTGATACTCATTTATAACTTTAAAAATAATTATTGTACTGGCGTACTAAGCTATAAACTATTTGTCACAGAGCATAATGTGCAATTAGATCAACTTTATAAATATGGCAAACTTAACACTCGGAAATACGACATTTTTATGAAATCAACTACCAAATTTCATATAACAGTTTTAGTGGAACAAAATATTGCGTGTTTTTTTTTAAAATGCCACTTAAATTTATTTTTATTTAAATTATTCCAACTTTTGGCACCTAAAAGCACTATTTCTGAAAAACGTATCATTTTAATACGGGCACCTTAGCAGTGAATTCCAATGGTGGTCTGGTAGCAGCGCGCTGCATAACATGCCTATCCGCGGGAGTGAAAGCCAGCGACGTCGCTAGTAACGGCACGCTAGCAGCACTGCACCACATCGCTCCGCCGGTATTTAGCACAAGGGGTAGAAACGCGTAGAGTGAGAACACCTATTTAAAAATCGTATGACTTAAAAAACAGTGAAATTCCGTTCCACTCTTTGGGGCATGGGACAAACACTGTTTTTAGAGGGAAAAAAAAAAAAAAAAAAAAAAATAAACACATTTCTGTGTCCGTTTCGCGGATCGATACAAAAAAATAGATCTATAATCATTTTTGGGTACCAATAGATTTTATAGACCGATCACATGATTCGTGTTTCTAACAGTTTTTGATTTCGGATATCCATAGTCAAGTAAGTGCGTGTAGCGCGTCTAGCGTAGATGTTACGGCTGTGGTATTCCGCCTCCCATCAAGTGAACGACATGCTTGTCCATTTTATCATTAAAAAATATGACTCCAGGGTCCGAACTTTGTAAATTCAACAATTGCTTTTTTTTAAAAAAAAAAAGTTTTTTTTAAGGTTTTTTTAAAAAATTTTTTGGGGTGTTCGGCGATCCCATAAGTCAGACCGCTACTCGGATGTTTAAAGAGATAATTACGGCTATTTACAGCTTAGTCTGTTCTGTCTGCTGTCTGTCTGTTTGACAATACATAGGGGAGAAAAGAAACTTAATTATCATTTCCTTATTTGACAAAAAGCCTGCTAATGACTATGTATTTTCAATGTACTGATATTGTCTTAAACGGTACCTGCAAAAGGGATATAAAGCAAGCACTGCAGATCCAGAACTGTGTGCAGTTCCAGAGGCACGCGGTAAAATGTCTCGACATCGTGATCAATGTGAACAGCGACACGTCCGTCTCGCGCGCCATCTGTTGTTTGAAAAGAGAAAACATTAAAAAATACACGATCATGTTAAATATAATAATTATGTAAGAGAATATTAAAAATTAAATGACGTAAGTGTTTTTTCAATTTTTATTAGACAAACTTTGACAAACATTTGTCGAAGTGGTAAATGATTTGACTATGGAGTTATAGAATAAACTGCACTAAATCAATAAAAAATTTACTCACGTGGGTAAATCCAATTTAAATCAAAATGACGTAAATTTTTATTCACGATCAGATTTTAAATTAAGAGCGTAGACGGATCGAGAAGAGCTGACAAGAAAGTAGCCCATGATTCTTATCACCGATTTTGTATATAATAAAATATAATTAGTTAATAAAAACTAAAAACAATTATTGTGGAATGGTTATAAATATTTAAATAAAACACCTTAACGGTTTAAAACGCGATACATATTTAAATATATAAAGTTAAAGTGTTTTATTTAGTGTACTACTCGCGTAAACTACATACAGTATTTCGTTAGAAATAAAATGGTTCTAATCGATTAATAAGATTTTTTTTTTACAATTGGTAACATTTATCTCACCTGTGGACTGCAGTAATTCGTATAAGGATTGTGTTGCCACTTATTTTTTAACTTTAAAAGGGCAGCGTGCAAGGAAAGTTGCAGATTAGATAGGGTCTTTGTAACCATAGATATTTAAGACTACATCAATGTATACGAGGTCTCTACACTAATTCTATATACGTTTAAGGGGTACTATATTATACATAACACACTTTCATACACTTGCAAGAGCCTAGTATATTTAGACGTTCTAAACCTCGATCTGCAGAATAATTTGAGATTTCGGTTTTATAACACGACATCGAAGCTATAATTTATTAATAAATTGTGTAAGGCTTTCACGCCAATAGTTCAATATATCATTGTCGTTGGTTCTGTTCGGCCGATGTGAGCGAGGAGAGGTTGGCATCAGGAGACGTGCTAACTCTTCGATTGCTCCAAGAATTAGTGATAGCGAAACGTCGAGAACCTCTTCTCGCTCACGTCGGCCAAACAGCCCGAAAGATAATGAATGCTATAATTTATTAATCTATCCAGACGTCGCAGTGCTACTAAAACACACACGCCTTCAATTAATTAAAAAAAAAGTAATTCATAAGCTGGTTTAGTTTAGCAAAAGCATGTAATATAAAATCAATGTACTTATATTGTGCAATGCCCGCGAATACAGATAGCTGAGGAGAAGAATAATTAGTATTTTGTTCACACACATATAACTCCTTAAATTCATCAGAAAACAATTAGCCACGCCTGGACGTAGCGATCAACAAGTTTTTGTATTTGCAAAATGCATTTATAATGATCCTCTTATGGACAAACAACCACACCATTTAAAATATGTATACTTATTTAAACAAAATACTTTGAACGGTTTAAAACGCGAACCAGTTACTTATTTAAAGTTAAAGCAAAGCATTTAAAACTACGGCGCGACGTTTAAGATGCTTTGCAACACCCGTGGTCACGGGGGGACAGACGATGGAGATGGACAGAGAATGGAGAGTGTCTAATGTCAAAGTCAAAATCCGCTACGCTAGCGCCATCTTTTCCCTCGTAGTTGGTATTTGGAGAAATTCTTTAGTTAAAATGGATTTTAAATAACTTTACTTAATACATTTCGCTTTTTACTCCGTTAAAAGTGTTTTATTTAAAGGTGTCCTATTCGCGTAAACTAAACAGACAGTACTTAAGCTTATTATCTAAAGTAAAGCGCTCACCGATAGAGAGCAGGGTAGCGAGTTCAAAGCCCGGGCGAGGTCGATTGGTCCAATACAGCCTTGTGGTAGTCGGTAGGGCGGTAGTTTTTGGCATAGGACCGGGTACAGTGGTTCTACTGCAACACTGTAAATAGATGTGTATAATATCATTGAGGCTATACCAGTAAGTTTATAACTAACTTGCGTTGGAACAGCTTTGTTTCTTCCTGCGTTACATTATTAAACAATAACACATGATATGATTTTTGTTTAAAATCAATTATTGTTTAAGCCAGCAACAAAAATAAATAAAATTTTATTTATGTCTAATATATAAATGTTTCAGCGTCGTAAAATGTATCGAAAACTGTTGAAGTGTCGTTCTTAGACGGCATCCCTATTTTCACACTTGAGGCGCTAGTTTAGAATCTTTTGAGTAATCTTTGCAGTTTAAAACAGACACGAACTAATGTCCAAAAAGAGACATAACTGGCTTTAGTACCAGTTTTTAGGGCTGCCAAATTAAAATGTGTTAGCTACCTACACCCCCTACGTTGTACACCCCGTGCAGTATGTTAATAAAACCTTCCGAAGTAATATTACATTGTAGAAACTAAGCTGTTAAGCTTTTTCGAAATCTGCGCATAGGAGTTTTTAATTAAAAAAAATTACCTTAAAAATTAAGGATTTTTAATATTTGTGGAAAGTATCAGTACCTAGCATCCGCTTGCATAAATATCTCCATGTTGAGACAATTCGCTGCCGATCCCATCACGCACACAACTTCACCGTAATCCTGAAATTTTATGAACATGTTGTGAAATATTTTGTTGTTTGTGAAAGTTGTAACTACATGTTACCTTTGTGCACCTACATTGTTAATTAAGCAAAACAAATAGTGTAAAGCATTTTTTTAATACCCTAGAACCACATTCGGTATTTCATTGTTAATCGTACCTAGATGAACCCTGTGGGTCTTTATACACATATGTCCCTTAGTGTGTGTGTGTGTGTTTTCTATAACATCTTGAACTGTTGATGATTTAACATAAAAATGGTGCTAGTCATTTTTGAATAAACCTTTTTCGTCAGAAGCAGTTAGTGGGGAGGAGGGATTGGTCTCACTCGCTTGCCTGGCTTGGTATGTTTAGTAGCCATGATAAATTTACCGCATCGTCCGTTTTGCTTGCATTTTATATAAACAACGATTCCTACATTCTTCGTCTCTATAGGACACTTATTGATTAACAAACTTAAGATATGTGCCAAGTTAAATTATGTTGGGTGTGCAAGTTTGGAAAGACTGGGAATACATACACAAGAACATCAAGAAAGAGCATGAACGTCGACCGCGTTTGCCAGTCTCTTGTGGATGACCCACGACAGTCGTTGAAATTGCACGCGTTTTCTCTTAATTTAAACAACTCTATGGTTTTTAGTTCGGTCAGTTCCATACTTGCATAATCTGTATCATCCTTTGCACAGACCGCGGAGTGCAGTCTGTGAACAGCGAGACAAGGAGAGGCACGTTGTCCACTTGCTCTATGTGAGGACGAATATTTTCAATGCCTCGCGGTAGTTTTGCCTGGAACATATTACGATTTATTTATTGGTGCTTTAAGAAATAAGTATGAATAACATATACAAACGAGGAGATATGAAATTGGCATTGATTCCATTGAAAATATTAAAACATTTCGGCTTAGGCTTGTCTGTTAACTATATTTTATTTTGAGTATTTATAAAAATTGCATACTATATTAAATATAGATATGAAAAGATGTTTAAATTATTTTATTAAGATGGATATATTTTTATTAAACACACAGCACACCGTACACAAAATCATATAACGAAATTGATGCGCTAACTTACCAGCAGATGGCAGTGTACTAAAAAAGTTCTTACTCGATTGCTCATATCAAAATGTAACGGCGCAGAGTGGTCTGTGGAATCAGTAAGACAGGATAGTGACCGGCAGGCATCACCAGGGGACTCCGTTCCCTCGTCTTCCAGTACTGAGTCGGTCGATCTTCCTCCTGGAATGCTGTTCCGCTCCAGGTGCTAAAGATGTCACGAGTTAGTTACCCATGTACCACATGGGTGCTACTATATACATGTACGGTTCGCAACGGTTCATTTGTAAGAAAAATGGATTAAAAGGAAAAAGCTTTGTAGATATTTTAATCGGGATTGCAAGGGTGATTTGTGGCACCAACGTTGACGGTAGTTGTATACAATCGCAATATTTTAATTAAATCATATATTTTTTTACAGACAATGATGATTATTTGGTAAACATTGTAAATAAATTTGAATTCAAAATGGAAATTTCATCAATCAATTGTCCTCATAAAACCTCGTTTAAGATCCCTCAGAAGGCGTTAGACTCATGAAGAGAACAGCAATCAAATCTAGTGCCACAATCATTCTATATACACACTCGTCAAAATAAAAATCTTTCGTTAAAGTGCGCTGTGCAAACGTGGTGCAAAGGCAAATATTCTGTTACGGGGACCTAAATTAATATTAATAAAATCCTTACCTTCAAAGTATTCTGTGTGGTAATTGAATGTCTGTTCTTCTTAATTTCGTTGTCAAACTTGACAGTTCCTTGTTCCAAATTAATAGCACCCGGGGCGGACATCGACAACGCTTTTGAAGATGTAATATTACCACTGTGTAATTAAATTTAAGATGAAAACTTTAATACTTTTACATGTTATTGCATATGATGGCAATGTGTAAATATATATGCATGTATCAATTGGTTAAAAAGAAATTCGACGATGAGGTGTAGGACTCTATAGCTCAATTAGTTAGAACAACAGGTCGGAACGCTGACGATGCCGGTTCAAGTCCTGCCCGAGTCGAAAATATTTCAACTTATTTTCGATTTTCATTTTACATTTGGGTTTCATATATTAAAACAAAGTACTTGATAATATCAAACTTTAGAAAGAGACGCATGACCATTTTTGGTATCAGTTAATAAAGAATTGTTGTTAATATGTCAAAGTAGACCTTACGTAGAAACTCTATCGGTCTCTTTCTTGCAAAGAGATACATGTACTGTGTCTATGGAACAGGCATTAGTGCATAAGCACGTATATACGACCAAACTATCAAATATTCTTAGATTTTTAAGTATAACTTAGTATTATTTAATTCTATAAATTAATATATTGGTGTAAAGTGATACATGTAACAATTTGTGTGTTAGCAAAGCGAAATCATAAAGAGCCTTTAGCAATAAACTACCCATGGTTAATTGTGAAATTTAAATCGTGACCAATACAGGTACTAAATTATTACCACTTCACATTAAACCTTATGCCAGCTAACGTGAAGTTGATTTTCACTTTTGAAATATTAGACAATAACTATTGTACACGATTTAGTGAAATTTTACAGATTAACCATAGGCTGTCCTTAGCTAAATTATTTTTTTAAATAAAGGCGAAATACAGATAGAAAAACAAATGAAAATTAGAAGCAGCATATCATGTCTCTTGGAAAAATTAAAAATAACTTCAAATAAATAATACGTTATATTACGTTATCGTTTAGTATTTAAGTTTACTATGTAACATAATATCTCAATTCTCATATTCTTTAATAGAGAATATACGGTAGAATAATTTGCCATTTTAGATAATTATATAATAATTAAAATATATTAATATTAATAATATATATGACCACGAAATTAAAAGTGAACCTCGATTTCGCTTAAAACAATCGCAGCAGACATGTACTGTAAAACTACAACGTAAGAGATATGACATGCGCAAGCGCAGGTTAAAACAACGAACCTATAAGGAAAGGCGTCACCCGTATCGGGTCTAGTGAGTTGCGTGGCGGTGTTAGGACGCTCGCGTGACAGCGTTTGAGACGACAAGGGCGAACTCGGCTTGCTGTCGACAAGTTTATCTCTCAATTATTATTAGAGTTATCACATTTGTTTGTACATTAATAACAATAAAAATTTAGTTAATCATTAAGTTGTATTATTTACATAATGATTTAAATACACACTTAGTCGTTGTTGTTACAGAATAGTGTAGTACTTTCTTATGTTAAGCTATCTGAATAGTTAAATAACACACTCGGTGTAAAGTTTTTACGCTGTAGCATGCATTTAGGCTGTGTAAGCCATCAAAAAACGTCATTATAATCTGTGACCATGACTATTGTATGTGTTAGAAATTAATATTCGTTGCTCTTCGAGTTGAAAATTTGCTTGAAATTAAGATAGAAAGAAGTAATCTATAAAAAAATCAAATACACAACATCTAACATCTTAAATCAAATTTCTAGAAATTATAAAAGATGTCGCTGTGTTCAGTGTTTTTGTGTTTTGTAATACTTTAGTTTCTTAGTGATAACTATTGAGATTTAAAAAGTATAAAGTTTGCTTGTTCAAAGTATAACAAAAAATCTAAAGTAATTAATTTAATTCAAATTTACATCCTACTTTATTAGACACATTCTAATAGGTTTCCATTGCACTCCTTTGTTTATAGCTATAGAAATGTATAGTGTATTTTTTCTACTTGGCATTTTTGGTAAATGAACACAATACATAAAATCTCTTTTTTCTCACAAGGTTTACATTTATTCGCACTAAACACTTTGTGACAATGGATTATTTATTAAAGTAATGAAATAATATACTCCCATTAATTCACTTACTAAAAATCACTATTTCATGTTAAAATTAATAAAAATAAATTGGGTTGAAATCGGCCTTTTTTGTTGTGCTCTTTTGCCCAGTCTTGTAAAATATAATATTTTTTTATATTACATAATATTAAATGAATCTTTTTGTTGCTTGACTATAACCAAGATTTATTAACATACTTACCTCTGTGGCGGCTGGCTCATGAGCGAAATATGACAATTCCAGCCAGACTCCAATCCCATCTTCTCGCTAAAGACTCGTGACCTCAGCTCATTCTCCTTGCTGAAATGCACAAACCGTATGCATGCGCGCTCCAATCGCTCTATCAGCTCTACCATGTCGCTTTGCGCCTGGTATTGCATTGTTACCATGCCTATGAAAACCTAGAACATTCATAAATATAATTATTTGCTAGTAAATACAAAAATATAAAAAGTCATTATTGAATTAAGAATCGATTTTAGATTAATTTTTTTTTCAACGGGCGTCTACAGCGTTCCGTGCTGTTGCTCTTACCAATAAAGCTACAATACCCTACACTACGTCATCGACTTTTTCAAAATCTATTGAAACTTGCACCTCTCACGCAATGTATTGCGTATTAAATTTTTCTTTTCAAACCGAATTCGATTTTTAAATATTAAATAAATAATGTTCTTGTATCGTATTGCAATATTGTTTTTTCTAAAAAGTAATATTGCAAGATTTACTCGTAACCACACATTAGAATCAAAACAATTTAGATTCTGTGAAATCAACCATTTGTATTAATTTTGTATCTGTAAACGATGCAATGGCAGGAAACCTTAATTGAGAAAAAGATCAAAATATACCTGGTTACACTGCAGGTCGAAGTATCCGTCTACGTCGGTCACATCGTCATCTGTCACTTCGTTAAATAGGAGGGAATCTGAAAAGGTGAAAGATATATTATACCCCATGTATGTGTTATCTCGTGATTCAAACTCATACCCTCCCCCCCCGCTTAACGTAAGGCTAAAGGTACATAACCTATTTAAATCCTAACTAAAAAACTACTAACGAACCGCGGGTCTCGGGAAATCTAGTACTCCATAGTCTATCAATTTTCTAACCTGTTGAATGGAAATGTAGCGCCGGCGCATCTGCCCACAGCTGGGAATGTGGTGCGTATAGCTGGCGACTGTCAGCAGGCAGCTCGAGGTATGTTTGCGCAAGGGACGGCGATATATTTCTTGTGATGGGCCTATTAAAAGTAAGTAATAGACAACAAACGAAACGCTCGTATTAGTCACAGGTCGATGTTTTATTGCCTATAGCCTTCCTCAATAAATACTCTAAACAACACAAAGAATTTTATAATTCAAACCCGTAGTTCCTGATATTAGCGTGTTCAAACAAACAAACAAACTTTCTAACTCTATATATTAGTATAGATAATAGCTATTTTTTGGTTTATGTAACAAAAAAATATACGTGCTTATAAGCAAATGCTGTGCAGTACGCTGTAAGGGAATTCCTTTGATAGAAATCGATGATTTTCTTCCTGTCTGATGGGGATATGGGTGTTAGATCTTTCCCGTTCCAGTAGTCCACGCACGAATCGAGAACTATGTCTGCCGTACCCTGCAACATTTACGAAACGTAGTTATGTAATATATATAACACTAGCTGTTCCCGCGACTTCGTCTGCGTGGAATAGTGACTTGGGGTAGAATGTAAAATTATTAAGGAAGTTTATTAATTTATGTAAGGACGCATTTAAGGTAGCCAATTTATGTTGTAAGTGCTACTTTGCCGCAAAACTCTCACCTCACATCACTCCTACGCTAACTCCCACTCTCACTCTCACTCCCACTACCACTCCTATTCCCAAAAATCCAAAGAAGGAAGTTTCATTGTCTTCAAAAACCACGAATTTCCATACAAACTTTACAACAAAGTGTGTTATTTAAAGGCAAGTAGTTAATCAGACTTCTTTAAATTGTCCGAATAAAACAATGTATTGTCTCTCCTGGAATTCGAACCCAGGACCTCTGGTGCTTAACGCAATACTATGCAGTACTTTGAAGCTAAACATTTAGCTACAGAGTCGGTTAAAAGTAAAGGAAGGGCTGAATAATTATTATTTACTATTATTATTTAATTTTATTAAATTATCTTATATATTAAAATTTGTAAACAGAAAGCAACTATTGTACTATATTGAATAAACTGAATGAAACGCCATTAAGTGAGGTGAATTAACAATATACCTGTGTTAACATCTGCAGTTGATTCGCCTGGTCCTTAACTATAACAGCGAGCATATGCGGTAAAGGCACTTTCACACGCGTACTGAGATGAAGGGAGCGTACGAAAGCGTGTTTCGCGCCTTATTGTATCCGCTTGCTGAAATTTTTTATTAAAATTAAAAAAATAGTATAATGTACAGGTAGTGTGGAATAGTATATAACAAATGACTATTTTGTTTTGCAGGATGAAGTAACTATGGGCTTGTGCGGTCATGTCTGCCGAAGTTAAGATGGCGTTATGCAAGCACGACAAAGTAGGCGTAGCACTAAAGTAGTAACAAGTCTAACAGTTATCCGGCTCAAAGGACCAAATCGAAAATCTGTAAAAAAATAAATAAACCTAGTTGAACTTAACAGACTCTTACCAAATGTCTAAAAATGGCCAGACATTCCTGTGTTGTGTAGGCATCTATGACTGAGTCATTAAACCCGATTTGCTTCGCAAGTTCACACAGACAACGACGATTCGTTACCGGCACTAAATCTTCGCTGTAATAAGACAACCAATTCTTCTATAAATTTTATGAATAATTTTGAAAGATTTAATGCTGTGTAATGTTTACCAATAAATGAAATCCTTTAGAAATTATATATAGTTGTTGTGCTACGTTAGCAAGGACTTATCTATTCAATTAATCATCTATTATTTTATAGAATCCTATAAACTGCACAGCATATATGACAGAAAACAAACCATAAACAATGGCACAATTGCCATCCTAAATTAGACAAAGCATCTTAAACCTGATGGAGTATATGTACCTGTATTGTGCTTCACATGTGAGATGCGCACAGAAATGCGCATAGTTGTGCGTGTGTTCGGGCGCGCAAGTGTTCAATAGCGCGGCTAAGCCGAGCGGTTTGAGTCGTGTAATGTGCTGCCGCCATCTTTGCTCGTCGAACTCGACGCGAAATGGCGCATTTTGATCGTGAGTCAAATCGAGTACCTGTGACGACAATGAAAAATAAACAAGGATATAAATAAAGAAAACTATTAAAATAACAAATTTGTATTAAATTAAACGTCAATATAAAATTGCTGAACAACTTTGTTATAAATTAAAGCTTTAAAAAGACAATATATTTAAAAAGTATGTAAGAAACGGTCATTAATACGGGCACTGAACGTGTTTTAGGATGACATTATAAACCGGGTGAACCAAATGCCTCACACGAGGACATGTGAGATGTCATGATGCCATTTATAACATTTACCAAAACGAATGGATAGTTTTTTTAAGTCATTGATTTGTTTCTTTATTTTCATAATAATACAGAATGGCTTTGTTAGGACTCTTTTAATCTTTTAATACTTGTGAATTAATAAACCAAACCTCAACGATAGTAGACGGTTCTGGATTATTCCTGTCCTGCAATTGATCTAGTGTAGTATCACTCTGATGCCCCATAGATGTTACAAGGCTGGTCTTGCTAGAATTATTTGAAGCAGGACTTGAATTACGGAGAAAAAACACTTTCTCCGCTGTTGGGTTTGGCCAAGATAGGATACCCTTTTTATCTACACAGCATAATGCCTGAAACAGTGTAAGAATATTTAAAGTAGACAAAAATAACGTTTTTAACGCGGGTAGTACACATGTAAATGAAACTTAACGGTTTAAAACGCGTATTATATTGTTAACAAACATAAAGTGTTTTATTTAAAGGGACAGTTTGCTTTTATCTACGACAGCGACATAACGACTTAATAATTATATATTATTTTAAATGACGTTGACGTTCGTAATAAATACATTATTTTTTAAAGGATTACTCCTTACCGATAATGATCCCAAAACATGAACAATGTTAGACGTTCGCGTGACCATATCCTCCCTCCCAAAGAGGATATTGAAGAATGTTTTTCCCAGCGTTTTCATTATTTGTGGATGCAGAGTGGACTCACTTAAAGCTTGAATCAGAGGATCGCTCGCGTCCTCTGATATGGAACATGATTTCGGACGGGTGTATTTCTGTCGTACCTCAGATATTGATTTGAATCTGAAATTCATTGAATATCTAAAATAAATTTGGGTCTTGATGGACCCTGGTCTGAAGTTTGATTAAGTACCTTTAATTGTTTATGTTACACTAATATATATAGCTGAAGGGTTTGTTTGTTTGAACGCGCTAATCTCAGAAACTATTCGATCAGGTTCGAATTGAAAAAATATTTTTGTGTTGGTTAGACCATTTACCAAGGAAGGCTTTAGGCTATAAAACTACTACTACTACTAGGATTGAACACATAGCAGATAATTTGGAAAAAAAGGGGAAATTATTCATCTTTGTGGGTTTCCGATGGGTACGATGAGAGAACGGTTCAAAATAACTATTCTACGCGGACGAAGTCGCTGACACAGCTAGTTTTTGCACACACCATTTGTATACTCACGTCTAGCGCAATGTAATTTCAAACTAAATACTTACGTATTGAGATTAAATGTATTATGATTTGCTTAAGATGAAGATGTAATTACATGGTCCCACGTTTGAAAACTTTATTATTTTTCACATATTATTGCACACGATGACATTATAAAAAAAATGTTCGAAAAACATTTGGTTGTCCTGTTTACATTTGTTTATGGTCATCACTTTCATTGACTTTATGATACTCAGTCGCAAAGATACAATAAAAAATATAATATAATTCTTCGTACTTACCTAGCTAATCCGTAACAATTAAGTGTTACCCAGGCTATAGGAAATATTATCTGTAGTAAAGGCAGTGAGGCAGCTATGGTCTGGAGGAAGTATATCTCAGTCCAATGCGTCACACCAGGGAGGTGGTATATGTGACGGAATAAACTAGCAAATACCATTAAAAGGATAACTAACGGCAGTACTATTCCCTCCATTATTTTCACTGTGCACTGTAAAAAAATTAACATTGAAAAAAAAAAAGAAAGATAATTTCTTGTCAGAAGTAAATAAATTTAGGAGTGACAGCTGTGTCTTCAACCTAATCTGTGTTATTTATTTTTTTAACTATTTTACTTATAGCAGGTAGTGAATAATTAAAATGAAGCAACTTATAATTAAAAAATCGAAAATTAATTGTAAAATTTTTCGACTCAGCCAGGACTTGAGCCGGCATCGTCAGCGTTCCGTGCTGTTACTCTACCAATTGAGCTACCGAGTCCTTCACATCATCGTCCAATTTTTTCAACTTATTGATACATGCACCTCTCGCGCAATATAATTTAGGTCTCGGTCGGTATAGTCCCTTCCTGTGCATTAACATGTAAAAATATTAAAGTTTTCAAATTATGCAACTTATTAAACTTACCAAATACCTCTGCTTCTCAAAAACAGTGACTGGCCTAGTAGTAGCCTGCTCTAGCGCCAGCTTCAAATTCTTTAAGTAAGGTGTCTCACACATTTTGTATGCCTTGTTCTGATGTGGTGCCCGGGAGCGAGGCACACTAGAGTTCTCTTTAGCCTGAAAGAAAATCATTTCAAGGCCACGATTCACCTGTGGGCTGATTATTATGCAAAAATGTTGTGTAACACCGTACCTGTGACCCTGGAGTAAATATCTGCCCAAAAAATAATTCTGGGTCATCTGATTGCAATCCTTGACAATGCCCAGGAACTTCCTGACCAGGCCTTAATACTATAACATCTCCTTCCACAAGCAAAGCCCATGGTAAGTTTACTATTGTACCTATAATATTTAAAATAAAATATGAATATGGGTCACAGAAATATAGAGTTTAGTGTATGTATTTTTAGTATTTTTTTGTTGATTTCGTACACAGATAAACTTTTATGGATTTATATTTTACCAATAATAAATTTAATAAGATTTATTTTAATTCAAGAGTCAATGATCACAACCAAGTTAGGGTACAATATACAGAAGCTAATTACATCCAAGATAAACTTATAAATATACTGTAAAAATTATGTATAACCATCTCTATAAGTCCACTGCAATATAACACAAGGCGAGAAAGGAGCACACAAATGTGGATAATATTCTTCCTTCCAGAGGCATAAGTCAATTGCTTCATTTAATGTTTCTGAAACATGGAATTTAGGTAAAGATAAGAATAAGAAGTTTCCGGTTATTCTGTTATGGTACATAGAGTTACATTTTAGAAACATTTTGAAACATAACAGATGTTAAGTCTTAATAAGTTGGTGCATCTTGCTTCAATTGCATATTTGTGTATATTTAAAGAGAATACTTTTAGAGGAAATAACATTAATCATTATTTATTGCTTTAGTTCCCAATAAAGAGATAAAATAATTCATACAGTATATTAAAATATACTCACCAAGTACTTTTGCTATTCTGTGAGGTATTTCGTTTCTGTGTAAGTATTCCTCATTTAAGGCAACCAGAAAGTTAATAATCAGTATAAAAAATAAAAACAGTGCTTCCCACAATAAATAACCTTGGGCCAAAGCAGTACCATCAATTAAATAAGTCAGAATCAAACAAATAATGTTTATGACTGTTACCGTATACGCTACGCCGGAAAGGAGGACTTTTTCAGACGAAAATGATATAATATTTCGTATAATGTCAAACCTGGAATTAAATATGTAATTATATTTTTAAATAAACACAACACACAAGAGATAAAGGGGACAAACGATAACATAACAAAAGATAACATTAACTACCTAAGGGGATTCTTCTGCTTATGCTCTTCTATTACCCTTTGAATATCATCACGTAACTTTTTTAGTGCACTTTTCGTAGAATATCCTAATATTTGTTCGTTGGTATCACCCATTATTTAATGAGTGCTATCAATGGACATGTCCTAATTTATAGCAGATACCGATAGAACAGTAATCTATTATTCATTTTCTCTATTAAAAACTCACAGTATTAAACGAAAAAGAAATTTCAGGATTATTAATATCTTAACTCAAGGCGCGAGGGCTCAAAATAGTAATTTTTGTAAACATAAACCTCAACTGACACTTGTGGACAGTTGACATCGCTGAGTGTCACTTAGGTTGACATTGTAAAGTTAATAGATGATTGTCATTACTATATTAGTTTAGGAACTTACAATTTAATGTAATACACATAATATAAGAGTGTTAATTAAAAAACATACGAACTAAAATAATTTATTAATTATATTTCTAAATACCAAAAAACTTTTCGCACTTATGCTGATTTCTAATTATTATTTAATGGACTCGTGAATAAGAAAATTAGTGTTTCGTAATTATTAATGATCAAAACAATAGTTCCAATCAATTATTAATTGTATTCATTAATTACTGAAATAATTAAAAAAATATCAGTGAATTTAAATAAACACTTTAACGGTTTAACGACTGCTGTACAGCTCCCGAAACGTCGGGCCGAGGTTAAAAATCATTTACAAATAAGTTTAACTAATATATCGCGTTTTAAACCGTTAAAGTGTTTTATTTAAATGTGTACTACTCGCGTAAACTATAGACAGTATTTAAAAATCAGTGAAGTTTGTTGACTCATTAATTAATAGTTCTGGTAACATTTCCCCATTTGATATTGACAGTTGACATCAATTAGCGAAGTGAAGTTGGCGTTTTCCTGGAATTTGGAAACACTTCAAAGTTTTTCTTTTAATTTTATGTAAGTACATTGTAGTTAGTCCACGAAATTTTCAGTTTTTCATGTGTCCTCCAGCGCTTAGGTCTCGATGTTTGGAGTTAACAGTTAGCACCTTTAGTTCGCGAAATGAGCAGTGATGAAAGATAAATAAAAGTGCCGTTCCACGACCGAGCATAGTCAGTCAGTCTCGTGTCAACATTTCAAGTGCAGTGCGCCATTGAGCTTGCGAGATAAAAAAAATAAGGAATGTGTTTATCGTTTCTCGTAATTTTGTTGTAACAACGGCCAGTGTTCTAGTTCGTAATGTGGCAAATGGAAAACATTTAGTACGTATCAGTTATGGCAGATTGTTTGGATACGCGTAAAAAATCAAAGTGTAGTTCAAGAACGAACAGAGGGCCAAAGTTACGGACATGGTTTTGGTGTTTTGTTATAAAGTTCTTAGGCCTTCCTTGCATATTTTCAAAATGTTTGAGCGTCGATATTACAGTGGCATCATATCCAGCGGGCGACATAAATGTTCTTTATGGGCAACCGTTGGAAATGTTTTGTGTGGCTGAGAATTATTCATCCAGTGACCTCGAATTTACACTCTCAGGAAAACGCCTGGAGTCAGAGATTGTAAACAGTTCCACTATACGCTTGTATATTGACAAACCAGAAAAGCAAGTCAACACATACTATTGTAAAAATACTAAAACAAATAAAAACTGCATCAACCGAGTGTTAGTAGACTCCCCACCACCTGATGTAACGGATTTTAAGTGCATTTCAAACAATCTGGAATCTCTCAACTGCTCCTGGACAAAACCTGAGTCCTTAAGTGCTATCACATATAATTTGACATTTGCAGTCAATGGAAATTTTGTGACACCACCTTGTACACATAACAACACTAAAAAAGACCTTACAAATACAAGATTTTGTGTATGGGACTCAAATAGTACTCCAAGATATAGGCAACAGGCAGATGTCTTATTCTTTACATTGATATCATGCAATGTGTTCGGATGTAATAGTCAAAACTACAGTATTGATCATTTTTCAATTGTAAGACCCGACCCTCCATTTAATTTGAAGGATGTCAAAATTGGTACACACAGTGTTGTCTTAAAATGGTGGATCCCGAATAACATAGTTGATTTCCTTCACTGTGGCATAGATCACAAAATAGAATATCAAATTGCAAAAATTGATAACACTACATTCTTCCATGAAGTAAATGCATCCTCATTACCAGCCAAGAATAGGACATATAAGTTTCAGCTCACAAATCTACCTTATTCCCATATGCAATATGAAGTAAGAATATACATCAAATCCAAGAAGGCACCAGATTCAAAGGAGTTTTGGTCTGATTTTAGCTATAAGGTCTTCTATACAGATAGTGAGAGACCAAGAAGACCACCGGACACAACTGCTGGTGCTTTTGATAGAGCTGTGTTTGTCGATAGAAGAGTAATATACATATACTGGAAGCAGCTTGAGGAGTATGAAGAAGCAGGTGCCAATTTTACGTATAAAGTGCTGGTATCTCAAGACAATAGGACTCAAACTTTGTTTCCAGACAAAAACAAAAGCTTGAGCTATGTCATGCTTAACTCGTCTTTGAGTTCTATGGATGTGACCATTTGGTCATTTAATCAGATTGGCTCATCATTAAATAGCAGTCATTTATATATTCCGTCTGAAAAGAACATACGTTCTTTAGGATTAACATCATTTACAAAATTAGCATATGAGAATGGGACATATGAACTGGCTTGGGGTGGGAACAAAAGAATTGACAATTACACACTGTTTTGGTGCCAACACAACAGCACAAATATATGCATCGGACAAATGAACTTTACTGTCCTTGATCCAACAAAGAGCAGATATGTTATTGACTTACCAAGAGACCAGAGATATCAATTTGCTATCTCTGCAAATAATGGAACTACTACAAGTGGTATAGTGTGGGCTAAATGTGATATTTCAAAGGAGGGCTTTGTTATGTACCGTTTCAATATGCACTTAAAATATGATGCCCCTGGTAAATCATTTGTAAATCTGAGATGGGAGATGGAATGTGTGTTACAAGATGGAATAATTACTGGCTACAATATAAGCTACTGCCCCATTGTTCAGACAAGCAGCTATTGTGATAAGTCTTTTGGAAGTAAGTATGTATATATTTCCAACCCTAAGCAGATGAACCAAACAATTGAGAATTTATTACCATTCAGAACTTATCAGTTTACAATAGCTATAAATACAATATATGGTCAGAAAACAGTAGAAAATGCTACTGCTGTGATAACAACATCTGAGGACACACCCACAAGTCCTGTCAATGTGGTAATATCAGATGTACGCAATGACTCAGTAGTGTTATCATGGGATCCACCATTACAAAGGAATGGTAATATTGGAAAATATGTCATTTACAATAACAAAAATGAGTTCTATGTTGATAAGGTTTCTGGAACTGATATATCTAGAAGAAAAGTGATTCTGACGGGCCTGCAGGGTTTTAGTAACTATTCATTCACTGTTCAAGCATGTAATATACCTATTGGATTGTGTTCTAAAGAGAGTCGCCCAGAGTATGTCCGAACTAGAATTGGGGCTCCCAGCAGGTTAAAAGCACCGGCTCTTGAAAATAATCCTGATAAATTAAAATGGGAACCTCCCGAAATTCCCGGAGGCACTGTTGATAGGTATCAGATAAAAATAATTAAAGATGATAATCCACCTGAAATAATAAATACCACCAACCTATCTTACACATTAACACATTGTGAAGGGGTAGTGTCCACTGAGACATATCAAGTAAGAGCAGTGAATTTAGATGAAGATTTGTACCATGGAGTTATAGGAAATGCTGTGGTCACAGAGAGATCGTCAGATAATATTGAAGAGTTTCCTGGTCCCTGGAGTGAACCCAGTACAGTTGCTTGTAGAAGTAGAGATGGGCTTACCATGATCATAATATTTATGGCTGTATTTGCTCTAGTGGGAATGGGTTATGGATCTATCAAAATATACAAAAAATATAGGAAAATGGAAGACATCAAACCAGTTTTACCATACGGTTTAGGAGAGCCCGAAAAGGACAGGACGAAATTTCCTTACCCAGAGTGGAATCCAACCAATAAAGATGAAAAGCCTTCATCTGATGAAATGCTTCTTTTGCCCAACAGCAAGACCAACACGGTATCGTCTACTGAAACGAAAGAAAAGGATGATAACTGTGCTGCTAGTGATCACACTGATAGCACTGCCCTATCTGATTCATCTGCTGGGCAAGTAGATCGTCAAATCTCGACATCCGACGATAGCTCGAATTCGTCGTTGCACCTAGAAGCAGAGGTTGATAAGGGTGACGAGAGCACAATAGTGCAGGAGGACTCATCTAACGAAGACTCGGAGAGCTCGCGAGAGAGCTCGCCCTACTTTAGTGATAAGAATTTCAAGAAAAATCCGACAAGCGGCTACGTTTTGCCCGTGGTGAATCCAGTTTCTGGTTATGTTCAGTCTGCACCCGCGCCCGTTAAGACTTCGCCGATGCCGCAGATGCCAAACCCACAGCCTACGACGTCGAGCTACGTTATGGCGGGTTTGCCCCCACCACTGTTCACGACTCGTCCGAACCCCGCCCCCTCTTCGGGATACGTGATGCCCGAGGACGTCCAGGCGAAATCTATGTCAAGTTTTCCTAAGTTAACGCCGACGGCACCCAAAGAAATGGGGCCAGAAAGCTTGCCAACGTTGCCTACCTTGCCACCACCGGTTAAACCCAGCGCAGATAGTAGCTATATACAATTGCAATCATTAGATTCGTTGCCTAGTCTTAAACCGAGCGTAAGGAATACAGTGCCATTGAAACCGCCCGCGTCCAGCGGGTACGTTAGTCAGGGAGACGTCGTCATCAACAAGCACCTGAACCATATGTTGTCCGCGGGTCAGCTCGCTGAGGAATCCGCCATTTTGGACCCGACGATGTCCCCGGACGCCTACTGTCGTTTCTCGTGGAGCACGGACCCGGCTAACGACAACCTTCACTCGCTTCTCGCCGAATCGCCTAATAGAAACGTATCGAAGAATTAATTTACGTCAACAATCCTGACACAGTACTGATAAATGTATGAAATGTAGTAATTTGTAAATACATAATTTGTAGCTTTACAAAGTGGACATTATTATTTAACACGAGTAAAACAATGTGTTGTATAGTGATAATTCTTGTGCCTTATTAATTTATTTTAGGTCATTAAAATATATACTATAGGTAAGACATAACAGATATCGTCATATAGATCCTTTCTTCTACGAAGCTGCGTGGGCTTAACATGGAACTATTGTTTCAGAGAGCATTTGCATACTCATTAAGTAGTTATGGAGGGTATCTACAAAATTAATTTGATACCCAACGATCTGAGCGTTGAGGAGACAATTCTTCAAATCGCCGATAGTTTGGATAATCTCAACGGCATTGTCGACGACGTATTTACACGAATATCCACTAAAATTAATCGGAACATGGAAAAAACAGCGAAGCTCCAAGAGAGGATAGTATCATCTAGAACGAAAGTCGAGAAGTTGGCGGGCATGCAGAAGGCTATAAAAGTGTTCTCCGGCGCTAAATATCCCGCCGCAATCGTGCACGAACACTATCAATCCATCTTTGATAAAAGCTCTTACCATTATGAGCCTAAAAAGGTGGCTCTTAGCGGCAAGTCGCGACCGCCGAACGAAAAAGCGATACAGGTAAGTGTTTAAAACTGAATGTGCTGTATAATTCATTACACAAACAATAAATCGTTTTCTTTCATAGGAAAAATTACATTTCTTCCACGTCAAAGTGGCGGAACCAAAAGCGGCGGGACCTAAACGAGAAGTAGATTTAGAGTCTGTAATCGATAAAGCGACGTCTGTGGGGGAACTGTTGATTTTCAACACGGATGAGAGTCCGTATGTAGCGGCGCCATGCCATCGGCCCTATGTACCCAGGACTATAGAAGACGTCAAGAAAGCTGTACTGGACGACCCGCCCCCGTCCATCAAGAGAGGGAATATACTGAAGAGGGAAGTCGACGAGTATATGTACGCGCCCGGCATGGGAATGGTAAGGAAACTTTACGATTTTTTAAGATACGCGAGACTAGAACCCGCCACCTCTGCCTGCAATACTCTATACTCGTCTTATTATTAACTGGAAGCAATTTTTCTATCTAAAAATGGTTATTATCCATTCTAAGTTGAAAAATATATCTTAGTTTTTCCTTACTCTACTTTTTTCCTTCCTAGAAAATAATTAAACAATCTTAACTGCAGTCGCCTCCTATAATAAATCTATTTTTAGGTTAGCTTTGAACAGCTAATTCCCTCCGTATTAGAGTTTGAACAGGGCTCAAACAATGTTATATATTTTCATTATTAGCGTACAAACCTATATTGAAACTAATCGCTAGATTATTATTAACGTTAAGCAATATATTCTATAACTAATTGGCAATTAAGTACCTTACATCGTTAGATAATAACAATTAGCTGAGTATTAACGAGGCGTTTGTCCTCATTTCGGAAATCCTATCAAAATTTTGTTTATTCAATTAACTAACGTTACATTTGTTCCTGCGCGATAGTGGTAAAAATGAAATTGACGTTGATTTTGTGGGTTAATATTAAAAAAATCCCAGATAGTATTGAACGTGCTAATTAAGGTGAATTGCATCAAAAATAAAATAAAAAGCGTAACTATATATAGAAAAAATACTATACCAAAATAATAAATTTGATCTTATTGATATGATAAAATAATGAGTCATTGTTGTGAGAATTGCTGATTAACCACTGTGCTTATTGAATACATTTGGTTTGTAAGTTTTTAACTCTGTTGACCTTCCTGGTATTATTTCAAAGCCTTTCTTGTTTTGAGGGAATGTATTATATGTATAGTCTATCACGCAGAAACTGATGAATCATTGTTGATAAACTCAAGATTATCATATCTTCATAATAAATATTTAAATGATTCAAGAAAAGATGCCACATCAATTATGGTTACAAAATAAGTAAAATAGTAGATATTATAGTGTAGGATAGATATTAGGTATTATAGTGGAGATGAACCCATCCATATAAAATCTACACAAGATGTCGACCCATTTTGGCTTTGGACATTCGGAATTTGTCGTTTTGTCATTATTTCAATTATGAAATGTTAAGAGTAAAATGTGAAATTTTTAATAAAACACTTTAACAGTTTAAACCCCGTTTAAAACGCGTAAAAATATTTGGTAAACTTTATCTTTAACAAGTTTAATTAATATATCGCGTTTTAAACCGTTAAATGTTTTCTTTAAATGTGTACTACTCGCGTAAACTATAGACAGTATGTGAAATTTTGGTAATGGCTGGACAAATAGTTTTTGAAGCTTATATTTCTGTCGGAGGTCAAAATAAATATTCCTTCTTCTGCCCTCTAAGTCTTGTTGTAAGGAAGTTATGTTAGATCAAAGACCAAAAGGACGGAGCCTAAAAAATATGAACGACTCGAGTATTTACATTTTTCCTCAGTACTTAAAAACACTACAATTTAGTAAACGGTCGGTTTGCGTTTCGACTTAAAAATGATTAAATCGTTTCTATCTAAAAACATGAAAATACGTATTACTGTTGAAGTTGTTAACTTTTTTTATTATGAACTATATAACTACTCGGCGTCACACACGCTAATTCAGCTAGCCAACAATGGTATGTGATACGTCTAAATTAACTGTTTGCCCTTCAATTTTAATTATGAACCACGATTTGGTATTACCACATTTGCTGCATAGCCGGGATCGAAATAATGTGTACCTTTGAAACTAGACTCGTTAAAACCTCAAATTAACCTCTGGTTTGCGTAGTGATAGCGCTCTGTGTATGTAGGAACTATTTCATGACAAGTCGTAATTGTCATCAGCTGTCTGTACATAAGTTATGACGGTTTATAGTTAAATTGGCCTGTATCTGATTAAACTAGTGGTAGGTCTAATTCATTTAAAGTAGAACGCTAACCCGCTATACGCATATGGACTAAATACGGTAGATTGTTGCTATAGGCCCTATGGTATCTTTATGACTCGCCTAGGTCTTTAGCTAATGAAGTTAAACGTAATCCACTAACGCATATGGCATAAAACGATATGTTCGATACGGTCAAAGTTCCGGTGAAAGAAAAATATGTTTCGGTCAGGCAGGGCACAGTAGTCTGATCAACTACTTGCCTATTAAATAAACGGATCAGTGAAACGGACCAAGAAATGTATTCGCCCCATGCCCCACGAGGGGGAAACGTGATTTCACACTTCACACACCTATGGTAGCTTTTCTTTCTTCTCTACTGATTTACTTACTTAATTATTTCTGTGACTGTAATTTATACGTATAGATTTAAAGAACCTTCAGTTTAGCAAGTGTTAATAGGCTATACGTTCTCAACAGGTTCCCGAACTGGATATGCCCTTGGACTTACCCCACCTATCGGGTATAGCCGGCGACATACAATACTCCATCACCGATGATGGAACCATCGCCCCATCCGCAGTCACATCACCGGTCCAACCCACTGTGTCAATACCGGAACTTCCCGATATTTCTGTACTGCCCGATGTCATGCCGGACGTCCAGCTACCGTCCGTTGATGCAGGGGGTAAAACGGTGCCGGATGTGCCGGATGCCCCTCCAGCACCCCCTACAATGCCGGCACCATCTATGCCGTCACCTCCGCCCCCACCACCGCCGCCGCCGCCGATGGACGTGACACCGATTAAGACGAGGTAAGTGCTAAAATTAAAACTTATAGAATATAGAGAAAGTATTTTGACATCATTTATTTTTCTATTAGTTTTTTCGATTTTTCTGTATTTTAATCTTTGAAAAACAATAGAATTACGATATTTTGCTGTTCTTCACGTCTCTATACTCATAACTAATAAGCGCGCAGATAATTCTATCTATTCATACTAAACATATGACGTCAACAAATTAGTTTTTCTATATACAATGCAGTCGTATAAATAGACTCGACTTTCAGAATTGATAAGACTCATTATTTTGCAGCTTCCGCGATTTTCCTTTATTTTTGAATACCCATATTATGTCTATGTGGTAGGATTTAGAGCCGTGAAATATATTTTTTCGTTGAAAATTTTCAATCGAGATACACGAGTCACAGCGTACGTTGATAAGGTTAATGCCCCGTGCGGGGCTACTCATGAAACGGGTGTCAATCTCAATTTAGCTAATACTCATGAAATGAGAAAAATATCACCAGGGAAAGTGTGTGTACCGTTTACAAGTAAGGAAACGAGAGGTTTACGTCAATACACCATATCACACAGTATATTATGTAGTTTGACATAATGAAGGACGACTATTACTTAATATTATTTTATCACAAATATATAATTTGTCATTGAAAAAGATATATTTGTTATCTAAGACAAGCATGTCCAAACCAATTTATCTTAGACAGTCACTTCTGTCGTTTAGTTGTGTGAAAAACATTTTAATTAGACGCCGGATAGCGTTTTCTATAACAAGAAACGTTTTCGTTCATTATGTTCTGAGCGTTATAAAGAAAACAATTTTAAATCAAATATTTTCATTCGCTTTCCGAGAACTGGCTGAAAACATTCTTGACAATACACGACTATTAGGAACTTACCTTTTTCCAGGTTTATTCTACTTTCTTTCTAGAATTTACCCTTTCGTGGAGACATTTGTGAACATCACTAAAGAAATTATATGCGATCGTTTTTAATAATTGTGTTCTCTGAATATACGAGTATTGGGCAACAGAAGCATGATTACCTATTGATCTGGTATACAATACTTAGATTAGCATAACTGACACAAAAATGTATCTACCTTACACAGCGAAGACGAAATCTATAAAATGTACGATAATCAAGACTTGATCATTATATTTGCACCATATAAGCATCTTTTTGTGTTGGTTAGAGCATTTATCGAGGAAGGCTATAAAACATCGCCCTGTGACTAATACAAGCAAAGATACGGCGTCAAATGTAAATCATTGGGAAAATTATTCATTATTATGGGTTTCCGAGGCGTACGCTGCAGAAAAGGTTCAAGATGCCCAAAAAATATGTATGAGAGAATGATTTCTCTTAAAATGATCTAAAAAATGTCCAGGACACTATATGTCTATCTTGTTAAGATTACCTTGCAAGAACGATGGGACCCGGGACCCCATCATGGACAGCTTAAATTATAAAGATGTAGAGGTTTGCAAAAACAAATTTGTCTGTCGCTGACACAGCTAGTAAGCTATGAAAAAGTTCACTTATTAAAATTTACTATTACTTACGTGCAAGAGTATCCCCGCTGAATAGTTAGCAGTTTACAGTCTTCACAAGCGTAAATAGGAATTAATGATGCGCCCACATGAACGGCACAATAGGGTTTCGTTAGCACGTACTTACTACACGACACTCCAAGTTTCGATCTCATTATGCACTAATGGACCCCGGTTCACCAAATTACATTACGAAGTACATCCGTGTTCTAAACGATGATAGCGTTGGACCGAACGAAGTTAGTTTTCATATTACTTCCTTTACTAACTTTAGTCGATACAAACAGGTAAGCTTCTGAAATAAAACACTTCTCGGTTCAAAATAGGTTAGTCAATTTGTTTTTCTCTTATTTTATCTACAGCCCGACGTTTCGGATGCTTCGTTGCAGCCGTTGTCACGGAAATGGAGTAATACTTGTCGCGTTTTAAACCGTTAAAAATGTTTTATTTAAATACTCGCATAAACTACAGATGATACTAAAAATAATTACGCGGACGAAGTCGCTGGCACAGCTAGTAATATTATATGAAGAGACTCACGCTTAACATTATTTACCTATAGCTGGTGCCCGCGACTTCGTCTACGCAGGATTAGTAGTTGGAGTAACTTATATTAGCGTGTCGTAGAAAAGAACTAACATAAATGTGTGTAACTAAAGTTTATGACAGGTTTATGAAAGGTAGGTTGTTTCCTAGTTATATGACACTTAATGTCATAATTTGGACAGCTCACACAATATCTTTATAAATTGTAGCCTATGTGTTATTCTGGTGTATAAGCTATATTATTGGAAAGTTTAATTGAAATCCATTCAGTCGTGAAAGAGTAACAAACATCCATCCACACATACAAACTTTCACGTTTATAATATTAATAGGATTACCAAATCGACGTATTGACTACGAAAAACGGAAATCTATATAACGAGACAAATGCATGTTCTGAGCATTCCTTACAAATCGATTATACTGTATATTTCAATGAAATGGCAGCGAAAGACGAGGTAAATATAGTAATTAGCTCTTGACAATGAAAAACAATTGCATCATACGTAAACAAGAGTTTCCTTATTAATAGATTTACTATAGTGTTATATAATGACGTATTGCCTGGCTTTATACCTACCGCTGTTAAATTTTCCTGTGGCGCTTAAATAATGATAAAATCCAGCTTTCAGAAAACTTTAATCTTTCACATGTTGCTCTTGATGGCACTATATAAATTAAAAATCGCTAACCAATTGAGATACCGAGTCAATTGGTTAGAGCATCAGCAAGGAACGCTGATGATGCCGGTTCAAGCCCTGCCCGAGTCGTAAATTTTTTTGAATTCATATTCGGTTTTTAATTTTTTGTTCTAATTTAAATCGCTTTTAAAATATTGAATGTTTTTTCATTACACTCTACGTAAACAGGTATTACAATTAAACATACATATATAGCTTTACAATTAAACATTGAATAAAAAAACTAAAGTTATTTAAATTAAAAATCTATTTAGATTTTAAAAAATACAACACGGACTGGCATCAACAGCCTTTCTGTGCTTCTGCGCTAACTAATTAAGCTATCGTGTACGTGTATTTAAGCTACCGTTTAATTAAAATTCGTCGTCGTCGATTTGTTCCAAACATTCGACCACATTTTTTTTCTGTCAAGTCATCTCTCTCATTCACTGCCATATGTTCAAACTTCCAAGCAAAAAGTCCGATAATCATTTATCACTTTATCTGAGGGCAGTTAAAGCTAATCTTAATGGGTTTTTTGGACCATATTTGTGTAAAAAATACTGTGAATCGTAAACTTGTAGCCTTTTCATATAAGGCGAGAGACCAGAGGTTTTATTAAGCAATACTGTTGTAGCGGGGTTATGTTTCCGATTCAGCGAAAGTTTTTAACAATGAATGTTTAAAAAGAATACTTCGATTTGCAATTTAGGAATCTTCATAAATTGATATAAATTTTAATCTATATTATTTTGTTTACGCGTAAGTAAAATTTATTATCAAGTTTAAACGCACTTACTACATTTATAACAAGGGAGGACAATTAAGCGTGGGGTCCATTTGATGGAATGTGATATAATCCAGCCTAAAGCCACGATGTGTTATCGACGTATTTTAGCTTCGAATATTTGTAAATGCACACTGAAACGCAGTATGTTTCGGTTACAATTTATCGATCGGCAAATACAAGAAAAAAAATATTTTTAAAGCTCTTGTAGCTTTGAAAATGGTTTTATTTTAAAGTTATATCTCTTAAAACATTTCCCAATTAGGCAATAAAAGAAAAACCTTTATTACAAATAGGTATATCAGTAGGTGCTATCCTTCGCCACATATGTCGTTCTCCCATTACCCCAAATGGGTCTCGTGTACGATACTACTACTATGTAAAGAATAACGAACGTAACTGACAACGAAACTAAAATAATATTTTCCTGTGTAACAAGAAACCGTTTCCTTAAGGTTAGTCTTTATTACTAGCTGCAAGTTACAAATAAATATCTAAGGCTGTGGTCTCCTATACTCATCGTCGATCTCGTGAGCGTCCAGCTTCTTAAGCTTACAGTCGCGGTGTTTTCCAAGTCAAGGCTATGGCCCCCGTGGGGCACCCTTAGTCTCGCAAGTGCCGTCTGCCTTAGTATACGGTTTAAAAGGCTATATGTATAAGGTATGCGTATCTCTTAAAAAACACCCTACTTTTATTTCGAACAATTGCAACAAAAACTATGACTGTGGTGGACAAGATGTTGTGACCACCGACGCATATAATATAATTGCAAACATGTTGGCGTAACGCAATCGATAGCTTTATATAGCGATAGCTTTTATAGGAGACGGACATCTAAATTTCGAAGAAGCACACCTTATTGTCAGTAGCTTGGGGCAATTTAACTTTTCTCGTAGTTTTTCATGCGACAAGCGTCGTTTCCTGAACTTGTTAATTCTGGTGAATTTATATTCGAAAGGTGGGTCCAAACTTCTTAATATGGGTCGCATATGTTTCAACATGTTAGTCCCGTCTGCGTCGTCTAAATGTTTGGAGATTAACGTTTTATTCAACGTAATACTTTGCAATAATTGTGAGTATGATGGCGGTTTTTAATTTTTTTTTTAGAAGATAAATAACTGTATGACGAATCGTTAAATACAAACGAATATTGGCGTAGTACGGCGTTAAAGCGGCTAATTTTAATCAAAGACTAATTTTCTTTGTTTATTTAAAATATGTCAATTCGTTTGGAACATGATTCGAAACATTCATAAATTTCGGGTTTCTAATAGGCTGGCTATAGACAAAATGATGTTTGGTAAAATGGGAACTTTTTTTTACGTATCCCGAACGTAAAAAAAAGACCAAGACAATTTTAAAATTAATTGAACGTAGGATACGGAATTTGAACGTTACATCTGCGTGTAGTTGTTTGCTTTTTTTACTCGACATCTCGCATCCTAAGCAATACATGCACGCTTCTTGGGATCTTCGGATTCTCTTTGCGTCCGTACATTTTGTAAACCGGCTTCTATAGATGTTGCATTACGTGAATGGTAAGTGGCGTCGTTGGGAGACGTTTTAGAAAGGCGTTTCGTGGAAAAATGTAAATCGAATGGACTAAGCGGGATTAGAGTTATGGGTCACTTGACCCTAGCCCGCGTCGAGCGGAATTTGAATTAGGCTAAATGTCGAATAAATATGTGCTCCGATGCGTTTTAAAACGACGCACGTAGCACCGTTTATTTGCGGCTAATGTATCTTGGTACGGTGCCCGCGCCTTTTCGGAAGTCTTCGTTCCTGCTAATCGATTATCATATTGTGTTTCTTAAGTAACCCGTTGTCGTAAAATGGGGGACGACGACGACGACAGTGGTCTTTTTCCTTAAATGGATGGTCGAAATACCGAAATCCAGTTTTCCAATGAAATTACACTGAAAATATACAGGCCTTGTTGACGGCATCTTTAGAGGTCATTTAGCTTACCAATTCAGTGTTAATCTATGTATATCTGGATATGGTAAGAGGGGGAAAACTTTATGAACGAAATTATGAAGCATATTGACATAAATATTTTAAAAATTGGAATAGAAGTGCTGAATATAAATAAGTAAATTATAATATAATTAGAGTTGCCTCTTAAGGTTAACTTTTTATGGAGCTTTTAAAATAAAAGGTTTATTCGACAAAATACCTAATAAAACCTCAATGGTTATAAGTTTTCTACATTATATAAATTCTGCATAATATCAAGTTACGTCGTAAATTTACATTTCAAACGTTTCGGTTTAGCGTGGGTTGTGTGCGATTTGAGATGAGTTAGTTGCATATACTTGAATAATATTTAAATGTTTTATAAATGAAGTGTGTGTGTGAAATCCTGTTTCCCCCTCGTGGGGCATGGGGCGAGCACATTTCTGTGTCCGTTCTTTAACAGGCAAGTTGTTGATCAGATTTCTGTGCCCTGCCGGACCGAAACAATTTTTGTTTCCCTGGGAGCTCTCGTGCTTCACGCAATGCTGGGCAATACGTTTAACCATTTGGCTACAGAGGCGGTCTTATAAATGAAGTAAGATACGATAAATGCATAGTCCCAAAGCTTAAATGTTTTAATAACGATAAGAGGTTATATTATTGTTCTATTATATTATATACAAGCTGTGTCAGCGACTTCGTCCGCGTATAATAGTTAGCCTCTTTTTCATATTAATAAATTTAAGCTGTTACTCACGACGTCGGTCGGGTCCCGGCGTTGTTAAAAGTTAACCTTAAGAGATAGCCATATAATGTCGCGGACATTTTTTATATTATTTGCTAGTAATCCCTTTATACATATTTTTTGGGTATCTCGAACCGTTTTCGCACCACCGTACGCATCGAAAACTCATAAATATTTAATTTTCACATTTCCCGCAACACCACTTCGCTGCGTGCACCTTCTTCGATAAACGATAAACACCAACACAAAAAGAATTTTCAGTTCCAACTAGTAGTTCCTGAGATTAGCGCTTTTAAACACGAAATTGTTCAGCTTTTTATATTACTAGAGATATATTGTTCAGATAGTCGTAAGTAAATTTTAAAATATACACCTTACACCTTTTAAAAGCTCCTTAAAGTCGGCCACTATGTATGTACGTTATTAACACGCGTTCGTTCCAATAATATTTCCTAAACTCTGATACAAACTACTGAATTTCCGAGTACCGAATGTAGTTTTGAAAACAAAGCGTGTATTACCCAGAACGCACGTACAAACATCGTTTTGTTTGCTCGTGACGCATTCACGCAACAGATAAGATTTCATTACCGCCGTCCGATATTTTTCGGTATCGGAAGGTCGACCGGTGACGATCGTTGGGTACTCCACAGTTTACGAAATTTTACAGTTGCTCAAAAGCGTACGTCTCACTATTAGTCTTATACTACACACTTTTTAGTATTTTTAAATCTATTTAAGTATTGGACGTTTAAATAAATCCTTTTACTCAAACGCGAAATATATTAATTAACGTATATACAATTTATTCTTCATATACAATCTATTTGATATTAGACTTATTTCGCTTTCTTTTATTTTAGATACGCTTTCATTTTAACTAAATGTAAAATTATAAATTTAATTCGTTACGCCGTTTGGGTAGAATATGTTTTTAGTTATCACACATTCATTACCGCTGTCAAATTCGCCCCCTCTTAAATTCTTTTCAATTACAACAGGGTTTGAATTACCAGAATAATGTAATATCATGTATTTAACTTGTTTATTTCGTAAAATATACCTCATTCACTTTTTAAACAAGTGGTACTACTACGTAATATTTTTTTTTGTTGGAATCTACGTTATTTATAAATTTTATAATGAACAGAATTTATCACTTACATTTCTAAAGACTGCTTTTATCTTACGGCGAGCGGATAACCTTGTGTAATTCATAGAAGGGAAACTCTTAAAAGCATCGAAACTCTACTAATGTGTGGTTTTGTATGGAGCTTTCTGCGAAATTGCACCTCGAAGTACGCGTATTAAAACTAGACTATTTATAAAGGTCTAATTGAAAGAGCGTTTATAATTTTGTTGCAACTAGATTTTATTTTCACACTTGTGCTGCAAAACTTTTTGTTTTTTTTTCTACTTTGAAGTCTTTTCAAACTGTATTTGATTTTACTTATATACTTTTTTATGTTGACTTCCTAGGGGATTTAGGTAGGACCTTTGGGAAACGATAGCAAAAACATTCTCAAACTGGAAAGATTTCTTCCACAAAAATATATAATACGAAACATTCATCATAACTTATTTCTATGCGAACCGTACCACTTGTAGCAGCGACGCGTGCGGTTGTCGGAACTTGTCGTTCTTATCAGCTTATCATGGCACCTCTCAACTCTGACCTGTCGCTCAGTTTATTACGATGTTTGTCGTCTGTGGAATATTTGCCTAGTACATTCAAATTTAAAAATAAATTTCTAATTTGTACATAGCTGTTTAAGATATGAAAATGAATGACAGTTTCGACGTTTAACACGTTTTAAATTGTCATTCACGCCTGTACCCTAACCGCTTTCCGAAATCCATCAATCAGAATACCCAAAGCCAAAATAGGACGACAGCGCATCTTGTGTAGGTGTTATGTGGCTGGGGTAAATCTCCCATCAAGTGAATCCCATGCTGTCCCTATCATAGAAAACAATGTTTCCAGTTAACACAGTTACGGAGCCGGGCACTTATAACAGTGGACCTGGAATAAAATCCTAACGAACTCAATTGGTCAGAGCAAACAGCACGAGACGCTGTGGGTGCCGGTTCGAGTCCTGACCGTGTCGTAAAATGTTTCTAAACTCGATTTTAACTGACGATTGTTTAAAACGTGTTAAAATTGCGGCGTGTTTGTCTATTAATCTTGGTCAAATATAAACGATTTCA